>VDFB02168118.1:114963204-115279469 GCA_007258455.2 Sequoia sempervirens | reverse complement strand
ATATATATATATATATTATATTTTCTGCAGATAAAATTTTCAAATATTTTGTAAAATATTCACAGTTTTTATATTCTCATTTGTAAAAATTTTAAATAAAAATTGTACAATCTGCAAATTGTGCAGTCCGTAGACGTACCTTGTACACCTGCTACCATGTGTCACCTCCACATTTGGTAGTGTAGAGCAATCGGCGGGCCCTCCTCACATGGCCAGCCCACTCCAAAATACCGGCAGGCTTCAACAAAAACCAGTGACTTCTTAAAAATATAGGCAGCAAGTTCAAGTATATTCCGCTATTGGGAGAATATTTTGACAAAGGAATATTTTGACAAAATATCGACACCCGTGACGACCGTCAATTTGAAGCTCGTGACTAGGAGAATATTTGGCCGAGGGGGAATATTCTTTTTTTGACGGCCTAGAAGATGTCAAATTTAATCGCATCATTTGCTGACATCAGCACCACATCAGCATGATGTCAGCAGATTTAAAAGAATTTCTACCCCTCACGAGTGAGCTTTTTGATTTTGTAGTCCAAGTTTGAAGGCTCATAACTCAGTCATTTTGGCTCCTTTTTTCAAGAATTTTTTTTTGATTTGGGCTAATTTTTTGTGATCTTCATAGTGGTGCAATCATTTTTTTGTTTTTGAGCCTGGTATTTTAAGAAATTTCAGATTCTTGCAGGTGTTGCTTCTTTGTCCTCATTTTGGGAACTTTGGGAGCTCATATCTTGCTCCTACGGTAACATTTTTGTGTGCAATTTTTTTTGAAAGTGCATGATTTTTTGTGTACTTCTCAGTGGTATGATAAGATTGATCTCATTTTGTACCAAAAATTGTACTTGATACTGTGGCCTATTTTGGCATTTGTAAGCACTAAGATCAAGTCTAGTTTGTTGTTTTTGGCATCTAGAAGCTATAAATACACTAAATATAAAGTGCCAAATTAGATATTTCTTGGGGGATTTTCTTGATTGAGTGATTTTTTTGGGGGGGGGGTCTCTTGGTGCATTGCTTTGATCTATTTTCTTTTGCTCTCTCATTTTCATGGACCATTCTAAGGTTCCTTTGCTCACATTATATAATTATTCAACATGGCATCAAAATGTATGGAATATTCTAGTGATAGAAGGTCACTCTCTATATGTTGAAAATAAGGTACCTAAACCTACTGATGTTGAGAAAAAGTTAAAATGGATGATCAAACATGCCAAAGCTCTTGGGTGTCTTCGTAGACTAGTTTCTCAAGATTTGTTGTTCCAAATTGAATCATGTAAAAAATCTAATAAAGCTTGGGAAAATTTGAGAAAATTGTATGGTACTATAGATGAAGTAAGAGGCTATCAAATTAATGATTTGATGAATCTTGATCCTAAGAACTTTGACGACATTCAGGACTACATCACTAAGGTTAATGATCTAAGAGAGCAATGCAAAGCATGTGGAATTGATAAGGACATCTAGTTGGTGTACAATAAAATGAAAAAACTTGGTCCTGATTATGGTTCTTTTGTTTCTAGCTTTCATACTTATAGATTGACTATGGGGTCTGCATATACTACACCTTCATTTGCATCATTTTCTGAGATGTTGATACATGAGAAACAAAAACTTATCTCAATGGGTCTCATCAAGACTTCTAAATCTCAGACATTGTTTGTTAGTCAGGTGAAAGAATCAGAATCAAATAAGAAATAGAAGAAAGTAAAGAATAATCAACATTCAAATCAAGTAAATCCACATTCAGATTAATCAAAGAAAAAATCTTCTTCAAAAGGAGAATCATCTAAGAAGGAGAGGCCTTTTTGTGCATATTACAAGAAGGATGGACATGAAGAACATTATTGTTATAAGAAGGATATTGATGAGTTGTAACATCTTCTCAAAAAGAATCAAATTGATTTTCCTTCTATAATGTCTGAATCCTCTTCTCCTTCTACTTCAAAATAGTAGAAAAAGGACAAAGGTCAAGCATCTACATCAGGGTATAAAGGTCAAGCTCTTTGTGCTCTTTTAGGTCTAGGATCAGGGAGATGGCTTCTAGATTCAGGAGCATCTCATCATATGGAATCTTCACAAACTATCTTCTCTTCATTTTATCCTTGTACTATGCCTCCTATCTTGATGGGAAACAATACATACATGAGTGTACTTGGGAAGGGATCTATTAGCATTGGGGACAACACTTTTCAGGATGTCTTGTGTGTTCCACATTTGATGAACAATCTTCTCTCCATTTATTAGATTACACATGGTGGAGATGGGAGAACTGTGGGGTTCACTCCTAATTCTGTTATCATTCAAGATTTGGAGACTTGAGAGATCATTGCTATTGGGTTGGTTGATCATTCATCTTGGTTGTACACCTTTGCACAGTTTGCTTCTGATGATGACCTTATTCCTATGGTTGTTGATCACATGAACCATGATTCAAAGGAAACATTTGGATTTTTGAACTTGGACATACTCACATTAGATCTAGTACTTGAGCCATGCATTTCATATCCTCCACCTACTGTTGTACTTCATGATGCTTGTATTGCTACAGTTTTGGCTCCTAGCGATTCAGTGCAATAGGATATACATAGTCTTCTAGATATGGCTACTTTAGATGACTTCCTAACATATATTTCAAACTTGTTTGTGGAGTCTCATCTTGAAGATTTGGAGGACACTATTGATAGCATTAATCTTCTCTTTGATGAAGATGCACCTTCTTCAATTGTTGTGAGGGAACACCTTGACCCTCTTGTTCATTCTCTACATGATCATTCTTCATAGATTGGAATGAGTGTGGATTCTTTTGGACAACATTTGGACGAGGATTATTTGCCTTCAGAGGGGATATCTTTGTCCTTGGATCATGTTCTACATTCATCTCTACTAGATGTTGGATTGTCCTCTTCAACAGTGTGGCCTAGAACGCCTGTTTGGAGTGTGTCATCTTTCAACATCGACATGGAGACACTTGAGCATGCTTCAGAGACATCATACATCATCTATCTTCTTGACATCCTGCATACATCCATGGTTTTGTTTCTTCCTAAGGGGATGAACATTGTTCAGCGAGATTGGATCATCTTTAGTATTCAATGTCGAGCTTCTACCATCATTGCAGGACACTCAACATTGAGGGGGGGCTACCTTGTCTCTCTTCTACTTCTCTCTTATGGGGGGGTCTTTTTCCTCACATGGGGTTTTAACCTTCTCATTCTTCATTGAGATTATTGCATTTCTATTTTGTATTTCATCTCTTTTGGAGAGGAGTTTTGTCCCACTAGGTTTTCTCCCTTTCCTCATTTGTGAGAGATTACATTGATTGCATTGCATTGTACATGGGTACCTAACATGGCCTAGTAGTTGGGACCCATTATTGCATCTTTGTGTCATTTGCATAATAATTTTCCACTCCCTAAGTTACTCTTAAGGGGGGGTGTTGGTGTAATTAAATGTGTTGTACCTTATCCTAGGTCATGATTACACCTTATTTAAGTTTACTTAGGGACCACATAGGAGGTTGTTGGAGAATTTCCACTTTTCGTGGACTTGATATGTCATTACTTTATCACTTCCACCTTCTTTGGACACATCATGTGATTATCTCTCCACCTTAGGTGGAGTGATAGCTTTTCATAGTTGTCTCATGTCATAAGATTACAACACTTGTCATAATCTTATGCCCTTCTATGTTCTCACCTTGGCTATATAACCAAGGGTTCTTTCTCATTGTAAACAATCATCAATCATCTCATATCATTAACATTGAATATAGTCTATTCTTGTCATATTCATCTCTCTTTTTGTGCTTTCCATTTGGTCCATAGATCCTGGCATCCATAGCCAATTCTAACAACCCTTAATGGAAAATGGGTCCTCCCTTAACATGACCTCCCTTTTTCTAGTGATTTGGAATGGGTTTTTGGCCTTCTTTTAGCTCCCTAAAGCTTGGTCCTTTAAACTTAGACAAGAGCCATTCACATTTGGTGGTGAATGGGTCCTCCCTTAATGAGACACTATTTTTTGAATTTCGTTCTGGTGAGAATTTGATTATCTTTCTTTCTAGATCTTGTGTCAGCTTTAATTCTTTGAATTTTGGGGTTAATTCACATTGTTTCACCTAGCGAGTTTATGAAGCATTCTAATGTTTTCAAGAGAGCATCCTAATACTTCACAAGAGAATTATAGAGAACTTCAAGAGCATTTTTAGGGCATTTCAAGGTAGATTTCAAGTGTTTATTGCAACAATTCAAGGTCTTATCATCATGTCAAGGGTTTAATGCATGTATATGTGTTTAGCTAAGAAGCTATTGTTGCATTGAGGATTCATTTACAAGCATTATCTTACATCCAAGATCTACATTCTTCATGGACACTACATGTTAGTATGTAGATTTGATTCACAAGACAACTTCCAAGGTGACAACTTTTTCATATTTCACATTTCATGCTTCATTTCCTTCATTTCATCATTTAGTTTAATTACCTACAAGGCATTTGACTAAGGAAAACCCCCATTCACTAACAAATCAACAAGTCTTCCTTGCCCTTGAGTGTGTTATTTCAAATTTATAGGTTGAAGATCAAGTTGAGCAAGATTAGGAGCAAAGTTGCAAAAGTTGCAAAAGTTGTCATTCAAAGTGAAAGATCATGCAAAGAGCTCTACAAAATTAACTACAAGATTCTAGAACTTGATAACTAGGATTTCAAGAGTGGAGACATCAAGGTACAAGATCCTGTAATCAGTTTTCCAAGACCCTAAAAGGACCCAATTGCCACTAAAGGAAAATAAATCCTTCATAGCTTAGAAACAACAAATTTCTAGCTAGGTACACAACTTTTTATGCTCTAAAAACACTCCTCATAGTTTCTATAACAGTTAGGGTCATTTTCTGATTGTTATTAGCATCATATTTTGCATAATTTTAAGTGAAATTGGTCTAGAAAAATAAGTGGTCCATCATCTTGTTTATTCATTTTGATGGACCCTATTTTTCAAAATTTCACAACCTATTTTGAATTTGTATGTATAATGGCTAGTGGGCTAACATTGGAGAAAGATTTTGAGGTAGATATTGATATAAATATGTATGGTGTTGATGCAATTAAGAGCGAGAGGAAAGATGAAGAACTAATATAGATGTGAAATTGGTTGGAGTGATGTGTATGATGTGAATTTGAGCAAAGCAATGCAAAATTCATGTTAGGGTTCTTGAAGGTAGTGAGCTGAAGGCATCTAAAATCTTTCATGTGAGATTGTGAAAGTGTGTGATCAATTGTGGTGGAATCCATGTTGCATTGATAAGTTTTATCTATGTAATATGTATTCTTCTTCTATATTCTTGTATTCTTTCTATGGGAGTGAGCCTTGGATGTGAGCCCTTTGGACAGTGTTTCCTTATTTTTGAAATGAGCCCTTCTATACTAGTTTTTCTATTACTTATATTGTGAGCTAATCCTCACTGTGTTTTTTCCCTCATTGGGTTTCCCATTTAAATATGGTGTTCTCATGTGTATGGTGTTGTGATATTAGTTTCTATTATCTGCATTTCATGCTTAATAAAACTAACATAATAAGGGTTTAATAAATTCTTGTGGGTTTGATTATTGTTGAGGGTTTTGAAGGTTTAATTTTCTACAACTTATTCACCCCCACTCTCATTTTTCTTGTTCATTTCAACAATTGGTATTAGAGCAAGGTTCCTTGGAGAAGAGCTTAACCACTTGAGGTAAATCTGGGATGCCAAATAAGATTGCTTTGGAATATCCTAGATTTGATGGCTCAAATAATTAATTTTGGAAGACAAATATGGAAGGATATTTGTGTGCTCAAGGATATAAGATTGAGAAGGCTTATCAAAATACATATACTCCACCTTCAAATGGTCTAAGTACAAGTGTAGAAATCAAGGTGCATGAGATCAATACTAAGGGAAGATACATTATCGTGAATAGTCTTTAAAATATTGAATTAGTTAAAGTTATGAGTTTGAAAACTGCTAAAGAAGTTTAGGATAAGCTATAAAGCTTTTATGAAGGAGATCTGAGGGTCAAACAAGAAAATTTGCAAAAATTGAAGGCATAATTTGAAATGATGCATATGTCTAAAGATGAAACAATTAAAGGCTACATATAGAGATTTGATGAGTTGGTAAGTATTATGAGAGGTCTTGATGCAATAGTTAAAAAACCTAAAGTAGTGAAGAAAGTTATCAGATCACTTCCGGACTGCTATAGTGAAAAGGTATCTACTATTGAGGAAACCATTGATTTTGGAAATTATTCCAGATATCAGTTGAATGGTACTCTAACTACTTTTGAAATGAGAAAATTGAAGAAAGGTACAAAATCCAAGGCTACTTTTAGGGATTGTAAATTAGAGAAGGTTGAAGATTCAGGTGAAGAAGATCTTGATGATTTGGAAGCTAACTTTGTGAGGAAGATGAAAAAGGGTAGTCGTAAGTATAAAGGTAAATTCATTTCAAATGTTTTAGCTGTGGTGAGATAGATCATTATGCTTCAAGATGTCCAAAAAGAGCTCTAAACAATAGGAAAAAGGAAAATAAAGGAAAAATGATTAAGAAAGCTTACTAGGTGAGAGAAGATGCTGGTATTTTTATGATGGATTTGATTATGGAAATTTTGATTATGATGAATGTCCTTTTTTGGCTATAAAAGAAGAATATTATTATGCTAACCCTAAAAGTTGTGTGAAGGAAAGTATTTAGGAGTCAAAGGATAAAGTTGAAGGTACTTTGGTATCAAATTTTCATGTCAAAGAGGATAAGATTACTGGGTTGATAGTGGATACTCTAATCATAGGACTGGAGACAAAAGTAAGTTTGCTAAACTTGAAAAGTATGATGAGGATTAGTTAAATTTGGAGAAGATTTAGGAGCTAAAATTTGTGGAAAAGGTTTAATCAATTTTGATGGCAAGCATAATATTGACAATATTTACTATGTTAAGGGCTTAAGACATAATCTCTTGAGTGTCAAAAAAATGTGTAGGAAAGGGTACAATCTTTTGTTTAAGGATGAGGCATGTGAGATCCAAAAAGGATCTAGAATTGTGATTGATGCTGGTAAGATAACATATGGAAACATCTATCAGCTTAAAGGTGCTAACAAGGTCATTGATTTATGTCTCAGATTAATGATAGTTGGTTATGGCGTGGAGGATGTGTCACATGAATTTTGATAATCTGGTAAGAATTAGTTCAATTTGTGTGTAGTAAGAGATTTACTTATAATCACAAAGCATATCAATGTTGTTTGTGAGAGTTATCAATTTGGAAAACAAATAAGGAGTGGATTTAAGGGAAAGGAACAATTTTCTACCAAACTACTAGAATTAGTGCATACAGATCTTTGTGGTCCTACAAGGGTGAGAAGTCTACAAGGTGATAGATATTTTATGCTTTTGATTGATGATTATTCTAGAATGATATGGGTTACTTTTCTTGGAGAAAAATAAAATGTATTAGATAAATTCAAGGAATTTAAAGCTATGGTTGAGAATGAAACGGATTTGAAAATAAAATGTCTTAGTGTAGCATAGAGAAAAGTATTTCTAGCTTGATTTTGGAATAATTAATGATAGATTGGACTTAATGATGCCTTGATCTAGTGTTGTGAGGTGTTTTACACATCCAAATTAGGTCTTGGGCCCTTGCAAACTAAATAAAATGCATTTATTGATGTCTTGTAAAGGTGTTGTAAAATGTTGCAAATTACTTTGATAGGGAGGCTGCAAGAAGCAATCATAGATTCCTGGAGGCTGCAGGAATCAAACCGTCTATTTTGAGAGGCTGCAAGAAGCAATCACAGATTCCTGTGCTAGGCCTTGTCATAGACCTCCTTGGTGAAATTGCTATTCCACCCTAACCTATAAGAACTCTACCTTTTCTAAGTTCCCTTGGTTCTCCTGTCAACCTCACTATCTTGTCAAGTTTGCAACTACCAAGCCAAATCTTGGTGCCATGACTCCTTTCTTCCTTAGCCTTTTATGCATCCAAAAGACTAATCCTCCCTCAATACATGAATGGATCTTGTAGGGGTGAGGGAATGTTTTCCAAAGCTCCAAAAAAACCTCCTAGGGTTCCTAAAACTTCACTTAGACTCCAACTTACCAACACTTGCATGAAGCCTATTCCATAGGTTTAGCCTTGAGCCCCTATTTGGTCTCTGAACAGGGGTAAATTGCTTTTCCTTCCTAAACCCACCGAAGAAACATGGTTCTTGGCTTAGGAAATGTGTTTTCCCTACCTATACCTTCAATATTTCTAGGTTCTTGGCTCTGTCTAGTCGTACTCTGCCCTCATGCAAACTCTGCCCAGAAAATTAGGGTTTCTAACTGTTCCGAACCAGTTTGAGGACTGGTGAAAAGTTCTCCTAAACGGATTGCTGGGATCTCCTCCTTAGCACCATATGTGGCCAAGACCTTCCCCTAAATTCTCCAAAAATAATTTTTTGAAAATATTTTCTTCCTAACAAGCTATCAACACTATTCTGCAGCCTTTCCTAGCCGGGTCCTCACTAGCTCGCCTAGGGCAAGGCTTTTCTCATAGCTCCTGCAACCAAAGAAAACCTAACACCTACCACTAAAATATGTATAGATATTGAGCCTGACCACATTCCCAATAATTTCATACTACATGGTATGGAGGGAATGCAGCCTAGAACTCCATTTTTACACAGTTCTAGTCAAAATAGAAATAAGGAAATAAAACACAAAATTTACAAGAATGGATGAAACGATGGAACAACTATCAAATGTGCCAAAAAAAATTCAAGAGGCCTCTCTACATGCTAAAAAAACTTACAAAATGCCTCTTTTAATTCATTTAGCTGCTGTTATGCAAACAAGAATAGAAAAAACAAAAAATAAGACAAGAAGACTGTTTTCTTCAATTTCTGGAAAAACAGTTCTTACAAAAAACTTCTAACCAACCAAAAAGGTCGTGGTATGCCTTAAATATTCCTCCACTACAATTTAGGTACTTGGGTCGAGGCTTAAATGACCTAAAAACAACTTTTTTAAAACCCGCTGTGTTTTCAGACATTTAACAATTTTTGCCAACCTAGCAATATGATGTTGTAAAATTATTTAATACTTGTCACCTTCTTTCCAAAAGTTCAGAAACACCCTAAGCACCTAAAATAATGGTCAACATGACCTTATGATAGCACAACAAAATTAAGAACTTCAAACAAAATTCCAACAATAGTCCTTTGCCAGGTGCTCCTGCACCATTCTCCCCCTCTCAGCTCAAACAACTAAGGAAATTTAGGAGAGATCAGAGATATGTCAATATATTTCTTCTTAAAATATACTTCTTCTACCTAGGTAGCTTCAGATTCATGCTTATCCTTCCATTTTACAAGATGCTCCATGTACACCTTGTGCCTTGTAGTCTTTTTCACTCTTGACTCCAAGATCTTCTCTGCTTGGAGCTTGTCTTGACGAGGGATGGGTACATTGCTGATGTCCTTGAGAACTTCTTGAATATTCTGATCTACATCCTTGACTGATCCCTTGTACTTGATTAAGTCAGTTACATTGAACACTGGAGAGATGCCCAAATCTGATGGTAACTCCACCTTGTATACATTCTTGCCATATTTGGCCAATACCTTGCATGGTCCCACTCTTTTCATCTGTAACTTGGTTTCCATTCCCTTCTACAATCTGGATTTGTTGAGGTGGACCATAACATAGTCCCCAACTACAAATTGTACATCCTCCCTTGACAAATCAACATTCTCCTTCAACTTTTGGGTTGCTGTTGTGACTGTGTTCTTGACCTACTCATGAATCTCTTTCATGGTCTGAGTGAAGTCTTCAGCATGTCCACTCCTATACTCCATAGATCCGAGGTCTCTAAGTTCACAAATACCTCTTGGGTGCATCCCATACACAACCTCAAAAGGACTTTTTCCTGTAGTTCTATTGACACTATCATTATAAGCATACTCAGCTTGAAAAATTACCATATCCCAGGTCTATCCATATTCTTTGGTTAGACACCTTAGAAGATTTCCTAACACTCTATTAACCACCTCTATTTGACCATCGGTCTAAGGATGGTAAGCTGATCCAAATGACAGATTTGTTCCCAATCTACTCCATAGAGTTTTCCAAAAGTGACTCATGAACTTCACATCCCTATCAGAAACAATACTTAGAGGTAGTCCGTGGATCCTAACAACTTCCTTGAAGAAAAGATGAGCTATGTAGCTAGCATCATGAGTAGTTTTGCAAGGTATGAAGTGACTCATCTTACTAAATCTGTCTACCACAACATAAATATTGTCAAAACTAGTCTTGTTTTTAGGAAGACCTACCACAAAATCCATGCTCACACACTCCCATGGTCTATTAGGAATGGGCAGGGGTTGATATAAACTAGCATTGCTAGCTCCCCCCTTAGCTTTCATGCATACGACACACTGTTCCACATATTTTCTGACATCTCTTGCTAACTTAGGCCAGTAATAGAACCTTTGAACTAGCTCTAAAGTTTTGTTAATACCAAAATGCCCACTAAGACTTCCATTGTGTTTCTCTTGAATCCGATTTTCCCTCATTGATCCTTTTGGAACACATAACTAATTATCCTTAAATAACAATCCATTTTGTAGAGTGTACTCAGCATATTGACTATGAAAATGATTTTCAAAATCTGAGCATACCCTGTAGGCTTCTAAGAAATCTTCATCCTCACCATAGAGGTCTTTAAAACTCTCCAATCCAATGCTTTTCAGTTGTATCTCTTGGACTATCAACATTCTCCTGCTTAATGCATATGCCACTTTGTTTTGCTGTCCCTTCTTGTGCTTAATGGTAAATGTAAAAGCTTGGATGTATTCCATCCATTTCAAGTGTATATTACTCAGCTTCTCTTGGGTATTGATGTAACTGAGTGCCTAGTTATCTGTGAAAACCACAAACTCTTTGGGCAATAAATAATGCCTCCACTTCCTAAGGGACTACACTAAAGCATACAATTCTAGATCATAGGTAGAGTACTTTTTCTTGGCTTCATTGAGCTTTTCACTAAAGAAGGCTACATGCCTACCTTCTTGACTAATTACTCCTCCTATAGCTACTCCACTTGCATCACACTCAAATGTGAACAACTTGTCAAAACTAGGCAACAACATAATAGGTTGGGTTGCCACTTCTTGTTTCATTTTTTCAAACCCTTTATCAGCCTCTTGAGTCCACTTAAACTTTGTTCTTAGACCTCTCTTAATAGTATCTAGAACTGGTGCACATATACCACTAAAATTCTTGATGAATTTCCTATAAAACTGAGCTAAACCAAGAAAAATCCTTACCTCTATTGTTGTGGTTGGTGTGGGCTAGTTTAGGATGGCTTCCACCTTGCTTGGATCTATCTTCAATGTTCCTTGGGATACTACAAAGCCTAGATACATAAGTTCTTGTTTGAAGAACTCACACTTCTCAAGGTTAATTTCCAACTGTTCTTCTTGCAACCTTTTAAGTACCATCTCCACATGCTTCAAATGTTCTTCTGTTGTCTTAATGAAAATTAGTATATCATCCAAGTAGACTACCACAAAAATCCCTATGAAATCCTTAAGCACCTCATTCATTAGTCTCATGAACGTGCTAGGGGAATTTGAGAGGCCAAATGGCATCACTTTCCACTCATATAAGCCATCATTTGTCTTAAAAGCTTTCTTCCACTCATCTCCTTCCTTAATTCTAATTTAATGGTAGCCACTCTTGAGGTCTAACTTAGTGAAATATTGTACTCCTCCAAGGCAATCCATTAAAGCTTCAATTATAGGTATTGGGAATCTATACCTAATGGTGATCCTATTAATTGCTCTAGAATCAGTACAAAGTCTCCACTTACCTCCTTTCTTTGTTGCTAAGACCACCAATAATGCACATGGGTTGATGCTCTTTTGAATCAAACCTTGATTCAACAATTCTTCCACTTGCCTAGCCACCTCTAGGTTCTGCTCAGGAGTGAGCTTGTATGCTGCTTTGTTAGGCAATGAAGCTCTAGGTATGAAGTCAATTTGATGACTTATAGCTCTCCTTGGAGGTAAAGTTGCAGGTGTACCATCACTAACTATGCTCTTGTACTTATCAAGCAACTTTTGGACTACTTCTAGTAAGATTGTCCTTTCAGCCTTTTCTTCCTCTTTGGACTGCATCATGATCACATATCCTTCATTTCCTTGGTGTAGATTGCTGATAAACTCTTTACCACTGCTCAACATGATGTTTGGTACCTTTGACTATCCCTCATCTTCCTCTGTCAATGACTGCAGTTTGAAGGTTCTTCCATCCTTCTTGAATGAGATGGTGTTCTCTTTCCCATCATAAATGACACTTCTGTCATATTGCCATGGTCTACCCAGGGTGCCGTCATAATAGTGGTTTACAATTCCTGAGAGGAACAAATTTTAGCTGAAATCACATATTTTTAGAAAATATAATGATTTAAGCCTTAAAAAGTTCCATTTTAAGGATTCCAATTGAAGAGGGTTTGATCAAATCACCTTAGATCAAACCCCCTTGGATAGAACCTCGCTAGTTTTAAACCATACCTATAAATGCGTCTCCTTTACACCTATCAAAATGCTGATAAAAAATCACTTTTGATTTAGATTTTGGGGGATCAAATGAATTCATTTAAAATTTATTTCAAATGATTATGGTATTCCTCAGAACAAGCTATCCAATAAATATAATTTTAATATGTTTTGGTTTTGTTATGTATTTGTTTTTTAAGTTTTATTAAACATAGGTTTTTCATCAAAATGAATTTCTTTGTTCTTCACATGTGGAAAAATAGAAGATTATCAAAAAAAAATTTGAAAAATATGAGTGCACCAGATATTGAAGTCCTTGATCCAACAAAAAAAATTAAATTAAATTTTGACATATACAAAAAAAAGTTACGCGTTATACAGTCGCGATGTATCTAAATTGTAATTTGTTTGACTTTGAAACTTGATTAAGGAAAAAATATTCAATAAAAAACTATCTAACCAAGTGGAAGCACTAGATATAAGAGTTGCAAATCTAAATTTGAAAGAATTAGAATTTTATCCTTCATGGAAAAAAAGTTATGCATTATACGGTGTGTGTCACTTTTTAAAAATGTTGTTTTCTGAAAAAAATCTATTTTCATGGGAGATGAAAAAAGAAGTGCAATTTGATTCCAAATTTTTTGAAAAAAACATTTTTAGAATCTACAAACAAAATTTGATGAGACTCTAGTTTGCACCATCTTCAAATTCCTCACAATTTAGCCACTATAGGTGCCCGAATGTGAAGATTTAGTTAAAAATAATAATTTTAGTATCTAGTTTGGCCAAAAATTGTAAACCACTATTATGGGATCACCCCCCAGTAGTAGATGGCATGCATCCATGGGTAATACATCACAAACTAGCTTATCTTTATATCCTCCAATTGAAAATTCTACTGTTACTTGCTCATTCACCAAAACACTCTACCCTTTATTCAGCCATGTGACCTTGTAGGGGTTAGTATGAGGTACCTCCTACAGTTTCAGTTTAGTTACTGCCTCCTCAGAGATGATATTATCTATAGAACCAGAATCCACAATGACCTTGCATACTTTACCAAGTATTTTGCACCTTGCTCTAAACAAAGCTCTCCTTTTCTTGGGTTCTTCCTTGACTGGTTGTCTGATTAGCACTCTATTAAACATTAGATTTTCTCCTACTTCTAATTCTATTTGACTGATCGTAGGTGATTTGACACTCATGGTGTCCTCTTGTGCATAGGCCACTCTCTTTTCATTGCTAGAAGAAGATGCTTTCTCTGGAAATCTATAAGCAGGGTGACCTAGTTGGTTACAATGATGACACTTCATGTTTGCAAAATAAGAGTTGCTCCTACCTGCTCCTCTTCCTCTATTTGAACCTCCTTGAGGTCCTCTTCCTCTATTAAATCCTCCTCTTGAGGATGCTTCACCTCCATGCTCGGTGAGTTTTGATTCTCCTTGGTTTCTTTGGTCACTACCTCTTCCTTGGTAGCCACCATGTTGTCCTCTTTGATCTCTTTGATCCCTACCTTTGCCTCTACCCTTAGAAGACTGATCATGCTTCCTTTTGTTCCTTTCTTCAATCTTTATAGCCAACTGATAGCATTGGTGGACTGTCTTGGGACTGAGTAAAGCCATTTCTTCCTAAATGTTCCACTTCAAACCATTAAGGTACCTAGCCACCTTAAGACTCTCATCCTCCGTGACATTAGATCTCAAGCAAAGCTTTTGGAACTCTTCAGTATAAGTGTTTATATCTTGGTCTTTCTGCCTTAGACTTTGCCTCTTCTTATGCAACTGAATCTCATAGTTATCTGGCATGTAGTCTTCCTTTACCTTAGCAACCATTCCTTTCCAAGTTGACATGGGCTGCTTGCCTTCTTTTTCTCTTTCAGTCTAAACAAATTTCTGCCATGTCAAGGCTGATCCTCTCAACCTTGATTTAGATACCTTCACCTTCTGTGCTTCAGTTACTCCATCACACTCAAAGTGATTCTCCATGCCCTCTATCCAATCCATGACCAAATCAGGATCCATCTTTCCACTGAATAATGGTATGCCCTCAAGTCCTTTTCCACTCAGGCCCTTTAATGCCTTCAAGAAAGGCTCCTCCTCCAAAATAGGGTCAGGCTCAGGGACTTTGTCCTCCTCTACAATCTCTTCTTCCTTTGGTACCATTCCTTCCAACCTTGCATTGTTCAATGCCTTCTCCAATTGCTTTATTCTTTCTTTTAGGAACTTGTTGTCCTCTTCTTGTTCTTCAACCCTCTTGGCTAATTGTGCATTTGTCACCATGGCGGGGGTTTCACTTGAATCAACGTCTAACATATATTCCTCTTTCCCAAATCTTTTTCTTGCTCTGATACCAATCTGATAGGGAGGCTACAAGAAGCAATCATAGATTCCTGGAGGCTGCAGGAATCAAACCCTCTATTTTGAGAGGTTGCAGGAAGCAATCACAGATTCCTGTGCTAGGCCTTGTCATAGACCTCCTTGTTTTATTCCTCCCTAACCTATAGGAACTCTACCAATTCTAAGTTCCCTTGGTTCTCCTTCCAACCTCACTATCTTATCAAGTTTGCAACTACCAAGCCAAATCTTGGTGCCATGACTCCTTTCTTCCTTAGCCTTATATGCATCCAAAAGACTAATCCTCCCTCAATACATGAATGGATCTTGCAGGGGTGAGGGAATGTTTTCCAAAGCTCCAAAACAACCTCCTAGGGTTTCTGAAACTTCACTTAGACTCTAACTTACCAACACTTGCATGAAGCCTATTCCATATGTTTAGCCTTGAGCCCCTATTTGGTCTCTGAATAGGGGTAAATTTCCTTTCCTTCCTAAACCCACCAAAGAAACATGGTTCTTGGCTTAGGAATTTTTTTTCCCCTGCCTAAAAATTGAATATTTCTAGGGTCTTGGCTCTGTCCAGGCTGTACTCTGCCCTCATGCAAACTTTTCCCAGAAAACTAGGGTTTCTAACTATTCAGAACCAGTTTTAGGACTAGTGAAAAGTTTTCCTCCTAAATGGATTGCTGGGATGTCCTCCTCAGCACCATACGTGGCCAAGACCTTCCCCTAAATTCTCCAAAAATAATTTTTTGAAAGATATTTTCTTCCTTGCAAGTTATCAACGCTGTTATGCAGCCTTTCCTAGCTAGGTCCTCACTGGCTTGCCTAGGGCAAGGCTTTTCTCATAGCTCCTGCAACCAAAGAAAACCTAAAACCTACCACTAAAATATGTACAAAGATGGATCCTGACCACATTCCCAACAATTCCATACTGCCTGGTACGAAGGGAATGTAGCCTAGAACTCCATTTTTACATAGTTCCAATCAAAACAAAAATAAGGAAATAAAACACAGAATTTACAAGAATGGATGAAACGATGGAACAGCTATCAAATGTGAAAAAAAAACTTCCATAGGCCTCTCTACATGCTAAAAAAACCTACAAAATTCCTCTTTTAATTCATTTAGCTGCTGTTACGCAAACAAGAATATAAAAAATAGAAAATAAGACAAGAACATTGTTTTCTTCAATTTCTAGAAAAATAGTCCATACAAAAAACTTCTAACCAACCAAAAAGGTCGTGGTATTCCTTAAATATGCCTCCACAACAATTTAGGTACTTGGATCAAGGCTTAAATGACCTAAAAACAACTTTTGTAAAACCCGTTGTGTTTTCAGACATTTAACAATTTTTGCCAACCTAGCAATACGATGTAAAATTATTTAATACTTGTCACCTTCTTTCCCAAAGTTCAAAAACACCCTAAGAACCTAAAATAATGGTCAACATGACCTTATGATAGCACAAAAAAATTAAGAACTTCAAACAAAATTCCAACAATAGTCCTTTGCTAGGTGCTCCTGCACCAGGCTTTCACACTTTTCTAGACTTTTATCAAGCATTTAAGTCTAATGGACCTATTTTCCCCCTAATTCAATATTGTAAGATTTATTTAATTGAATTCTCACATTAATCTAGGAGACTTGTAAATTAAACCTCTTGAAGTCTAATGGACCTATTTCCCCCCTAATTCAATATTGTAAGATGTATTTAATTGCATTCTTACATTAATCTAGTGCTGTAATGTGTTTTACACATTTAAATTGGATGTTGTGCCCTTCTAGGCTAAGTGGGCCTCATCATAATGTTGTAAAGTGTATTTAATCACACTTTCACATTGAGATTTGTGTGCCTATCCTGAATTACCCTTTACATCATCATTAATAGGCCCCTATGACCCCATATTGTGCATCTCGAGGCTTATTTTGATTAAAGACCCGACTAAATCATCATATAAACTTGATTTCTTCACTCCTCGACAATCTAGTTGGAAAAAGAGCCCTTGTGGGATTGAGAAAATCATCTAGGTGAATGAGTCCCATCTAGGTGGGACTAAGTCACCCAGCTTGGCGACTTAGTCCCATTTGGGCCATTTTCGAGGATTGAGCAAGAAAAATTAGGTTTTAAGTTTAATTTTTCTCCATGTCGACCTTAGGGATCAAATTAATGGGAATTTTAGGTGGATTACCTATGTAATCAATCTTTTAAACCCTAATTCATTCACCTAAAATTTCAATCATCATCCATTCATCATTCATCATCTCTCTCAAGTCAATCAAGCTAGGGTTTTAGCATTTTTAGGGCATCAAGATAGTTTTCAAAGACATCCAAGGGAAGATTCTTCATCCATTGTTTCAAAAATTCAAGATCTACCATCATGGAAAGTTTCTAATTCCTTCATTTCATGTTCATGCTTAATTTTATTTCTTTATTTGGTTTAATTACCTAAAATGGGTTTGACCAAGGAAAACCCCCATTCCCTAACATTCAACATCTCTCTTTCTTTCTTTTTGTGTTTGTAGATTTAGGTACTTTAAAGGCTTGGAAATCATTGAAGAATGAGTTGAAAAGGTGTTGAAGGAATATAATGTTGACTAGGTCAAAATATCCACAAAAAGTCACTTACAAGCCCAAATTTGGCAGTTTCAGATTTAGACACTTGGAGGGACAAAAAGTGTAGACTGAGAGCTTCCATTTTTTAAACTTTTAGATTTTCAAGAAAGAAAAAATGGAACAAGTTTCCATAAATAGTGAGTTATTCCCACTATACATGTTTGACAAAAAATTATGTAGATTTAAATACCCATTTGCTGAAATGGGCTCCGATGTAGTTTTCTAGATTTGGGACTAAGTCGCCGAGAATAGCGTATGAGTCCCAATAGGTTAAAATTTTAGAATCAGTAACATTTCCAGTCCTGAACTCATTTTCAAGTGCACATTTTCAGTTATACAATTGTCTATTTTGTTTCATTGTCTTTTCTAGATCATTTAGTTTATGTTTTCATATCATATTGTGTTTTCAAACACTTTAAATTTCTTTAGTTTTCATTCATTAGTCAATATATTTTATCATTTTCTAGCATTTAGGTCATTATTATTTGATATATTTTCAATCATATTTGAATTAGTCTTGAGTGAGCCATCACAATTTTTGGTGCATCTCTCTCCTTTTAGGTGCAAAACCCGAGAAATGTAAGAGAGCCCCATACACAAAAATCTATGGTTCATTTTGGTGAACCTAAATTTTGAATATCTTATTTCCCAATTTGGAGTCCATCATCATCCTAGAACTAGATTACATTTGTTAATTAGCATCTAGTGTTTCTAAAATTTTGCATTAGTGAAAGTGAATATAGGTTGCATTTTTGCATCTCAAATCTAATGGAGCTTCTAAAATTCTAAAGAATTTTCCCATTCCCCATGGGATTAGTCTTCTTTTTTAAAACCCTTGTCCCCATGAGTGAGTAGGGTTTTTACTTATGAAAGCACTCAAGTATTCTAATCATACGTTGACCTGCTATATCGGTCTCTGGTTCCTTAAGTCATCTATTGAGCCACAATGCACATTTGGTTACTAGCCCCTTTTGTTAGAAGCATAGTCACCAATTTTCCCAATGACCTTAATATTTTCCTA
The DNA here is from genome assembly GCA_007258455.2 of Sequoia sempervirens. Taxonomy (NCBI): domain Eukaryota; kingdom Viridiplantae; phylum Streptophyta; class Pinopsida; order Cupressales; family Cupressaceae; genus Sequoia; species Sequoia sempervirens. Next base: position 115,260,923 of record VDFB02168118.1, on the reverse strand, counting down.
AGGTTGGGTCTTAATTTTCCCTGATGACTTAAGCTTAAATCATTAGCCTGAGAGGGTCATGTCACTGTCGGCCTAACAAAGGCCCTTTATTAAATGCTAACCTTTTCGTGTGTGCAAGTTCTGAGATTCAAGGTTGCAGAAAGAGATCCTAACCATACCCTATCAACTCATGGGTTATAAATGATTGCTTGTTAAAATCCAGGAGGCCAGAAAAATAATGATGTGTGTCTTCATATGAACATGGGGCCCAACCTCCACTATCAAGCTTATGGCCCATGGTTCCAAACTGACGACCGAGATTGAATATTAGGAACAATCTCCACCATTCCTCACTGGTTCTCTAGAACAAGTTGAACGCCTATTAAAAGCAGTGAGATCTCGACATGCAGACTAATCTACCCAATTTATGAGATGGGTGGAGCCCACTGATAGAGAAGTTTCCATCTGAGGTGGTTTAACACCATTGGATTTCAAGCATAGTCAACCTAAATTAAGCCATTCAATTTTCCATCTCATCATGAGATCAATGACCTATATTAAAAGTTAATAAAATGACATGTGATAGTTATTTTCTCTCTGTAACCAATGGGCATTAATGTTATACTCTCTGTGGGTATGATCAAATTAATCTCCGTGCGTGTGGAGACTCAATTGTTGGCAATCATGAAGTGCAATTTGCAAATTTACATGCACTTGAGAATTAAATGGTGACAATGTGCATGCTAATGAATTTTTCAGTTTGTATGTGTGTTTTTCATTTAGCATTGGTAATCGATAACATCATCTTACTCAATAAATAGAAGTGATGAGTTTCTATTTTCACCATAGAAATTAAGTTGTCAAGTCCTCAAGTTGTTGCAGAAAGCAGAGATTGAGAGTGTATGTTTTCTAGTTGAAAAATGAGTAAGCTTGGTTCCCCATCAATTTCAGTATGAAGGTCTTTTGGGCTCCAGTCTCAGAGGCCCCATAATGGAGACCCAAGACAGAAATAGTGTGCTCATGAGGATACTCAGGAGAAGTAATCTTCACCTATAATTACCAAATGCAACCACCGATTGAAAGACTAGGTCGAGAGCTTGGAGGAGGTGGGAAAAAAAAGAGAAGCTGCAGGGCCCTCTAGCAGAACTTGATCAAAGCTTCAGTATGGTTGCGTCTCACTTGGTTGACATAATTCTCTTATTGAAATTACTAATAGCTCATCAAAAACTAAGATGAAGACTGATTCCAGTTACCGCAGGTATCTAGCAACCTTGGGTAGAGCTCCATCCCCTGAGGTGGAGGTGTTATCAATCCCTCCTTTGGCTATCAGGACTTCGAGTGAGAGGGATGTTGTTGTGATGAAAGAAGATAAGGTTGAGGAAGGGGTTAAAGTATCATCCTCGACCCTTGCTACTACTAGAAGTGGCTGTGTGTACTACAGTGTGTGTGTTACTAGTAAGGGGTCTTTTGGTCTATGAAAAGATGTTGGTTAATGAATTTTTGTGTTGATAAATGATTTTTGTGGTTGTCACTTTTTCTCTTTGCGTGTATGGCATGATTTTGGGGTGTTGATGGTTGACTGTGTGCCCTCATGGTGGTATGGGCATTGGTTTCATTGCTTGCTTAGCGGAGGAGGAAAATTTTGGTGGCACTTTGCTTCTTCCTCATGATTGTTATTGAAATTTTTGCTTTCCCAGTCTCAACTAAATTATCATGTGGGGTAGTTTTAGAAATGTGGCTGAAATGTAAGATGAAATTAAATTTTTGTATTGAAATTGCATTTAAGCCGGTAGCTTGTTCACTCCCTTGTTCTATAAAAGGGAATTTAGGGCTCATTTGTAGGCGGTTAAATTTTGATCAAGTTTTGATTTGGGTGCTTGTCTAGGTAGAACATTAGGCATAAAGATAGTAAATAGAATGGTCATCTTGTTTTGAGCTCTAAGGAAGATATGTAATTATCTCAAATTGCGTTATAGAAGTGATTGATATAAAAAATGAACATATAAGTCTGATTATGTGCTCTCCTAGTGTAACTCTGTGTGAATTTTGAGTGAAATGTTAATGATGTCTTCATTCATCTTGAAACATTTGTTTGAATGTGTCTCTGTTCTAGCTTTGATTCAAGTAATCAATTAAAATGCCTAAACGGGGTCATGAATTTGCATTTATTTACAAAATATTTGGTAAGAAGCCATATTTTCGAAATTGTGAGCTCCATAATGCAAAGTTATTGTGAGAGTAGTCCATTCCATTAGATTTAAAATTATTTTTGTATTACTGATCTTTATATATGTGACTCTGATGCCCTATGTAATGAGGCATTGGTCTATTTTGAAATATTCACATAAAGGGTATATCAATTTTGCTATTCAGTTACTGACTTGAAATAAGAATGCAAATTCATTTTAAAACTCAATTACAATTACAATGAGGCATGTGTATGAATTATTTCCCTTGTTCTTAGTAGATTAATGGACATGTGCTTGAAGATTAGCTAACCTTTGAGTGAATGATGTTGTTTACCATATATAAGAACTAATCTATGGTTTGATTTTTCATTCATTGAGAGCGTCAAGTTAAAAATCCCTTAGGAACACCCTCGTTGGTCCCACATAGTGGGACAACCACTGTAGGAGGGTCCTTAGAGAGAACAAACTAGACTGTGCAGCAAGAGTAACACAATGGAAGCAATACAAAATATGGAGGAAAATGCAGATTAAAATATTCTCATTAATAGAAATCTTAGTTACATTTAGCTGGAAACATCTAGGATTACAACTTTGGTTCACAAGCCTAATTATACATGCTCAATAATACATCATTCCTATTTTCTCCTATTTGCGAGCAAAATCTTACAATACAGATCCTCTATTCTATCTTCACTATTCACTACTCTATTATAATGATTGATTACAAGCTCTATACTAGATTTATGGTTCTGGAAACATCTGCATCGGCCAAAGAGCATTACATTTTCTAATGAAAGAAAATATAATGGGTGTATGAACAAGTCAGCCTCAAATTTGAATTACTCCATCAACGGGTGCATAAGAAAAATTGTGGACCTATAAAAAAGGTTGGGGACACTCCAAGGAACAATTAAAATTGCACCATTAAGATCCTCAAGTCACAAGAATGATCCATGAATGATCAAATTAGTCGTTAGGCTTGAAAACTATTCTGGTGCTAGTTCAAGAAATTGTCATGAAATTCGGAATCAATAACTTACCGAAAAATGATCCAATCACACCCAAATCTTAGAATAAGGGAAAAAAAATGTCTAGGATGTACAAAAAGATCCACAAGGTCTAGTGAGAAAAGATGATGGGTCCACCAACACGAACTGAGAAAGAATAAAACAAGAACAAAACTGAAAGTAAAATATTTTGGATGATGCAAAATTGCTAAGAACCAAGGATGCTCATACATCAGACATTTGGGGTTAATGAAAAGTGAGTCCCTCACTTTGTAGGGGCCACAAGAAAACTAAGATGGTCTACCTCAGCCTGAGAAATCCATGAAGAATCCTCCACTGGTCTACCTCTCCACTTCACAAGATATTCTTTATACTGTCTTCCATGAGTCTTTCTTCCATCTCTGATATCCAAAATCTCATCAATCTCATTTGACTACTATTTAAGAAATTGATTCTCCAATTCCACTATACTGTCCTCATTGAATTATGCTTCATAATACTCATGTAGGTCTGCAATGTTGAATATAGGTGATATGCCCATACCTTTCGGTAAGTCCACTTCATATGCATTTCCTGAATCGAACTTCTTCAAGATCTTACAAGGTCCAAACTTTCTCATCTTCAACTTGTTGTATGTCCCAACTAGGAATCTTTCCTTCCTCAAATATACAAATTTTTGTCTCCTCTTTTCATCTACTTTCTCCTTATACTTCTGGTTCATGTCTTCCAATTTTTGTTTCACTTGAGTATGTACTTTCCTCATACATTCTTAAAATTCTTCTACTTTTGTACTCCTCTTATCTTCCATACTGACATCTCTTAACTTTGATATACCTCTAAGATGAATTCCAATAACAATCTCAAAAGGTGTCTTTCTTGCACTCATATTCACTGTGTGATTGTATGCAAATTCTGCTTGTCCAAGGACTAAATCCCAACTTCTAGTCTTCTCTCCAACCAAACATCTCAGAAAATTCCCTAAGCTCTTATTCACCACTTCTGTCTATCCATCAATCTATGGATGAAATGTAGAATTGAACTTCAAATTTGTCTTCAACTTCTTCCAAAGTGTCCTCCAAAAGTAACTAACAAACTTTAAATCTCTCTTAGAAAATCTGTCTACCACCAAAAATACATAATCATTACCTCTTTGTGTCTTCAACAATCCAAGTATGAAATCCATGCTGATATCCTCCCAAGGTATCTTGAGAACTGTCAAAGGATTATACAATCCAACATTTTGACTACTCCCTTTGCAACTTGACACACCCTACAACTTTGCACAAATCTTCTAACATCCTTATGAATTTGTGGCAAAAAATAATTCTCACTCACCAATTCCACTATCTTATCAATTCCAAAATGTCTTTCCAATCCTCCACTACATTTTTATTTCACCATTTTTTCCCTCATTGAACTCTGGGGTATACATGATTAATTACCTCTGAAAAACATATCCTCTTGAATGAAATAATCCAATCACTGGATTCTATCCTCCAAAATTGGTTCCTTACAAGCTCTCCAAGGTTATACAAAATTCGGGTCTTCCCCATAATTTGTTCAATTCATCAAAACCTAATATCTTGACTCTCATCTCTATCAGTAAATACCTTCTTCTACTTAATGCATCAACAACTCTACTTTACTTTCCACTCCTATGCTTCAAAAAAAAAAGTATAGCTCATGCGTCTCTGATTCAACCTACCCTAATTGTTCAAATGTTGCAATGCCTGATGATTCGTATACAACACAAGCTCCTTAGGAAACAAGTAATGTCTCCACTTCTTCAAGGCTTGAACTATGGCATAAAATTCTTGATCATACATTGAATATCTTCTCCTAGCATCATTCAAATTCTCACTAAAATAAGCTACACGTCTCCCTTCTTGACTCAATACTATTCCAATTGCATTCCCACTTGCATCACAGTCTACTTGAAATACCTTATTGAAATCTAGTAAAGCCAACATAGGCTACTCAGTCAAATTCTACTTCAACAATTCAAAACTCCAATCTACTCCAGATGTCCATCTAAAATATTTTCTATCTCCTCTCATTGTTTCTGTCATAGGGCTACACACTAATACAAAAACAACAATATATGACTAAATAAACTACTAAAAATTGCATACAAATGACTAATTTTGGTCACATGACCATTAGTAGTTTATTGCCAGTCATTTATAACGTGAACAAATTTATGACTAAACTATTTGTCATTTATCTAGTTATTGATTTGGTCATTGATTTAGTCATTAATTTAGTTGTTAATTTAGTCAATGATTGTTGTTAGCTGGTCATTTATTTAGACATGATAGTAATTTATTTAGTCATTAATTTAGTCATTACTTTAGTGATATATTTAGTCATATATTTAATCATTAATTTAGTTATTTTTATTTATTGGATTTCATTAATTGGTAGTAAATATAGTCATAAAATGAATAATTTATTAAATACCATAAATTTTATAATGCAAAACTAACATGATATTAAAAAATGAACTAAAACATAAAAGCAAATAAAAATATTACATATACGAACAAACCACGTCATGATAAATAAAGGTAATCTGCAATAAAAAAAATTAATGCAAATATTAAATATCAAGTTATAAGATGTCAAAGTTGTCTAATAGTTTCCAACTCTTTCAAATACACCATGATAATTAAGATCCCTGAACAACACATTCAAAATACTGCATAAAGCAGTGAACCAAGATGTCTAACAACTAGTACATGATAAACATGTTCAACTATGTCATTTTTTGTAAATATTTTAGTGGCCACCGTGTGAAGGTTCCCTCTTTCTCTTTCAGACAAACAACTTCATCTATTTTTCCTTCATAAACAAAGGGTATGTTACTTGTGACTTTTAAAATATTTATATTTGCATCTCTTGTTCATTTTAAGTTGACTCCATGTACAATAGATAGGGAGTGAATCCGCCCAATGCCCACAACATCACCATCAAATGGATCCAACACCCTAACTTTATCCCCTTCTTTGAGTTTATCAATACATTTCTGCAAAAAGAAATAAAAAATAACACATTATATTACATAGGTAATGATTACCCTTGTTTGCATAATAAAACAAATATCAATGAGTAATTTGAATTGAAATGTTTATAGAAAAAATATCTTGAAAAAATTAAAACAACCAATTGTTGAAATATGTATTGAAGATTTAAAATATAACTAATCAAATCACATACAAGCAATTAGATTAATATGGACAAATGAAATGATTAATACCTTTGTGAACTATATGAATCAATTGTGTTTGATTGTTTGGTCTTTTGGTTGCTACCTGCAAATAAATATCAAAATCCCAAGAATTATAGGTTTACAAGCATCATAGAAATATAGAGCAAAATATAATAATATTTCAATTTTAACTAATCAAGTCTTTTTTGAACATGTCAAAAATTGATAAAATATATTTTAAATTAATACAGAGCTCATAAATAGAAAATTTTCTATTAAGTTCATCATGATATTCTGATATATCTAATTTCCCCAAACGATTAGAGGTCAACTTGAATTTTACCATCAAATTGAAACTTTCATAATATATATATATATTTAATTAAAATTTATAAATTTATATCAAAGTTAATTAGACAATAGAAATACACATAATTATTAAATTTATACCAAAGATGAAGAGGAACACACAACTGCCAAAGTCATTTCAACACAGGTCTTTTTACTTATAAATGCAAATCCATAAGAAAAAATAATATGTTAAAATATTTAAATACTGATAGAATTTACAACAGTTTATCAATATTGATTAGAATTATCCTAATTTAAAATATTCCTTGCATTTCACATTGATTAAGATCTTGAATGTTCTGCTTCTTTCGTTCTATAAAGAAAAGCCAACCTGATCTTCTGGAAAGTGACAATGTTTTGTTTGAGTGTCCATTCATCTTCAACACCTCTCTTATAAAATCCATATACCATTTCAGGAAGCACTTGCCAATTCATTGAATTCATTCACATTTACTAGCTCTGAAGCCAGTGTTTTACTATATCTAAACCTACTATGATTTCACAAAAATTTAAGCTAGAGAATGGGTTTACGAGTTTGCGATTGTGGAAATCTGAGGAAAAAAAACTTTTGAGCTTGGGAAGTGAACAAATTATGCAAGATATAATGAAAAGTTATTATTATGTCCCTGAAATGTCATTAATGGTAATACTAATGAGGGTATCTATAAGAGCATGATCTAGATTTCCCTGACTCAATAAGGCAGTTCGTCACTCCAATGGGTATGTGGTGAGGCCACATTATTAAAACCATGCACATTCAGGGGTTACCTAAATTTGTGAAGAAAATGATATCAAGTTTCTAAAGCCTACCTTGCCTTCAAAGTGATGCTTGTTCTAAAAAATTTTTTTTTAACATAAAAGAGGGGTAAAAATTTATTAAAACAAGAGAAAATTATAGAGCAAAGTCATTACATAGCCTTATCCAGCTCCACCAAATGGTCCAACTGTTGAGACAAATCAGGGGGTAATTGACCTCGATCAACCAAATTCTAATCATGAATATGATCAGAAGCCCATTTAGCCAAAAAATCAGCAACACCATTCCACTCCCTAGGAATATGAGTGAAAGTAACAAACTCAAGAGAAACACAAAGATTGAGAATTTGTTCAATAATCAACGCCAGGTGCCAACTAACATCATCTAACCTCCGCCTGTTCAGCAAGTTCACCACAACCTGGGAATCAGATTCACATATAATCCTGCGCCACCCCAACTGACTGCCATGCTCCACAGCCAGTAAAATTGCCTGAGCCTCCATAAGATTATTAGTATGAAGACCCTTATAAATAGAGAAAATAAATTGAACATCCCCAGAACTATCCCGACCAACACCACCAATTCCAGCATGACCAGGGTTTCCACGAGAAGAGCCATCCGTGTTAATTTTTAGGATGCCTTGAGGAGGAGGAGACCATCTTCCCTCCCTATTCACCTTCGGTGTTGGATGCCTACACCTGTTGCGCATAAGCTGCCGATGCGAAGGAGGAAGATGAAGGCGGTTGAAACAACCAACATCAGAAGGAGCAATCGAATCAGTCAATCACACTTAGCCATCGTTTCTCCCAAAGAATGCAAAATTTTCCACCACAAGCGAGGGGCAATCAAATCAGAAATTCCTCTCCAACCAAAGATTCCAAATAATGAAGGAGGGCCAATCGCCCAAGCACTTGAAGAAAGGAAGTAGAAACAGGGGCCCTACTCCCCCGATCCACAAACTCAGCCAAAGAGAAACATTACAGGGCATATTCCACACCCGCCACCAAATGCCAAATCTCTCGAGCATAGGAACATTGGAAGAAGAGATGAGAAGCACACTCCTCAGCCTCACGACACAACACACAAAAGAGGGACCCTGGAAACCCCGCTTGCATAAATTATCCCAAGTAAGACACCGGTTTTGAGCCACCAACCACATGAAGAAATTGCACTTGGGCCAAGACAACTTATGCCAAACATACTTCCACCAAGGGACCTCAATATCCCCAAACAATCGACCCAATTGCTTATAGCCAGTAGACACAGAGTATTATGAACCATCCCAAGCTAAAATATCAGGTCCCCTCAATGAATTACAAGCCCAGCCAAAAGTTGAGCAAAAGATAGGAGGCCACCAAAGGTGCTTAATGAATCTTGTAATGCTCAACATGTCCCAACCAGGCAGAGGGGTTGAAGATGAGGAAAAGCGACCATCCCAAGAATCCCACCAGCTTGACAGATCCAAAAAAAGCTTAATCAAGGAGTAGTTAGAACCACAGGGAAGCACCTACTAAGAACACCCCCGATTCCACAAGCTCAACCAAAGAGGAAACATGCGTACAGGGAATATTCCACACCCACCACCAAAGATGCCAAATCTCCTGAGCATAGGAACATTGGAAGAAGAGATGAGAAGCACACTCCTCAGCCTCATGACACAACACACAAAAAGAGGGACCCTGGAAACCCCGCTTGCATAAATTATCCCAAGTAAGACACTGGTTTTGAGCCACCAACCACATGAAGAAATTGCACTTGGGCCAAGACAACTTATGCCAAACATACTTCCACCAAGGGACCTCAATATCTCCAAACAACTATCGACCCAATTGCTTATAGCCAGTAGACACAGAGTACTTCCTAGACATATCAAAACCATCCCAAGCTAAAATACCAGGTCCCCTCAATGAATTACAAGCCCGGAAAGCCAAAATTTGAGCAAGCTCCCACCTATCCCCCTCAGAGCCCCCAGGAGGCCACTAAAAAGGGTGCTTCTAGCGAAAAGAAACAACAAATCCCTAATGCTCAGCAATCTTGTAATGCTCAATGGTGTCCCAACTAGCAGTAGTAAAAACATCACAGAGGGGTTGAAGATGAGGAAAAGTAGAAAGAATAGTTGGGTGACTATCCCAAGAATCTCACCAAAAAAGAGCCTATGATCCCGAATGACAGATCCAAAAAAGCGCATGCTTAATCAACTGAGCTCCCACTTTCAAAGTAGACCAAATCATAGAACCACTCCCCTCCAAAGGATAGCGAGGAACCTCATGAGAAGCAACACCATGAAGATACTTATAGTTAAGAACACGGGCCCACAACTGGTGTTGATTAGTACACTAGTGCCAGTAAAGCTTCACTACAAGAACTTGCCCATTCAAAATAGAAGAGCGTAAACCAAGACCACCCTCCTACTTTGGTCTACACACAGAATCCCATTTAACAAGGCTCCACTTAGAAGTCATCAAGTTACCACTCCAAAGGAATTGCCTAGAGAGAGCATCAAATTCCCAAAGGAAATACATAGGGGCCAATTGAACAAAACACCTATAGATGGGAAGAGCCTAGATAATAGACTGAAGGAGGGTAACTCTAGCAACAGTAGACAACCACCGATGAGTCCAATGTGTTACCTTCTTCCTCAACTTATCAAGCAACATCTACCAAGAGGATCTAGGTTGATGACCAACGACAATAGGAATCCCCAGATAGACAAAGGGGAGAGATCCAATTTGAAACCTCAAAATAGTAGCAATCCTCCTCTGGATGGCCAAAGGAGTATTAAAGAAAAAGATAGAAGACTTCTGCTCATTAACTTTTTGACCCGAAGTAGCAAGGTAGATGTCCAAAGCTTTCTGAAATGATTGAGCTTCACGAAGACGAGCCAACCGCATAAGAGAGGTGTCATCCAAAAACTAGAGGTGAGAAAGAGTAGGTAGAGCCATCCACCACTGCCAACCATGAATCACACCTCGAGAGACCTGAGATTTAAGAAAGCAACCCAGCCCCTCAGCCATAATGATAAACAGATAGAGAGAGAGTGGGTCCCCTTGACAAAGGCCCTTGGTAGCACCAAATAGCTCTGAAGGTTCACCATTCACAATGATAGAAAATGAGGAGGAAGTCACACAACTCATAGTCCAACTCACCCACTCAGAAGAAAACCCAAAGGCCAACAAGATCTTCTGAAGGAAACTCTATTTAACTCTATCATATGCTTTTGCCATATCCAGCTTGATGAACATAGACTTATCCTTGGAGATCGCCATGGAATGAATGACCTCAGAGTAAATCACCACCCCATCCAAAATTTGACGACCAGCCACAAAACCTCATTCCTCAGAAATAACAATAGGCAAGCAAGATTTAAGCCGCTCAGCTATCAGCTTCATAATAATCTTATGCACCACATTGTAGAGCGCAATAGGTCAAAAAAATCAAACCTATTAGCACCCTCCTTCTTAGGAATGAGGAATAAAAAATTAGCATTCAGGGCCTAAAGCATCTGTTTGTTATGAAAAGATTCACAAACAATCTCCAACAAATCCAGCTTCACAATTTCCCAAAACTCCTAGAAAAATTCCACTGGGAACCCATCAGGGCTAGGAGCCTTCCCCTTATTCATCCCAAAGACAACCTCTTTCACTTCAGATAGAGTAATCAGGCGTATGAGAGAAGCATTGAACTCATTAGAGATAAAAGAAGGAATACAAGCAAGAATCATATTCTTATCAACCTCAGTAGGAAGAGAATCCTCAGTAAACAAAGCAAAGAAGAACAGGCGAGCTTCTCTAGATAAAGCCTGTTGCGAGGATAAAACTAAGCCTTCAGAGTTAACGAGAGAAGATATATAACACTTATTCCGATGAGCCTGCACAGAGTGATGAAAGAAGGCAATATTCCTGTCGCCCTCTTGAAGCCAGTCAATCTGATCCTTATGTTTCCAGAATATCTCCTCACAAAGCTCCCACTCTTCCACAGATTTAAGAGCCTGGGACTCAGCATGCCCAAGAGCTTCTGAAAAACCAAGATCCCTAATTTGGTGAGTAATAACAGCAAGACACTCCTATGCTTCCCTTTTCTTGGCACGATTTTTTTTGAAACAAAGCCTATTCCATCTCTTAAGATGAAACTTAACACATTGTAGCTTCTTAACAAAAGAATACATAGCTATACCATACGCAGGGGCTCCATCCCACCACCACTGAGCAACAAGATTATACAAAGAAGAATCACGAAGCCACATAAGCTGAAATTTGAAAGGAGGATTCTTTGGATTAGGGAAAGGAGAAGCTGAAAACTTAATTGGCCAATGATCAGAGCCACACCAATCAAGAATCTCAGAGCAAATAACCATACTGCCCCCAACCCAAAAACTAGAAACAAGAAACCTGTCGAACCGCTCAGAAATCACCTCCGACCCACTCTGCCTATTATTCCAAGTAAATAAGCCATTAGAAGGTTTGACATCAACAAAAGCAAGAGAAGCCACACTAGCTCAGAACAAATCTGAAGTAGGACTTAGTCTCGGCAATCCTCCTCATTTCTCTTCCAGACACAAGATAGAATTGCAATCACCAGCTAAGATCCAAGGAAAATAAGGAGCACAAGACCTATCAAATGTGATATGGGCCCAAAGATAGCTTTTACCATGGATTTCAACAGGAGCATAAACATTGCTAACCAAAATAGTCTCACCAGAGTCCAAAAATGAGGCCACCACTGAGATAGAGGAATGGCTAGAAATCCACTAGCGAGGAACAACCTTACGAGGACCCCAAAAAAGTGCCAAACCTCCAGAACTTCCCCTAGAGCCAATACACTAACATTGACTAGAAAACCAAATATAAGGAGCATACTGAAGCATGCAGTCCACCTGAAGCTTAGTCTCCTGCACACAAAAAATATCTAGAGAATGAACCCCAATCAAATCCTGAATAAATTTTTAACAAGAGGCACTATTCAGCCCCCTTGCATTCCAATAAAGAATAATCATGGGGAAGGCTGAGCAAAGTGGGTGCCCAAGGTCTTAACAGAGCCTGATTCCACCAACAAATCCCTAGTAGATTTAATCTTGTCCACATCCTTCTTGCAACCAATTTTAGAAGACTTATCAAAATTCCCCTTCTTAAGAGGGCATTGGAGCACTCCTAGATAAGCTGATCCTGACCTTTTCCTGAAGACAATGCCTCCTTAGCTAAGTCTGCTAAAATAATATCATCATTTAAACTAGCCGAAGTGTCAACAAGCGTAGACCCTCCCTGTTCCAAAGGAAGAGAAGTGTCCCTAACAACAATTTCCTATTCCAGCCCTATATCCAAACCAGTAGCCCCAGACAAGATCTCAACATGAATCCCCTCCTCCAAGGCCTGATTATCCAAAACCTCAAAGTGATTGAATCCTTGATCACTCTGCTTATCCTTATAGGGTCGCTTCTGACCTCTCCCCTTAGCTTTTGGTTTAGCAGGAATGAAGCCATCCTTATCAGGCCCTCTCTCAGCCTTTCCCCCTTTAGCCATAGACACCTTGCTTTTATCTGCCTTCTCCACCGAAGGCCCCGATAATGGAGAAGAAGGGACCCCAGCCATTCTAGATGCCCAGGGACACTGACGCTGAAGGGGTCCATACTCATGAAAAAATTGACAACGGAAAGGAAGGGACTCATAATCTAACTGTTGAATCCACGAGGCAGAGCCAATACAGATCTCCAAAGAATCTGGCAATGGATTATTTAAATCAATTTCAACACAAATGCGAGTGAAAGAAAATACCTTTTTATCCAAAGTATTATGATCAATGGTAGCTGACTTCCCTAACAAGGCCGCTATCCGTTGTAGAATATCTTCTCTCCAGAACTCCAAAGGTAGCCATGGTAGGCAGATCCATACAGGAACCCGAGAAGGCAGGTCCTCAACAGCATTGAAACCCCCATGCCAGGGTTTCATGAATAAACCCACATGATTGTAAAAATATGGCCCCCCCTCAAAAACATGATTATGATATGAAATACAAGAAAAATCAACCATAAAGAAGCCATTCCCAGCCACCAAAATATCAAAATCACCTTCAACTTGCCTGGAACAACGCATCCAGGCCTCCAAAGCCGAGAGGGGGACACAAATACCCAAAAAATTGCAAATCAGAACATGTTGAGTCCAATAAGAGAAATCCTCATGCACTGATTCTAAAGAGATAACCAAAACTAGACGAGCGTGACTCTGTGACAAACAACCATTCACTTTCTTGAGCTTAGAGCTCTCACCCACAAAAGATTTATTCATCATCTGAGCATGCATGTCCTTAATGCAGCCTGGAGGCGGCGTTGCACCCCCAATCATCAAGATTTTTGAGACTTCAACCATCATGAACCCCACCCGACACCCCAAGCCAAACCCACAGACCACCACATCCCACCAGAAAGACCCCACTCCCCAAACACCCCACAACAGACCCCACACCACACTCCTCATGCAGCAAAGCCCACACCACACACCTCTCGCAACAAACCCCACATGCAGAAAGAGAACAACCTTTGTAGCAGCCCCACACCATACTTCTCACACAACAGCCCCACACACCATGTGCAGGAAAGGTAGACGCAGCTAAGGCATGCAAGCCTTCAGCCCTGATTGTTCTAAAAAATGGTGGTGTAGTATGCATCAGAAATATTCATGACTATTTAGGGTTAATTGTAGACATAACAACACGTAAAATTGAAGGTTAAAAAATACCAAGGAGTCACTGTTGAGTGTAGTCAGTTTTAGGGCTGATTGTAGACAATTGAAAGGCCTAAAACACTTCAAAAAGGTGGGTGGCAAAAGACTATACTTTCTATTCAAATTTTGTAGTTTGACAAAGAAAATTTGAGTAAAGACATACAACATGTCTTAAAAACCTTGATTATGAATTGAGATAAAGCCTTACCCAATTTCAATAGGATATTGTTTGGATAATTTCACCATTGTCAAATTTGGGTGACCTAATATTTTAGGGCAGACCTTGGTTCTTGAAGAGTGCAAATATTTGATGTAAAATTTTTCACTAGGTATTAACCCTATCATGATGATCTAAAAAATTTGAAGTAATGTTGGATCATTTAGGGGTCACAATTGGCCTCATAAGTGTGCAGTTTCTATTGTAGTTCCAAAATAATTGTCAAGTGGAATGAAAAGTTCAATGCTTTTGCATATCTGAATTCCTCAGCCAGAAAGCTATGCAATTTCAAAAAAAACATCACATTTTGAATTTGGATACTCATACATGCTACCAAAACATACAACAATTGTATGAAAGATAAAATGCTACTTTTTTTCTTTTTTTAAAACACTAGAAAAGAGTAAATTTTAGGGTTCCAAAATATGTGGTGATTTGATTCACTTCCTTTTGGTCTTCCATTTGGCTGGAGGAAGGTTTTGATAGATTTCTCCTCATCTGGAAGGGAGGTACACTCATTCTATTACTGAGACTTAGCAAGTGTATGTTGCAAGTTTGTTTGTATATTTTTGAATTGTTTGATAGATGCAAGAAATTCTTAGGTTTGTACCACAGGTTGTTGTATTAAGTTTCTCACCCTTGTTTGATGTAAATGCAATAAATCAAGGAGGGGTGGTCAATCCAATGTCATTGATGTGGGAATTTAGATACTATTGAAAAGCATAGACCAGATGAGATTCAAATGTAGGACCTCCCATCTGCATGATAGGGTGCTCTATCACTGATTTGTTGGTCCCTCACAGATTCTATTTTGTTTGCACTATGAATTGCCATACAATAGATACAACAAATTTTGTTTGTTTGGTAAAAACATTTTACTTACATGAAATTGAGAAAATTCATAGTTTATGGTGTTCTACTTGATTTATGCAAGAGTTCCCTCCATATAACATTTCATCTCTTGGATTATAGACCCCCCAAAAAAGATAGATTGAGTTTACTTTGCCGACATACAACAGGCCAAATTTCTCCTTCACCAATTAACATTTTTCTTTGAATAGTAGGCGTACATAAGGGTGAGTACAAAATTGGATCTTGACAGGGGTAATAGAATCCCAAATTTGTACAAAGATCTAAAGCCAGACACCATGTATATACTATAAAAAATTACCATTTCATATTCTGGTAAGATACGAATGAACATCAAAAGGAGAGTGACATACTGAGGTCTGTAAATGAATGTATCTATTTATTTTAGTCAAATAAGATTATTATATTATACAACTTGGATGAAGTAAGGATTATTGGGCTCAGTCAAGATGATTTTTTTTTTCTTTTGATGAAATGAATCTATATTATTTCTCAAATAATTTTTCTTTGTACTCTACTCGAGCAATTTTTCATTTATCACAACCCATTATTAGAAATCTATGAGTTATTGATGACTACATAATAGATCATAAAACTCTTAATGGTTTACTTCTCTTGGATTTTGTTCTAATTGAAGTTTACTGCATGATAATATGGGCATGAAAGGATTTGTGGATTCATTCATTCTAACGAAGAGTGATATAATAGATTTGATTACCTATATTCATGGCATGCCTTTAATACTATTGATTAGTATAGTTTAGTTATAAATGGATTCATATTTCTGCTAGACTAAACTGTAGGCTACAAAAGCAACACAGGATTGGATTTGTAAAAAGGTTTCAGATGTTTCAGCCTTTTATAGTGCTGAACTTTGATTTGATTCCTTGCCAAAAAAAAGTATTTCTTTCTTCTTTAATTCTTAATGGTGTTAGTAAAATAATCAACAATTATTGCATATGGTTTACCCTATTTTCTATTTTCAATTTCTGCTATTACAATTGTGTAAATGTTTCTTATTTATAAGATTGACAGAAATCATTATTCCCTATATCATTTTTAACTTATATTTGTTAAAATTCTATTTTCAAGATTGAAGTCAATTCATGATCTCATAGAGAGGGAACATTCAAAACAAGATCAATGTTGTAATCTTAAATTTCTATGATTGAGTAAGTTGGAATATTTGATGAGGAATGCATACAAAATTGAAATATGAAACACCTAAGAAAATATGTAAAGAAATTGTGGCATATGAAAATCAATTTCAATGAGGAGATTTTGTAACATTAGGTATCAAGAAATGAAGGATAAACTACTTAAGCTGTGAAATTTCCTAGATGAAGACACTCTATTTGGCATTTTTCCCCTCAACCTTTAAGAATGATCCTTATTATAAATTACCTTAATAGATTCAATTTTAGATTAATGTCAAACTTAAATGGGCTTTGCTAAAGGTTCAGCCTCTAAATGCTATCAATCTATTGGTTATAAGCCTAAAAGTAATGGTAAAACAACTAATTGTTGAAATATGTATTGAAGATTTCAAATTTAACTAATCAAACCTCGTATAAATATATGTAATTAAATTAATATGCAGAGATGAAACGATAAATACCTTTGTGAACTATATGAAACAATTGTGTTTGATTTTTTGTTTGTCTTTTGATTGACAGCTGCAAATAGATACCAAAATTCCAAGAATTATAGGTCTGCAAGCAACATAGAAATATAGAGGAAAATATAAATTATAAATAATAAAATAAGTCATTCTATAAAAAGAAGATTTCAATTTTAACTAATCAAATCACATAGAAATATATTCCATTAAATCAATATGAAAAATTAAAATGATAAATACCTTTGTAAGCTTTGTGAAACAAATTTGTTTGATTGCTTGTATGTCTTCTTTTTCTAGCTGAGGAAAAAAAGGTCTGAATTTTAGAAATAAAAATAAACTAAAATAATATAGATGATAAATACAAGATAATATTTATATAACTGTAAGGTTGACTGTCAATATCAGTTTTTAACCATGTTTCTAGAAAAATGAAAGAAAAGTTGTAAAACAATAAACCACAAAATTAAAATCTGAAGACAGAATGATTTATCATGTGAAGTTCCACCAAGTAAATTGGATTTAATGTACATTCAAAATTTACTACTAAATAAAAAAAGAAAAAAAAGAAAAGTGATTTAATTACTTGAATGGATTACACATGGTTTATTGCAAGAACGATTTACCATGTGAAGGTCCACTAAGTGAATTGGATTTAATGTACATTCAAAATTTACTACTAAATAAAAAACAAAACTAAAAGAAAAGTGATTTAATTACTTGAATGGATTACACATGGTTTATTGCAACAATATTTAATTACATAAAAGGAAAAAATATTTCTTCTCGTCTGGAAAGGCAACTAGGTCTTCAATATTGTTGAGTCTTAAAAATTGACATGGGATATGTACTGTTCCATTGAACATGGGGATGTGTTTGTCTGGTGACATTGCTTAACTTCATTCTCCCTTTATATGTGACTTGGATAAGATCATTTTGTGATGGAATTTTTTCTTCCTTTTTCTCTTGGGAAATAAAGGGGAATTAATTTATTCACCAGGAAAATATAATTATTTTGTGCAAGCTTTATGGAGAGTGAGGTTTGAAAGGTCATGAGGTTTGGAGGGGAGAGAATCTGCACATTTTCAACACCTACCAATTTGGCCCCTTGTTGATATATTGGTTTCCAGGGTGTATAAAGGAAGTGAATAGAATTAGTGAATATTAGTTGGCCGATTCAGTTGATAAGCATCATAGGAATTCACATAGAGAAGAATAGGTTCAATGCCTAGGTATTTATACTTTAACCTTTAAAATGTTCTTCCAAATAAAAAAGTCTCTAATATTTAGGTGCTCAACTTGATCTGTATAATTATCAGTTTGGATCATCCACCCATATGTGAGGAGTATTAATTAAAAAACAAAAATACAAAGAAGATATTTCAACTTTAACACATGAATACACCAAAGGTTCATACTTTAGTGGACACAATAGTTTGGAAATTGACCCTTTGTATTCAAACATATTATAAATGGAAATAATCAGAGATAACATTTTATCAAAAGAATTTATTTTTGGGAGAAAAGAATACCTACCAATTAGAGATGACACACATTGGATTGAATGTACATTCAAGTTTTTTAACTAAATAAAAACAAAACTAATAGATTTATACTTAAATAGAACAATTGTTTGGAAATTGAACCTTTGTTATCAAACATATTACAAATGGAAATAATCAGAAAACATTTTATCAAAAAAACTTAAGTTTTGGGAGCAAAGAATGCTACCAATAACAAAAAACACACATTGGATTGAATGCACATGAAAAATTTATTACCAAACAAAAAAAAAACTAAAAGCAAAGTGATTTAATTACTTGAATGAACTACACATAATTTATTGCAATGTTATTTAATACATAAAAGGACTAGATTTTTCTTCTGATGTTGAGCAGTAATTGTAAGGCTGACTATCAATTTGAGGACATGCTTTTTAGACAGACCACTGCCCTGGCCATCTTTCAATGTATAATAAAGCAAATTTATTTAAAGATTGTTTTACAAATCTTGCAATAGCAATACAATCAATATGTGATATTGCAGAGAGTGAGGTACTTAGGACACACAATCAGAAATGGTCTAACTATGATTCAACTCTTACAAAAAAATTATCAAGGATATTGGAGACCTACACACACCCCCCAGTGATCTACCAATAAATAATAATTGAAAAGGGTAGATACGACAGAGGTTGCCCCCAAGAAGTCAGAAAGGTAAGGTGGTGCATGGAATTGTTGCATACATATCATGTGAATGGTCTCAAACATGGTCTCAATGATGCTAACACCAAAATTATTACAAAGCTGGTAGAAAATACAAATGGCAAGGCTATGAAGGTTTGGTATTTTTACACCATAATCTTCCCACCACATCTTTCATGCATGTTATATAAGTGGGTTTTTATTCATTTTTGGGGGAGCCTTTGGAGAGTTGAATTAGAATTAAAACTGAAAAAGTTGTTTGGTTCAAACAAATGCATGTTGAAGGATTGAACGCCAGTGCATGTAGGAAGACATGCATGTATGTTGAGTTGTAATGCATTATAACATCCTTACTCCTGATGTAATGATTTTGTTGCATATAAATTATAATAAAGGAATATTTGAGTATTGTTTTGTGTCTTAGTTTGAAATGTTACTCAGTTGAGTAGTTTCTCAAAACCCCTAAACCTAGGACTGCATCAAACTTTACGATTTTTTGTATTATTTTTTTGAATTTTGAAAATGAAGCTAGAGTGGAACAACAAAAAAAAGTGAAAACAATTGACTGGAAAACTTTAGCAAACCCTCAATTGCTGATGCAAATCTGCATATGATCAAGCTCATCAATTACAATTGCTGGTATAAACCCTACATTACTCCAAACACTCAGATCTAAATTAAAATAATCATGTCAACACCATTCCACATCACACAATCAATTTAGGAACCCTCAGAGATCTGATTTTATTTGTCCATTGAGCTGGAAATGATTACAATGCATGAAACAATGTTTTTTCTGATTTTAGTAATAAAAGTTCATTCACAAAATGTAGCTCTGGACTTCCTTGAAGAATCTTGTTTTGTCTTGAAACTCTCCAATACCTAGTATGAGCTACTATAGGTCACAACAGGGATTTTAGGACTATGGCGACTTGTAAAATGGTGTAAATATTTTTTGTGCAACATAATGCTGGTACAACTCCTCCAAGTTTGATTGGACCCTCCTTGATGCTAGTACACTATAAAATTATGAAAAATGGCTACTATAATATCTAAAGGTTGTATGGATGATGCGATTTGACCCACAAAGTGTTGGTATTCCACTGATCTGCAATGAATGCTAGGAAAACAACCAGTGTGCATGCAAACCCTTGAAAAATCAATAACATATGATGATAACAATGCCCTAGATATGGTGCTAAGATCCAACATAAAATGTTCATAATTAGTAATAAAAAAATGCATAAATTACTTGTAATCAAACAAGTAAGGTTTGAAAGTGAAATAGATGTTAACAATAATTTTCCTCTTCACTATGGCACCTCAGATCTAGCTAGAAATGATGATGAACAATACCAATAAATTCTGAAAAATCCAATAAGAAAACCCTCCAAGTCACAATCACCAAACTTGCTTGCAAACTAATCACTTCTTACTGGAATCATTTTTAATTGAAATCTCCAAAAATCTCCAAAAATAACTATAGCAAATTGAAAAATGTCTTCAAATCCTCAACAAATCAACACAATTGTGATCCCAAAATGGAATCACCCAAAATGGGAAACAAGGGTTTCCGTCCTTGATCACAAATGTGGAATCCAAGAGGGTTTTTGTCCTCTTAATCCCCAAATGAACCAAGGGTTTTGTTCTTAGATGCCCTAAATTGAAAAAACTGTTGGTGTAATTAATATTTAATTACACTTGCATAACTTTACTTAGGTATTATTTATTTCCTAGGTTAATTAATTCTCATCTTTATCTTTTGAGCTATCTTGTTGCTCAAAATAAGATTAGGGTTAGGCATCTTTGCTTTTATAATGCAAATCATTATCATGTAATTATTGAATTCTCAAATAATTAATGTTGCACATCTTTTTGCAATATCTCTGCCTTTTCTAATTTTTCTCTTTTGTGGAAGGATTATTTTGGTTTGCAAATCTGATCTTGGTTTCTAACGTGGTATCAGAGCCTTGATTTGCAATCCCTTCTTAGATTTTTGAGAAAATCATTGCAGGGTTCGTTCAAGATTCCTCGAGGGTATCATGCCTTGAGTTCATCGATGCAGTGTTTTGGATCAGATTGGGCCTCACCATTGGATTCAGAGCATTGGTGTTATGAAATAACTTGCACAATAGAAGAATATGATATGAAATATGTTGCAAATACTTGATAATAACTGAGAATAACAAGCCACTTCGAGGGGGAAAACCTCCAAATATCTCTAATGAGAACACACTTCACACTTGATGATGATATAAGACTCACAACCTCCTATATATACCTATTTATGCCAAGGATATCACCTAGGCCGACTTAGACACACCTATATAAGACTTAGGCCGGCTTAAATAACTAAATAACAATATACTAATAATAATATGATTTAATAGAGAGTTAAGATAGCCACAAGCTGACTATTCATAACCTGATGTACACTAATATTAAGGGCATAGCATGCCCCCCTTCTTCAAAGAAGCATTGTCCTCAATGCTAATCAAGTTTGGATTCTTTTTAATTAACTCCTCATCCTTCCATGTAGAATCTTCAATTAGAAAATATTTCCTTGTAATGAGGTAACTTGGAATTGTTGATGTCACCGGCTTCTTCATGCGTGTCTGGAAAATTAACTTCAGCTCCAAGATGTGTCTTCCCTTTACATCAAGCTCTTGATGGAGATGAATGCGTTCTTCCTTTACCTGAACCTTTTGATGTGTCATAGAGGAAGAGGTGAGGAATAATATATGGTACCCTTGCATTGGTTGAATAGCTTGATTAGGAACTTCTTCTTCTTTCAATTCTTCTTCATTGCCTTCTTCTGCTTCTTCTTCTGGTTGGTCTTTTGCTTCTTCTTCTTCTATTGTTGCTTCTTCTACTTCTGCATATTCCTCTTCGTCTTCTTCTTCTTCTTCCTCTTCTTCTTCTTCTTCTTCTTCTTCTTCTTCTTCTTCTTCTTCTTCTTCTTCTTCTTCCTCTTCTTTCGCTTCTTCTTCTTCTTCTTCTTCTTTTTCTTCTTCTTCTTCCTCTTATTCTTCTTCTTCTTTCGCTTCTTTTTCTTCTTCTTCTTCTTCTTCTTCTTCTTTTTCTTCTTCTTCTTCTTCTTCTTCTTCTTCTTCTTCATTTGTTTCTTCTTCTTCTTCTTCTTCTTCTTCTTTTATTTCTTCTTCTGGTTCTTGGCTACTTGAGACCTCTTTTCTTGGTTTATTCATAAAGGTGCTCAACATGTTTCGTAGGTCTGATATATCTCCTCTTAGGTCACACATATCCATATTCAGTGAGGAAATGTCTTCCTTGACCTTATTGATTTCTTCATTATGAGTAACATCCTTGATTGTTTCACCATCCTTATCAGGAGTCTTCCCCGGAGTGACAACATTCTTTTTACCCCTTGTTGCAGGCCTCGTCATGATGGAAACCACTAATGTTGAAATAAATCACACAAATAATACTTAAATTCTCTCAAATTTTTACTGTAATCTCCTTTAGTATGTATTCAAAAACCCAATAAAAATTAGACTCCAATTCAACAATATTTGCGAGATATGTAGATTCCAAAAAAATAGTGTAGAAACCATAATTCTGCAATAATTCACTTAGTTCTGCTCCAATTCTTCTAAAATCTGGAATGTAGCTTCTTCAATATGTTCTTCAAAAACCCTTTAAAAATTAGAAAAAAATTCACCAAAATCTGAAAGATATGCTCTTCCCAAAATCGCCTCCAAAATTGAGAAAAACCTTGCCTCTATGGTGCCAAGATCATGCTCTGATACCACTTGTTATGAAATAACTTGCACAATAGAAGAATATGATATGAAATATGATGAAAATACTTGATAATGACTGAGAATAACAAGCCACTTCAAGGGGGAAAACCTCCAAATATCTCTAATGAGAACATACTTCACACTTGATGATGAAATAAGACTCACAACCTCCTATATATACCTATTTATGCCAAGGATATCACCTAGGCTGACTTAGAAACACCTATATAAGACTTAGGCCAACCTAAATAACTAAATAACAATATACTAATAATAATATGATTTAATAGAGAGTTAAGATAGCCACAAGCCGACTATTCATAACCCGATGTACACTAAAATTAAGGGCGTAGCAATTGGAAAAAGTTAGGATTGGCTTTTATTTTACAGATTTTGGCCATCATTTGCCAGATCTATGAGGGTTTTAGGTTGAGATATTTTTTGCAAGAGCTGGGGGTAGCCAAAATTTTGGAGCAGTTTGAGCACAAACAGAGGTCACCATTGCGTTCGTAGCGGCCAAAAACCCTAAAAATGCCTTTCATTTTGTCGATTTTGGTGAAGTTGGTTCGGAAGGAGAAACATTTTTCCTTAGGGGCTGTACGACCTCCCCAGCATGCTCTCTGAGGCACGAAAATTAAAAAAAATTAAAAAAAATGTGTTTTTCAATGTCTATGTGGGCGCCTCCAATTATAAGGAATTCTGCCACCACCGCCCCATTGGACCACCTCCATCACCAGTCCACCACCGGGCCCCTCCGCCAGCCCCTAAGGGCTCCCTCCAATCCACCCCTGTCCTATGGTGGGCTGGGGGCCATGTGCTCAGCTCCACTGACCATTTTGTGCTAGTCGGTGGTCATATGTATGACCATGGGCCCACAAACAACCCTCGGCTAACCCCTCAAGCACTCTGACAGTCATATGGAAAACCAGGGGTTCCACCCCAGCCCCTAGCCATCGGCCCCCTTGTCCTGCATGGGACTAGGGGCTACTTTTTTTTAGCCCCCTAGGCTTCCTGCAGGTCTTATTGGCCTTTTTGGAGCAACTTTCACTAAATCGGGCGTATTTTTTGTATAGGATCTCCATTTTTGGCAAACGAGATACCGTTGGAAAGCTGATTCTGACACTAATCTAGTAGTGCAAGTGTTTTTACTATATTTTTCTCTAGATTTATTTTGCAGGCCTTTAAACTTAGATGTTTTTGTTTTCACTCTGGAGGGCATATCTTTTGACTCGGTGATCCATTTTTCATTATTCTTGCGGCATTGGAAAGCTGATTTAGTCCTCTACACAGATTTGAGGTCCATTTTATTTTTATATTTATGCATGTTTGTATTCTCTCCTTTTATAATCGTCGGGTTATTGTAATAAATGAACTATGATAAAGTTCCATTTAGGGGGGTTTTTTGCATATCCATATTCATCTTGATTTGATGGGAATTTGCATGGGTTATTTGGTCTCCTTGTTTCTTTTGGCCACTTTGTTTTTCTATAGCTTGACACATGTCAGATCATTGGTTCACACTTCAGTTGAGAGATTATGGTTATTGATCCACATTGGTTTACATCCTTCTTAGTTTGAGGGCCATGGTTTTATGGTCAATGTTCTAGAGTCTATTTTTTGGTACTCCTTCCCATGGAAGAGTTTTAGTCATAGTTTGGCATCGGCATCGAGATGCACGACTTCTAGATTTAGTCATCATTTCATTTACTGTTGCTTCACAGATCCCAGGGTTGTTCCAGTTTGTGAGTTTTCTAGTGTTTCGTGGCATCGGGTCTACTGTCACATTATCATGATTCTAGTTTTGGTTTCAGTTGTAGACAGAGGTATCTTTCCTTGCTTGTCAGATTGTGGTTCCAGTGTTACTCCATAGTGTTCTTCCAGTCCTTCTTTGCAACAATCATCTCATTGTAGGGGGGTTTTGTCCCACTGGGTTTTTCTTCTTTACCTCATCTTTGCATTTGTACATGAGTACCTAATCAGGCCTTGTTGCTGGGACTCATATTTGCATAATAATTTTGCCTCTCCCTAAGTTGCACTTATGGGGGAATTTTGGTGTAATTAATATTTCATTACACTTGCATAACTTTACTTAGGTATTATTTATTTCCTAGGTTAATTAATTTTCATCTTTATCTTTTGAGCTATCTTGTTGCTCAAGATAAGATTAGGGTTAGGCATCTTTTCTTTTATAAAGAAAATCATTATCATGTAATTATTGAATTCTTCAATAATTAATGTTGCACATCTGTTTGCAATATCTCTGCCTTTTCTGATTTTTCTCTTTTGTGGAAGGATTATTCTAGTTTACAAATCTAATCTTGGTTTCTAACACAAACTACTCAAATTTGAAAATTGGATGCAAAAATGATAACTTGAAAAAACACCAAATGAAGATAAGCACCTCCTTGATATATCTTTTCAATTTGGGCATTGTCTTAAATTTCTCTCCAAGTATATAAAAATACTTTTATATATATATATATATATAATTTTCATTTTAATAAATTATTATATTTTAATTTGGGAAAGGGGGCATGACAATCTATATGAAGATAACTCTCTCAATTGATAGAAAATGTTAATTTTATAAGGAATGTGTACAAATCAAATATGAGAGCAATAAAAGGATTCTTGTTTCCAACATTCATGTAAAAGGATTGTGTGCCATGCATTTAAGGTTTGTTTCTACTTGTAGGCAGGTAGGATTCATCTTCCTATGGCTATATTTCTGCTCACGTCTATATTTTTGCCCAAGATTTTAAGGTTTCTTTCTACCTATTTTTCCTATGAACGTTACAAATGGTCATATATAGGTTTTTAACTCTCTATATTTTCTTCATCATTAATGTTTTTAGTGGCTTTCAGTTTTTAACCTTCTATATTTTCTTCATTGTTCAAGTTTTTAGTGGGTTTTACCCTTCAATATTATGTTAGGTTTATCATGGAATCACAAAAACACATCAGAATATGTCACAAGTTCTCCCAAATTCATCTAAGACAAACCCACAAGTAAATGTCCGAACCCTCGTTGCACCCCTGCATGCACCAAAGTAGGATCCAAACCCAAAATGAATCATAACCAAATCGGTAGGGTTGCAAGGTCAAACCAATATCATCTCCTACTTTTATTTTGACCTAGAAAACAAACAAAACAAACCCAAGGATAGATAACCTTGCTTGAAATGAAGAAAACAACAAAGTAGATCATTGGTGAAAACATTAACATAAGGCGTCTATATGCAACAACTTGACAAACACACCCAACATAACATACATCAAAGCATTTATTAGTTATTACTGAAAGTTTCACAAGGGTATAACATGCTCAAAAGCATATAAATAAGAGGCATCAACGACATTGAAATGCTCTATAATGTGAAGAAGTTAGTGGAAAATCATGTGGCACCTGATCATACAAGCTCGTTTCCCCTGTTGTGCTCTCTAATCAGGTTACACAAAGAAAGATGATTGTAGATGTATTTAGTAATGTTTCTTGCCTCTTCAACCATGGTTTTGACCCATCCATTTTTTTCCTATATCCTCAAGTAGAAAATCCATGCAATGGGTAGCACAAAGGCTCCACAAAATGGTAGGGTGTTGCATTGTTAGTCACAACTTAAACAACAATCAACATGCTCACTTCCATGACCACTTCATCTAACAAACTAGATAGAGTCTCCAACATTTTTCACTTCGTGGGAGGCATCAATTTAACTTTAATAGATGAACGTGTGGTTCTTGCCATCCATCCACCCATCAAACAAAATAGTGCAGCCATTTTTTTCACCAAATTATCTTTTGATCTCTACTATGACCTCACTATTTTTCATAGCTTAATCCAACAAGGGCACACTCAAATAATATGGACTGGGTGCCTTGAACCCTTTTCTATCTATAGTGAATGCATTGACCAATGAATCTCAATATGGGCTCCTTGCAACATGGAATGATATGTTGTTATAATACCAAAATTAGTGCTTTCCATCCTCACCTTGTGATGCTTCTAATTCCACATAGAATATTTGAGTGAAATTTGTGCACCAAGAGTATTACGAGGAACAAAGATCCCCTATGAGTCTAACTGCAAAAACCAAAAACCAAAAGCAAGAAACAAAAAAAGGAGTTACATATCTTTCAATCTGCTCAATAAATTTGTTAAATTAGTCAAAAATCACTCAAAATGAATTGAAATCAACTAAAAATCCATACAATGAAATCAAGGAGTGAAGGGCACAAGAGCATAAATCACAAATGAGAAGAAACAATGCTTTTACTATTTTTAAGCCCCAATGTAGTTTTCTGCACCACCAAGTGAGTTTAATCATAGGAATTAAGTAACCAAAAGTTCACTCATGACTTACTTGGTTGGTTCTTGCCCAAAACTCATCGGTTCAATTTTTTGGTCAAATAACTCACCAATCCCACCCAACTCATGAGTTCACAAGTTACTTGTAGAGTTTTTGATCTATGATTCAATAGACTAAATAAAGAAAGCAAACATATATTTCTCCTCCTTTTATTGCTATTTTTGAATTGAGAAATAATCCAATAGACTAGAATAAAAAATAAAAAACAAATGAAAACCACCATATCTATACATCATTGTCAAATGTGCAATCCATTGTGTTTGTCTTTTAGAACTTTCATTACATTAAGACATCAAACCCCTTTGAATTTTCCTTACTATGCTCATGGTGCCTTCATGCTCTTTTCATTTTCCATGAGTTGTGGATTAAATCAAACCCTTTGCATTTTCACAACTCCCGCTTCCCTGCCCCCAATATAATTATCTAAAATTCAACTTTTATGGAACTAGTAAAAACAACACTAGACGTCCTGGTTTAGGCAATCATAAGAAATACTCTAGAGCATCTCATCAAATCTAACATGGACAAAAAAGGGTTATTCCAACTAGGATAATATAACTTACCAGAAGATCTACATTTGGAAAACAATCTAACCATCACACACTTATTAATAAAAAAAAATTCAAACTTAATTATCTCTAATTTAATAAATGAACACACATCTTGTTCAAAAAATGCAATTAAGATTATTTAAGCTTGAAATAGAATAAGAAAACTAGCACAAAGAAATTTTAAATATAGCTCACATCTCAAGGAAGGCAAATAAAGTACAATATGTGAATCCTAAAGGGTAGTACTAAATAGGATCTATTGAATCTCATCATCAATTTTGAAAATAATAGAAGAATGGTTCATTTTTCCATCACATTATTATGGAAAAATTGAAACACAAAGCCAAAGCCATTGATTTGCAGTTGCTTTCTTGGTATGAATGCAACAAACTATAGTGTTCCTCCACTCCTAAACCAAAAAATTGTTGATTGAGACCAACACATCAAGGTCAAGGTTTGCTAGAGAGGCATCTGCAAATGACCAAAGTAGGCCATTGATACTCAAATGTTCATTCTATTGCAATAATAAATTACCAGATTAAAAAGAACCCTAGGTTCATGAAAAGTGAGTAGATATCCAAACAATTTAAACACAACTAGAAGGGGTCAATCCAAAGCAATTAAACTCCAAACAAAATAGTTTGAGAAAAAGAATAAATATAAATATAAGGGAAAGATCCACTCATTGAAACAAGGAGTTGATGATAATGAATATCAATATGGAGGTCAAGTCTAGAAACTAGCACTATCACATATCTATAATAAAGCCAAGGGTAGAAAACCAACACCATCACTATCCACCACCATGAGAAGTTCAAAGCATAATCAAATAATATCCATAAGATAATTTTTAATGTGTTGTGTGACTAACACAACATTTTGAGTGGTATTTTGTTAATAGGCCTATTATTTATTGTCATGTAACAAAGTGGAAAATATGATAGTTCATAATGAGTTATTTTGTTTAAGCTCATATTTTGTAATAAGGTAAGAACTTTATAATGTAACTATTTAGTCATTATATGTGGTCACCATCAGAATATCTCCTTTTTTTGTTGGTATTAGATTCAATGTATCTTTTTGTAAGTAATATATTGATCTAAATAAGAGCTTACTCCTATCTATGTATTTAATCTTGTATCAATACAATTATCTTATGTATTTTCCACTTACTATGAACTTAAGACAAAATAGCTCAATATTTAGTCATATTTCTCTAGTCAATGATAACACACAACAGGCTTATACAAAAAATGTTGTGTTTGGTACACAACTTCAGTTGAGATCATAAGCTAGGGGGATGCATGGTACTTGCCCCATAACATCTCCTAAAATCCAAGGTCAGTGAACCTTTGGATATAGAGAGAAAACCAGTAATGTGTGCATCTTCTACTGATCACCAATTGCAAACTAGGGAAACTAGAAGGCCCTCAATGCTAAAATGAACTAGACCTACAATACTTAGAATGAGAAAGGCTAAAGGAATCATAGTATTAGCACACAAAAATGAAAATTGTCTCACAAATTTCCATCTATGTCTAAATCCAGAGTATCCAAAGGCTACTTAAAAGAAGGAAATCATCCTAGTAGGCCTAGGTTTCCACTGTAAAGTCTTAGAGCTCAAAGACCATGTCTCAAAGAAAAAGGTACTAATTTATTTTATCGAAATAGTAGAATAAAAAAAATAGAAAATCTAATCAATCTTTGTATAGACAAACATATCTCACCTAGATCTCATAGTGATAAGACACTGCAAAATAAAATCGTTACTCATTCTTCACTTCTTAGATATAACAATGTAATGTCCTTTGTGTCTTGTTCTAGGGTTTCAGATTAAATTAAATCAAACATCAGTGTCACTACCTTACATATCACTATTAAACCCTTCTGTATAATGACAAAGACTACACATGTAGAAAGAATATTTAATTTTATGGCAATATCATTCATCACCATAATACAATCTTAAGACATGAAGATTTACCAGCACCCAATAAGATTGGTCTTTAGCCCTCTTACAAATTAGTTATACTAAAACAAAGTCTGACTAGTTGATATGAATGCTGCGAAGTTAGGATGTAGCATGTTCCTAAGCAAGCAAATCAGATTAGGTGGAGCATGTCCCGAGCAATATGGTGCATCTTTTTTGTTTGTAGATAAGAAATGGATATTTTTTTCTCATAGGGATTTTATTTGGGTGATTCTTTGATGAACTGTACAATTCAATGCAATGAATATAAGCATACAAGGAGTAGAATAAATGCATTGATTAGAAAATGGTGTTAAAGCAATTGTAGATTGACCAAGTAACTAAATAAAATCCTTCCCAATAGGTTCCTATGCGCTTGTGATTGAATAATTTTATTGGTCTTGAATGCCATGGGAAGTGTGGTATGTTGATAGATGAAGGAAGAGTTTGAGATAAAATTTCCTAAAATAAACAATAGAGTTCTAGCTTCCAAGTGTTCCCAAATGACTTGAATGTGAAGTATTTAATCCAAGTAGCTTGTTCAGTGAAAATTATAACATTTTGTGGGAAATTTTTTTTTAATACATATGACGGTGTGCAAAAGAACAATCAACTAGCTTTATGGAATTTGTGTAAAATTCTTCCATTTAGATACAGTTTAGTTTATTGATTCTCTTCTCAAAGTTTGATAAGTTGGAAATATTTGGGTAACAATCAAGCACCAAAAACTTGCCACTAACTCCAAGGCATAGGCCTAATTTTTTAGAATGTATTCTTCTAGAGGAGATGGAAATATCATTTCAAATGACTCCTCATATGGACTTTGTATGTGAGAGTAAAATTATCAAGGCCACTCATTCTCTTAGGCCTAAAAAGAATGATGCTATTGCCAATAATGATACTATTCAAAACCTCAAAGCCATGAATTAGCTGACTTTAAGAGTAGGGAGTCAGAGTTAGGTGCCAATGTAGGAAGCAGCCAGTGCTGGGTTAGGCCCAAACGAATCCAATCAGGAACCATGGAGATGCTAGGTTCCTCAAGGAGGGTTGTGTCCTTCAGGTTACCTTTACCAGTTGATACTAAATTTAAGCAAAGTACAAGCAGGTTGACATTGTCAGAGACATAAATATTAAGTTGGGAGGAAAAAAAGTGGTTGCCTAGTCAGAATCCCAAATCCTGGGATTTGGCCCTAATGTTACGGCTTCTAATGATAAAATTAGTACCACAAGAAATGAAGCTACAGAGAATTCGGTTCCTTCATTTTCCAAGAGAACAATTAACTAGTTGGCAGGAAGACAAACAAATTTTCCATGCATCTCCAGGAAGGAACCCTAAAATAACTCTGAAATCAATGGGTCGAGCATCGGCCCCAATATTCACATTTAAATAGTGATTGAAAATCTTCAATAAGTACAAAGAAAACCCCCAAAAAGATGACCAGTAGCACATATACCAATCATTTGTAAAGAAGTCGTGAGATAAGCCTTTTAAGTCAAAAATTCTGAACAGGAAACTCTTACAAAGAAAAATTATCTATACAAATCTTTGAGCATCCATAAAAGACCTGATGAAGAACAAAGATTTATATGAAATGGAAGAAAATGAAGGAGATTATATGCTTACAAGGAGCAATGTAGCTGTGAGTGCCTACAAAGACTGTTATGGTATTGGATCCTTTTTTGCTAGCTTGGAGAACCTTTGAAATACCAAAATCAACAACCTTTTCTTTGTAAAAATTCTCCAGCAAGATATTTGTAGACTTCACATCTCTGTGAACAATCACAGGTGAGCAATCATGATGAAGGCAACCTAGTCCCTTAGCTGTACCTAATGCAATCTTGTACCTCTCTAGCCAATCCAAAATATGACCTCCTCTTCTATCACCCTATTCAAAGTATCAAGTAATTAAGTTTCTCGTGGGCATATATTCATAAACCAGAAGATTTGAGTTGTTGTTTGCCAGGGAAAATGCATGTCATTGAATGAGGAGGGAAAATATAATGTCGTGAATGAGGAGGGAAATAAATAAAATTATTTTAGAAAAGGTATTTTTTTATTGTCTTAATTTACGACAATTAAAAAATTAAAAATATAATTAGAACATAAAATAAATATTTAATACAAAATTAATATTTTATCTTAAATTAATTTTTTAAACTAGGGCTCTATGTAGTAGTGTACAAAACTCTCTTAGCTGTTATGCATCATGCCCTCATGATAGTTTCTTGGTGGATGGATACCTTTGTTGTTCTTCATGACAAAGAAACCACTCTATGATTCTTTAACAATGACGTTTTTGTCATTACATCAATGCCAATGATCCTTTAATATTGATGGAGTCTTTCTTAAGCCAATTTTCTACTCTGCAAACTAAGGGAAAACCTTAAAATGCAAGAGCTAAAACACCAAATTGTTGATTAAACTTCCAAACTTCCCTCCAACGTGCAATCACAATGTTTTACACCAAAAAATAAATTGCCCAAAATTCCCTCAATATGCATACATGACCTGACCAAGGCACCAAAAAAAACTATTGCATGGAAGGCATGCAAAAACTAATCTTCATTTCTAGGGGAAAAAATTCATCTATCTACATTGTCATTTAAATATAGGTCATGAAAATTAAGATAAGCATGATGTGCTCCTAAAATTACTAGAGTTCAAACTTGTATAAAAAGATAACATCTATAAAAATGATCAACAGACAATTGATTTCATAGATTATAAAATAATTCTATTTTGGAAAAATAATTAAGAATATAAATCCTGAAAGAGAAAATTTCCGCATACCAAAAGTGATCATTGTTATTTCTATTTTGCATTATTAAGATGGTCAAGTATATCAGCAAGCGAAGATAGAAGTGAATAAATCTTAATTTTTAGGGAAAAATATTCTTTTTTTAAGGAAAAAATCTTTGTTTTTTAGTAGACTCAACCATTATGTTTCTACAATCCATGTAAATTGAATCTAATTGTTTCTGGAAATAACTACTTGATCTTATGTTTTTAAGGCACTGCTTCTAGAAATAATTACTTTTATAGACATACATTTCTACAATCCATGTAAATTGAATCTAATTGGCTCTAGAAATAACTACTTGACCTTTTGAAATGAAAGTGTCTACAAGATAGCCCTCAAAATGCAATTGGATTGTTTAAATAATACTTTCTTAGTGAAATTGACCACAATTTCTCTTTGATACATTTGACATGCTAACACAATAGGAAAATCAAATGGGCTTCAAATAATAGCTAAAAACATTAATGATTCATTAACATAATGAGTAATAAAAGTTAAAGAATGTAAATGTTAATTTTTTTTTTCTAAAATATGTGAAGGCCTTAAAAATACGTCGAGAGGCAATGCCTTCCACACAATAGGTATTTTTGGTGCATCAAGCAACCTAGGTGGCCAAATGGCCCCCTTAGGCAGGGGTCCCATGAGGAGGCCTTAATTAAGCTCTATGGATTATGATGAATTTCGAAAGAAAAAAGAATAGAGTAATAGTCATTTATTTAGTCATTTTTATTTGTCCGGCCAATTATTTAGTTGTGATTTTACCCGATGACCAAATTAGTCATTTATTTAGTCATTTATACTTGTGAATTGCAAAAAATTCATAGAATTTAGTCATTTTTAGTCACATGACTAAAATTTTTATTCACGTGCCTAAAATTTTTATTCACGTGACTAAAATTTTGTCACTTAGTCATTTATTTTGCAAATTCTACTAGTGACAAATTGAACTAAAATTCCTAATGAACTTTTGGTAGAAACTAGACAGTCCATGAAATGATCTTACCTCTCCAATAATTTTAGGTGTAGGCCACTCAACGATTGCTCTAACCTTCTTAGGATCCATCTTCAATCCTTCCATAGATATCACAAGTCCTAGATATACCAATTCATCCTTCATGAAAGCACATTTCTTAATGTTTATCAACAACTGCCCCTCTCTCAACCTTTGCAAAACTTATCTTATGTGCAACAAATGTTCTTCTCTACTCTTACTAAAAATCAAGATTTCATCCAAGTACACAATCACAAACTTACCCAAGAATTTCTTCAATGCCTCATTCATCAATCTCATGAAAGTACTCGGTGAATTTTTCAATCCAAAAGGCATCACCAACCATTCATACAATCCTTCATTTGTCTTAAATGCTGATTTACATTCATCTCCTTCCCTGATTCTGTTCTGATGATATCCACTCTTCAAATCTATCTTTGTAAAGTATTTGGTTGCACTCAAACAATCCATAATGTCATCCATCTAGGGTAAAGGAAATCTATATTTCACCATGATCTTGTTTATGGCTCTTGAATCTATACACATCCTCCATTCTCCATCCTTCTTAGGTGCCAACACAACAACTATTGCACAAGGACCTAAGCTTTCTCTAATCAAACCATTCCTCAACAATTCTTTCAATTGTCTATTCAACTCGTCATTCTCTAAAGGTGTCACCTGGTGTGCTTCTTTATTAGGAAAATTAGATCCAAGAATCAGATCCATGCAATGACTAATACTCCTCACAAGTGGTAATCCATTAGGTACATTATCTGAAATGATCTCCTCATATTCTGATAGCAACTCCTTTATCTCTTCTGGGTGTTCTTCCACATGCTTCAAGTCTTGAGTCTTCTTAGGAACTAAGGCATAACACATATTCACATGTCTCAATCCATCAAGGAATCTTCTTCCATCAACTAGAAAAAGCCTCTCATTTGTACAAACCTCAACTGTAGGAACATCTTCCAATGGCAACAAAATCTGCTTCATCCCATTAGCAACAATGATGTATATATTCTTCCTTCCATCATGAATAGCCTATCTATCATACTACCAAGGTTTTCCCAAAAAATATGACATATATCCATTGGCATGATATCACACAAAATTTCATCATGTTAATTTCCTATTTTCAATTTCACCAAACATTGTTCACTTACCAAAATCTTATGCTCATCTTGTATCCATGCTATCTGATAGGGTTTTAGGTGCTTCAATCTTTCCAACTTCAACTTAGTCACCATCTCTTCTGAAACCAGGTTATCAAAACTTCCACTATCAACTATCACTTTGCAACATTTATCGGCTACCTTGCATCTTGTCCAGAAAAAATCTTCCTCTATAATGGTTCCTGCTCCAAATCACTCTGACACAGTACTCTTCTATTCACCAGCACTTCTCCTTCTTCTAGTTTTTTAGATGATCTAGCATGATCCTCCTCAACAAAGGCTATTCTTCTATTGTTTTCTATCTTTCTGCTAGTCTCTCCCTAATCACATTCAAATGCTCTATGTCCACCACATTTATAACATGTTCCCCTGAATACTCTTTTCTCCTGTCCTCTATCATCTTTTCTATAACCTTCATTCTGGTAACCACCATATCCTCCTCTTCTGTAAGAATCACCTCTTTGATATGTAGTATCATTTTTACTCACCTCCTTATCCTTATTTTGATCTGGAAAAGATCCTCTTCCTCCTCCATCAAAAGTTCTTCCTCTTTAAAATATTCCACCTCTTCCTCTCTGTCTCTGCTCATGTCTCTTATTCAACTTCTCTTCTACTTTTAAGGCATACTGATATGCTTCTTCCACATTTTGCAACTTGATCAAATTGATTTCATCATGTATAGATGACCTCAAACCATTCACATATCTAGCTACTTGCTCAATTTCCTCCTCTGAATATCCAGATTTGATATTCAACTTATAGAATTCCTAAATATACTCTATCACACTTGAATCTTTCTACTTCAAATTTTGCAACTTTCAGAACAAACTGATCTAATAATCTATTGGCATAAACTTTGTATTCAACTTATTCACCATCCAATCCCAAGATTTTATCTTCTCTTTCCCTCTTCTGAGCCTATCTATCTGCAAATGTTCCCACCAAAGGGATGCATGTCCTCTCAACTTTATACAAGAAAATTTCACCTTCTTATCTTCAGTGGTACCTTCAAATCCAAAACAATTTTCCATCTTTGTAATCCAATCAAGGAATTCTTCTAAATCCAACTTACCATTATAATACGGTGGATTGAAATGTGGTTTCATATTTTCTCTAGTTAGGGCTCTTATGAACCTCTCTTCTCCCTGATCTAGGCTAGGTTGCTCTTCTCTTCCTCCTTCTTCCTAAAATTCTACCTCTTCATCACTTACATCATCAATTGGTCGACCTCTTCTCTGGGCTGTTTCAACTGCATCTAATCTAGTAGCAATTCATCTTAGCATCTCCATTATAACTTGGTCTAAATTTCCACATGCTCCATTTCCTCGAACATTTCTTCTTCCAACCATATTTACAATAGTCCTCTGTAGCTACAGGTTGGATCCTCAATCCACCACCCTACAACAAATCTTCTACAAGACTTTGCAAATTCTGTTGACCTCACATAGATCGAAGCTCACTCTGATACCAATCTAGCACAACCACGATAGGAGGGTCCTCAGAGAGAACAATCTGGACCATGTAGCAAGAGTAACACAATGAAATCAATATAGAATATGGAGTAAAATGTAGATT
This sequence comes from Sequoia sempervirens, assembly GCA_007258455.2. Taxonomy (NCBI): domain Eukaryota; kingdom Viridiplantae; phylum Streptophyta; class Pinopsida; order Cupressales; family Cupressaceae; genus Sequoia; species Sequoia sempervirens. The sequence continues at coordinate 115,224,623 of VDFB02168118.1, read as the reverse complement.
AAAAAATTCTCATTAATAGAAATCTTAGTTACATTCGGCCAACAACATCTAGGCTTACAACTTTGGCTCACAGGCCTGATTATACATGCTTAATAATACATCATTCTTATATGCTCCTATATGCAAGAAAAATCTTACAATACAGATCCTCTATCCTATCTTCTCTATTCACTACTCTATTCTAATAATCGATTACAAGCTTTATACTACATTTGCGGTTCTGGAAACATCTGCTTTGGCCAAAGATCATTACATTTTCCAATGAAAGAAAATATAAAGGGTGCATGAACAAGTCAGCCTCAAATTTCAATTAATCCATCAATGGGTGCATAAGATGAAGTGTGGACTTATAATGAAGGTTGGGGACACTCCAAGGAACAATTAAAATCACACCATTAAGATTTTTAAGTCATGAGAATGATCCACAAATGATCAGATTAGTTGTTAGGCTTGAAATCTTTTTCGGTGCCGATTCAAGAAACTGTCATGAAATATGGAATCGATAACTTGCTAGAAAATGATATGATCATGCCCAAATCTTTGAATAAGGAAAATGAACATGTCCAGGATGTGCACAAAGATCCATAGGGTATAGTGAGCAAAGATGATGGGCCTATCAGCATGAACTGAGAAAGAACAAGACAAGAACAAAACTGAAAGGAAAATATTTTGGATGATGCAAGATTGCCAAGAACCAAGGATGCTCCTGCATCACAGAGCCTAAAGTGTAGAATATTCTAGTCATCAACTAAATCTTTTCAATTGGCCATTCACTGTAAGGGTCTTGGATATAAGAATTGGCTATTCTTTAGAGATTCCTTAGGTGTATTGGAAAAAACACCAAAAAAATGGAGACTCTACTGGGGACAATTTTCATTCTCCAAACATAGATACCAAATGCAGATTCAAAGGGTTAAATGAACCTAAACATATTGATTTGAAAATAAAAAATTCTTAAACTTGGAAAATACTCTGAATGCAACAAATATTTAGGGATCCGAACATGACTCTAGTGTGGAAGATAGCCCAGAATATGAATTGCTTGTAAAGAAAATTCATCTCACCTGAAGTTTTGTCCTCTAAAAGGAGGTGGTGACTCTAACTCAAAGAACTTGTTAAATCTTTTATTAGTTTTCTGGATCTACAACTTAAAAGGAAAATAATAGTCAACCACTGCAAATTACCAGGTATTTTCATAAAATTTGAAGAAATTGAAATGCATTATGGGTAGATCAAGATAAATTTTCCATACTTGAGAAGTAAATGATTCCCTAATGAGTGAATTAGCATTAGACAAGGGAATGATAACAATATTTTAGCATGCTTTTGTGTATAAGTTAAAATCCCATGTTATGATGAAAAGAGCATGTTAAATTGTTAAGATCTTAGGCAACATTTTGTAAGAAATACAAATTCCAGAGGATTAGGATCATATTTGTAAAAGGAATTCAAGTAATAGTGTATAATTGTTTAGTATATTCACAATTCCTTTTCAAGAATTAAAAATAAGTTGTCAATTCATGCTGTCCTATTTAAATATGGAGAAAAGTATACAAGGTGAGTAGTCATTGTCTCACCAAGGAAGTTTCAATATTGATAGGTACAAGGCTATTATCTTTGACAATATTTGTTGTTACCCAAATGTGGTGCCACCCAAGGTCAGTGACAAGATTCCAAGGTTTAGTGGTCAAAAGACATAATCAACAAATAAGCATGTATAAGAATTCACTGATGTGATGGGTGATTATGAAATAGACCCTAAGGATGTGGTTATGAAGATATTTGTTCAATCCCTAAAGGGATATTTAAGAAACTAGTTCTCTTTTCTGCCTGATTCCTCTATAAATAGTTGGACCGAACTAGTAGCCTTCATGGGCCAATTTGGTGAAAGGATAAATCCAAGTGTTGCAAGAAAGAATTTCATGGAGATCTCTAAGGATAAAGGGGAATTGGTCCCTGCTTTCAACCTTAGATTTTCTAAGGTAATAAGGGAAGTCCCTTAGAAAATAAGACCAAATGATGTAGAGTGTTTGGTTGTATATTTAGGAGCATTCGATAGTAAAATGAGCTTCCTACTGAGAGTCAAAGAGCCTACCACTTTACAACAAGCCTACCAGGAGGCCATGCATATTGAGAAAAATTTGAAATACTCAATCGTGAGTGGACTTGTGACTGCTAACAACAGTTCTAGCAATATTCAAGCTATTGAACCAAGCATATCAAGAGATAAGAAGGTTTTTCAAGAGAAGGAACTCGTAGATGTTATATCTGCTTTACTCTTAAGAGATGTAGAACATGAGCAAGCATCAACCTCACATCAACCAAGGACGGGAAGGGCTGATTTAAATTTTTCTATTAGGGAGTTATATGAAATAAAGAGATATCTGAATGAGTCACCATATGACCTGTTCTCAAGATTCTTGGATGTCCTAATGGGAATACCCTAGAGTTTCAGACCTAGTGATTTAATGTGTGTCAATATGTTTTCTGAAGCATACATATCAGGATCAAGCCAATGGTCTGAGGATCAAAAGCCTCATAGCCTCGATCAAGTGGTAGATTGGATAAACACTATGGAAGAAACTAAGTATAATCATATGCCCCTAGTTATCCCCCAGAGTATAGGTAATAATTGCCAGAGTAAGGTAAATCAAAGACTAAGGTAGATAGATCAAAGAAGAGCATCAAAATTTGAGCAATTTACTATTGAATGTTGTTATTTTGCAAGCAACATAGAAGTGAGTGCATGTAGTAGTGAAGAAAATGAAGAGACAAAGTGTGAAAACAAGGAGGTAATACCTAATTATCTTCCTTGTGGTGTCATAAGTTGTGAGAAAACACAAGAGGTATGGGGTGCAACCTCACAAGTTGATTTAATTAGCACTTATCATGCACTAGTCAATGAGGGGAATACATTTGGCTCCAATGATATGGAACCAATGATGGATCAAAGTGATGGAACTGAATTTCAATAGTCTTTAATTGAATATGATTCTTCTTGTGAAGTTGAGATGGAATCCCTTGCTTCTAGTAGGGGATATGTTAATAGCTTGGAAAGTGTTTATTTTCCATGTAGTGAGCAATTCTCCTCATATGAAGAATTTTCTAAATATGGGTCGATTGTCCTGAATACAGATGGTGAGGAGGATGTTGAGAATATTTCCATCTTCCCTTCAAGTGACTATACTGATTTTGAGTATACTGATAATCAGTGTTGTTGGGATCTTGACATTAAAGATGATGAGATACATCCAATTATTATGGATGTATGGAAAAATCCCTTATTTGATGAACCTGCATTGGACCGAGAGACTATAAATGATAATTCTTATGGGTTATAAGTAATCCTCTTTTTGAAAATACCCCTGATGAGTATTTGGCAAGCACTACTAGTGGATGTGTTATGGATGGTATAAGAAAAAATAAGGTGATATTAAGCTTGGAAACTATGCCTCTAAAAATACTACCCATGACTTGATAATCTCCCAACTAGATGGAGGTTGTGACAATTCAAACACCAGTGAATTGGTTTCCCTACATGTAATTGAGAAAATTGTACTTGATAAGCACCCAAAAGATGATTCAGATTTACTGACACCCAAATGTGATAGTAGCTCACTTAAGGAGGAAGTTGAAGACTATAATGTGTGCTTTGGATGTAGCATGAATGTTCAAAAATATGTAGATGATTGTATTGATTTTCCTTTGGTGATAGGATATGTACTTGAAGATGTAATTGAAATGTCGCCTATTCAGGTTTCACATGATGATTGCATGAATATTCATGCAACATTATTTTATATTAAGGAGAAGGAATTACTTGATGATTCTACAAAGTATGCAAATAATGCAACATTATTTCATCCATGTGAGGAGAAATTCAAAGGAATAAGTAACCAAGGGAATGATACTAGTTAGTATGAAGCTACAATGGAGTTCTTTGTAGACAATCCTTATCTTATGGATCTAATTATGCAACTTCTTGCACCCCATAAAGATAATATTTGTGATAAATGAATGGATGATGAGTTGGATCATGTTTTTACTCCTGTTGAGCTCATAAAATATTGGCTAGATATGTTCCAAAGTGTCTATGAAGTTTTCAAGTTTGATGAGCAAATGAATGTGCTTTTATATCTCAAGACAGTGTGGAGTATGAGGGTTTTATCTTCCTTGTTCAACTTGATGAGCCTATCCTGGAGAGAAATAAAAGTGGTCAAGATAGATCAAATGTTCTAAGTAGGGTTAATTGTGATGGTGGTAGTAGTTTAGAATTTCACAATGTCCATATAAACCCACTACCAATAAAATAGGCCAAATTATTCAATAGAGGAAAGAATTGTCCCTAAATTTTGGGACCTAGGGCCTCCACCTTCTGGAGATGAATTGCAATGTATATTTTGTAAATAGTGTACATAACTTCCTCTAGTTTGTTTGCTTTCTATTGTGTCTACTTTCCTTGTCTGAGTCAGCTCTTGGGTTTTGGTCTTCTACCCTGGTCTACTTCAACCTAAGATTCAAATTCTCACTATACCCAGTAGAGGTATACATCCCTGAGCATGAGCCACTGATGGAGCTTCTAAAATTTTGAAGAATTTTCTCATTCCCCATGGCCTTAGTCTTCTTTTTTAAAACCCTTGTCCCCATGAGTGAGTAGGGTTTTTTCTTATGAAAGAACTCAAGTATTCTAATCGTACACTGACCTGCTATACTGGTCATTGGTTCCTTAAGTAATATATTGATCCATAGTGCACATTTTCTTACCAACCCCTTTGGTTAGAAGGACTGGTCACCAATTTTCCTAGCAAGCTTAATCTTTTCCTAAGGTCGAGTCTTAATTTTCCCTAATGACTTAAGCTTAAGTCGTCAGCTTGCAAGGGTCATGTCACTGTCAGCCTAAGAAAGGCCATTTATTAAATGCTAACCTTTCCATGTGTGTAGGTTTTGAGATTCAAGGCTACGGGAAGAGATCCTGACCATACACCACTAGCTCGCGGGTTATAAATGTTGGCTTGTTAAAAGTCACAAGGTTAGCGAAACAAAGATGTGTGTCTTCATATGAACATGGGGGACAACCTCCACTATCAAGCTTATGGCCTATGGTTCCAAATTGATGGCCGAGATTCAATCTCGGGAATAATCTCCACCGTTCCCTGCTAGTTCACTAGAAAAAGGTAAATACCAGTTAAACATAGTGAGATAGTGAGATCTCAGCATGTGGACCAATCTACCTAGTTGTGAGATGGGTGGAGAACATTGACATAGAATTTTCCATCTGAGGTGGGTTAACGCCATTGGTCGAGGACACATCAGTGAAGCACCATTGGATTTCAAGTGTAGTCAACCTAAACAAAGCTATTTGATTTTCCAGATCAACAACCTATATTCAAATTTAATAAAATGACACGTGATAGTAATTTTCACTCTAAAACCAGTGGGCATTAATGATATACTTTTGTGGGTATGATCAAATTGATCTTTGTGCATGTGGAGACTTAATTGTTGGCAATCATGAAGTGCAATCTACAAATTTCCATGCACTTGAGAATTAAACGGTGATAATGCACATGCCAATGAATTGCCTAGTTTGCACGTGTGTTTTTCATTTAGCATTGGTAATCGATAACATCAACTTACTCAATAAATAGAAGTGATGAGTTGCTATTTTCACCATAGCAATTAAGTTGTCAAGTCCTCAAGTTGTTGCAGAGAGTGGAGGTTGAGAGTGTATGTTTTTTGGTTGCAAAATGAATAAGCTTGGTTCCCCATAAATTCTGGTACGAAGGTCTTCTTGGCTCCAGTATTAGAAGCCTAACAATGGAGACCTAGGATAGAAATAATGCACTCATGAGGATACCCAAGAGAAGGAATCTTCAACGGTAATTACCAGATGTAGCTGCCAATTGAAAGACTAGGCTGAGAGCTTAGAGGAGGCTGGAAGTAAAAGAGAAGAAGTTGTCAGGCCATATAGCAGAACTCGACAGAAGCTTCGATATGGCTGCGACTCATTTTCTTGACAAAATTCTCCTATTAATGTTACTAACAGCTCATCTGAAACTGAGATGGAGATTGATTCTAGTTACCACCGATATCTGGCAACCTTGGGTCGAGCTCTATCCCTTGAGGTGGAGGTGTTATCAATCCCTCCTTTGGCTATTAGGATTTTGAGTGGGAGGGATGTTGTTGTGATGAAAGAAGATAGGGTTGAGGATGGGGTTGAAGTCTCATCCCCAATCCTTGCTAGTACTTGAAGTGGCCATGTGTACCAGGGTGTGCATGTTGTTGGTAAGGGGTCTTCTAGTCTATGAAAAGGTGGTGGTTAATGAATTTTTGTGTTGATAAATGATTTATGTGGTTTTCGCTTTTTCTCTCAAAATGTTTGGCATGATTTTGGGGCATTGAAGGTTGACTATGTGCCCTTGTGGCTGTATGGGCATTGGTTTTGTTGCTTTCATGATCGGGGAGGAAGTTTTTTAGTGGAACCTTGCTTCTTCCTCATGAAGGGTATTAAATTTTTTGCTTTCTCAGTCTCAACTGAATTATCATGTGGAGGAATTTTGGAAATGCAGCTGAAATGTAAGATGGAATGAATTTTTTTGTATTGAAATTAAATTTGAGCCAATAGCTTGTTCGTTCCCTTGTTCTATAAAAGGGAAATTAGGGCTCATTTTTTATGGGATTGAATTTTGATCAATCTTTGAGTCAGGTGCTTTTCTAGGTAGAACATTAGGCATAAAGATAATAAATAGAATAGTCATCTTTTTTTGTGCTATGAGGAACATATGTAATTATCTCAAGTTATTTTACAGAAGTGACTGATATAAAAAATGAGCGTATAATTTTGATATATGTGCTGTCCTAGTGTAACTCTATGCAAATTTTGAGTGAAATATTAATGATGTCTTCATTCATCTTCAAATATTTTTTTGAATGTATCTTTTTTCTCACTTTGATTCAAGTAATCAATTAAAATACCTAAATGGGGTCATGAATTTGCATTTATTTACAAAGGATTTGGTAAGAAGCCATATGTTAGAAATTGTGAGCTCCATAATGCAAAGTTATTGTGAGAGTAGCCCATTCCATTAGATTTAAAATCATTTATGTATTACTAATCTTTGTATATGTGACTCTGATACCCTATGTAACGAGGCATTGGTCTATTTTCAAATATTCACATAAAGGGTATATCAATTTTCCTATTTAGTGACCGACTTGAAATTAGAATGAAAATTCATTTTAAAACTCAATTACAATTACAATGAGGCATGATTATGAAGTATTTCCCTTGTTCCTGGTAGATTAATGGACATTTTCTTGAAGATTAGCTAATGTTTGAGTGAATGATGTTGCTTACCATATATAGGAACTAGTATGTGGTTTTATTTGTCATTGATTGAGAGCATCAAGTTAAACATCCCTTAGGAACACCCTCCTTGGTCCCATAGAGCCTAAAGTGTAGAAGATTCTAGTCCTCGACTGAATCTTGTTAGTTGGCCATTCACTGTAAGGGTCTTGGATATAAGAATTGTCTTTTCGTTAGAGATTCCTTCGGTCTACTAGAAAAAAAACCAACAAAATCATTAGAAATTTCTAAAATAATGCATTTGCATCTTAGGCTTGCATCATACAATACCAAAAACATAAAAAACCACTCAAAAAAATCTAAAAATTCTAAAAAAATTCCCCACTGGGACTCATTTGCCACCATGGAAGACTTAGTCCCTTTTAACCCTTGAAATTTCCTTTCATAGCACTAAAAACCCTATTTCTACACTTTTGTTTACTGCCATTACCTATCTATATTAGTTAGTTGAGTTTTTGTTACATTCATTTCATTAGATCTAGCTTAAATTAGCTCATATCATGCATTGCTCAATTTCAAAATTGCATTTACAAAATTTCATCTTTTAGGTTGTTGCATAATGTAATCAAAAAATTACCTTGTTTTACATTTGAAAATTTCATTTAAACATTTCACTTGAAGTCATTGCATTGCACTTTCTTTACTTTTCCATGATAACATGTTTACTTTCTAGAGATTTGGCTTTGATTTGGTTAAAAATGGATTGCATATTACAAAATCCCCTTGTATGAGTTTAATTTTGATTACAACTATGAGGTTATTAAGATACATGTTCAAACCATTGACACAATCCTTAATATTACATTACCCTTTAGTGAGAATGGTAATCTAGATAATCATAACAATCATACTTGTTCTTCTCTTGATACCTTTGCTATTAGTGACGAAGGTATCTTGGTGAAGGAAGCTACAAGGATTGAGGGTCTTGATTGTCTCTCTCCTCATTCCCCTTTGGAGGATATTGGAAAACAAGAACACGAGATTATTGAAATATTTCTAAAAATCACCTTACCTAGTCTCCATAGCCATGATAATCAAAATTGGCTATCTCTTTATATCCCTCCTCGATGTTAAGAGGATAGTTTGGTGTTAGAAGATATACCTATTAAGAATCATGAGAACCTTGATCCTCCCTTCCCTAATGCTCCTACCATTTGGGACAATCCGTTTGAAAATCATAGTGGTCCTTCTCTTGATGCCTCCCCTACTTGTGATGAAGCTACTTTACAAAATCTAACCATGGAATTGTGTCATAGAAAAAAATGACCTCTTGCCTGACATGGGAATAATTCATGATAAATTGGACTCAACAAGGCCTTGATTTAGTGTTGTGAGGCATTTTATGTATCCACACTAGGTCTGGATCCTTTCAAATGCATTTAACAATGTCTTGTAAAGGTGTTGTAAGATACTTTCATGCTTTTCTAGACTTAATGAACCTATTTCTCCCTAATTCAACATTATAAAATGTGTTTAATGACATCCTCACACTAATCTAGAAGACTTGTAGAATAAATTTAATGTTACAATATTGTTGTACTATGTATTGCACATTCACATTGGTTTTTGTGCCTTCTTAGGCTATGTGGACCTCATTTTAGTGTTGTAAAGTGTACTTAATCACACTTTCACATTGAATTCTATGTCCCAAGCCTTATTTGACATTCACATGATCATTAATAGGCCCCTATTAACCCATATTGTGCATCCCAAGGCCTAAATTGATCAAGTGCGTGACAAAGTTGCAATTTAGACCTTATTTCCTTATCTCTTGGCATATGAGCTGTCAAAATGGCCCCTGCAGGACTCATTCACCATGCATGGTGAATCAGTGCCATCTAGGTGGGACCTATTGGCATATGGATTAGGGAGATTATTGGTATGGCTTCTAGTTTTTGTCATTGATGGCAACTAAAGTCACTATTGTGGTCCATAGCTTAACCTAGTCATACTAGTAGTTAAAGTTAAGTATATTGTATTATCAGGGTATCTGGTTAGCATATCAATCTGTATGCTTCACTAGATCATGATTTTGTGTTGTGGATCCCTGGGATATTTTTTTATGAATCTATGTTATCTTGTTGTTAAGTCTTGTGTTATTGCTTTACTAGTGTATGAGTAAAGTGATCCGATAGGATGTTTTTCTGTCTATTTGTTCATGATGGCCTACCTAGACAATGTGGTGTGTTACAGATGTATAAGGGATGATTGTTTAAATGTTTCTATGTTCAAGAATTTTATTTTGGGTCCTAGCTATGTCATGGCCAACTTGTATGAGTACATGTTATAAATTGTTCATGATTTGATCCAACATGTGAAGAATATTATATTTTGTGTGAACCCGACACATAGTAATTAAATTCTTGATAGCAGATATATATATGAGATTTGAAATTCATTTTGTGTAAAAAGAAAATAAGTGTGAAGGTTTCTGAATGCATGTGAAGAGAAGAAAAAATGTGTGTGCGAGTATTAGAAGGGTGATTGAGGGATCTATGCACAATTTCAGAAGGGTAGAAAAATAGAGAAGAGTAGAGTAGAGTAGAACATAAATACAAAGTCAGTCAGAAGGGCTGAAGATCATGCATTGAAATTCATTGGAACTGAATCTAGGAATTTGGAGATGCTATTTTCTTAGTTCAACCTTTTGTTGTAATGTAAACATTTTGTAAGGCAGTGAGCCTTCCTTATTTTGAGCAATGAGCTCTAGGTAGTGTGCTTGAATGCGTGCACATTCCCTTTTGTTCATACTTTTAATAGAGTATAAATTGTGGATTAATCTCCACCATGGTTTTTCCCCTAACAGGGTTTCCATGTAAAAATATTGGTGTTATGGTGCTTTGATTATCTTGTTCATGTGCTGAAAATGGCTTAAAAATTGGATTTAAAGTTTAGATTTGCTAAAAACTGATTCACCTACCCCCCTTTCAGTTTTCCTTGAGTCCAACAATTTGTATTAGAGTAGGTTCCTCTCCAAAATTTTAACAACTTGAGGTGGATCTTGAAGAACAATGGACTCTAGTGGTCTTCAACAATAGCTTATGGTTACACTTGATGATTTGGATCAGTCTAAAGTAGAAGTACTGGAGTTAAAAGAAAATCTTGTGGATGCTGAAAAATTCATTCAATCATTGAAGGATAAAATCAATTAGTGAAGAGAAAAGAGGAAGGAGTTATGTGATCAACTGAAGCAAAAAGAAAATAAAAGCTTGGAAGATGTTCACCTGAATCAGACCCTAAAAGAAATAATTGAAGAATGTGAAAAGATTGCTAGGGAAAATGCTACTCTAAAGCTTGAGATGGAATCCGTGGCAATGAAGATAAGGAGATTGAAGAAAGAAAGAAGAATGAGGAGAATTTGGCTCATTCCTTGAAAGAGAAATCTAAAGAATGCAAGAGATTTAATAGTGGATTTAATCAATTGGAGATTGAGCTACAAAAATGTAGAAGTAATGGACAAGAGCTTGAAAGATAGATAGTTATTCTTAGAGATGAACTCTCTACTGCAAATGAATACAAGGAGAAGTTTAGGATCAGTTTTTCTAAGCTAGATGAGATGACTAAAGGATAGAAGGATACAAATGATAAGTGAGGTCTTGGATATGAGAAGGAAGAAATCTCTAGATCTGAACACAAGGATTCTAGATAAAGAAATTAGATGAACAAAGGCAGAAGGTATCTGGTAAGACAAACCAATGCTTAGAAGTTTAATGGTTACTACTTTTCTTGTAGTAAATTTGGTCATATGGCTTCTCAGTGTAGAAGAATAGTAAACTCAAGCAGTCCATCATTTTCTAGTCAGTGTTTTAGTTGCAATAATTTTTGATCATAAGTCAATTGAATGCAAAAGTTTATCTATAAACTTAAGGAATGTAAAATACTACACCTATGGAACATTTGGACATGTTGCTAACTAGTGAAAATCAAGGGGAAATCAATGGAATGAGTGGCCTAGACAAAGAAATATGGTGTGTTACAACTAGAATAGATTTGATCATATTGCAATATTCTATAGGAACAAAAATATGGATAGAAGAGGTCTAGTATATCAAGGAAGAATTTCACAAAAAAGATGACAAAGGAAAAGGAAAAGTGACCATGGAACAGATAAGAGATTAGATGAAGAAAAAATGTGTAAAGAGTGAATTTGATAAGCCCGTATCAGAAGCTACCTTTGGTAATCCCTCTAGTAATTCCTCTAGAAATTGATTTCAAGCCATCAGCCTAGGGGGAGTCTTTCAAGAAAAATCCTTAGTAGTTGGCACTGTAATACATGAAGTTGTAAGTAGTTGTGCCATCAACAAAAAAATGTATTCGTGATCAATTTTTTAGTAAGTTAAGATCTAAAAGGTCTTCAAATGGATTCTTCTCTTATTGTCTGAGAGAGCAGTGTAATCGAAACTCCTAGGGTAGAGCATTTATTGTGGTAAAAAGGTTAGGTGTGCGAAGCTATAAAAGGATATTTGGAACCCTCATTTGTCACTTTGCATTGAAAAAGAATAGTGAAAGAGCCTCTAGAGTAGAATTTTGAAGGAGTCAAGTCAATTTGGTGGTGAATTGATTAGGTATTCCATTCACTTGTAAAATTTCTAAATTTGTGCTCAGTAGAAAAACCTTGTTTGGTCTAGAAAATGAAGCAAATCAAGGGAATTGTGAGTTTTGATGGATATAGTAGCAAGGAGATCAAGCATGTAAGAGATATGTTGCCTATCAAAAAATTGAAGTGGCTCGAAGGAGAAAAACATAGGAGTTTGGACATTTGGAACAAATTTCCTTATTTTGACAATGTGAAAGTGGTTCTAGGTTCGTCTTGAGCAAATTGAATGAAGACACTCTAAATTTGGACAAAACCTCTCTTATTTTGAAGGAAGTGATTAGAGATTTAACTCAATTATGCAATGCTAGAGATATTCTGAAGAAGAAGTTGATTCAGAATAAGGAAGTTGAAACCCTAACTAGTGTAACAAGAGATTAGAGGGCTCTAGTAATTTTGACGATCAAAGATCCATTAACAACCTACATTACATATGGAATTTCATACAAAATTTTCTTCAAAAATAGGGAAGGTTCAACCTCTTTAGGAACAATTTACATTTTACACAAGATGATAATGGAGTACCAAGACTTTGACTTGTGCAGTTTGCTGAAAGATCAACTAATGGAGAACATCCAATTGACAATCGATGTAGATTATCCTTTCAAGTTTGGAACTTTGGTCATATGTATCATTATGTATTTTCTAAATTGTTTTACTTAGAATGATAATGTTGTATGGAAGGAGAGTGAACTGGTTTGTAAGCAAATTATTCAACATCTCAATACTTTGGAAAATTGTGAGCAAGCCTATGCAAATTTATTTAGAGAGTTGTTAGGAAAGTTTGGAGTAGTTGGTATCTCTCCTTCGATAAAAACAATTGAAGTTGGATCATCTTCAGATAAGATGGAGAGGAAGCAGAAAAGAGAAATAGAGTTTGCTAATGAAACTCCTCTAGTACTCAAGTCTCCAAAATCTGAAGGAAAAGGCAAAGAACAGATAATTGTGGACATACTTGATGAAGACTCTATGAATACACCCCAAGTTATGAACCAGAATCGGTTGAATTGGAAAAAAAAATGGCTGAAGGAAATGAAGAAGAAGGAAATTTATGAAAGAAAAAGATACTAAAGATAGTTTAGGAGAAAGATGGAATGTAAAAGATTGTTGACATTTGGTTAGATCAACCCTCATATGTGCAAGATCTGATTGAGGTTACTCTAAGAAGATAGTTTGTTTAGAATAACATTGAATGAAAAGTTTACATAATGTATTCCTTGAAGAATTGATTGAGTGTATTAAGGAAGATGTGGCCTTTGAATCTTAGGCTAAGAAAGAGGAGGAAATAATCTTACATTTGAAGGAGCAATTCAGGCTATCCCTTACAAAACTAAAAAAGAAAATGAATGTGTTGAGGCAGTGCATCAATTTAGCTAATAACATCTACAATTATTATCTACGTTGGCCTCATGTTGTTGGAAAATATAAAGACATGCTAGAGAAAATTGAAAGAAAATTAAATAAAATTGGTTAGGACTACAATATGTTTTAGGACTAGGATGGAGTAGTAAAGAAGCAATTACAATTTTGGAATTCATCATTCAGATCATCAACCAGACATCAAAAAATGACAATCTAATAATAATTATTGGGATTGTTGTAGATGCTTGGAAAAAATTCCTTCTGGAGATGAAATATAAGTATAATTTTTTTAAATTTTTTTTTGCAATAGTTGTAGTTTTCCAAATTTTGATCGAATTTCTATTGAGCAAAGGGGGAGATAGAGAGTAATAAATTTTTGTTTAGAAAAAAGGAAGAAGTGTAGTAAGAATACAAAAAAAGGGGAGAGAAAGCAAGCAATAAATTTTTGTCATTGACGTCAAAGGGGGAGAGAATGTAGTGAAAAATGCCCTGACATCCTAAGGGGAAGCATTTTTTTGTTGTGTTTTGAAATTTTGGAGTTTGACAGTGCATCTTTGGTTTTGACACTTAGTCATTTTTCACTAAGTGTTGCCATCAATTCCAAAGGGCGATATTGTGGGCATATGGCTTGGGGAGATTATTGGTATGGCTTCTAGTGTTGTCATTGATGGAAACTAAAGTCACTATTGTGGTCTACAGATCTGAACCTGGTCATACTGATAGTTAAAATTAAGTACAATGTATTACCAACAAAGAACATGAAGGGGTATGTGTAGAATCATGATGGGCCAAAAAGTGGCAATATGATGGGTATGTGGCTGACAAACTTTTTTTACCAAAAATTGATCAAATGAAAAGGGTTTTTAAAGTAGATTCTTAGCTTTCCACCACTATAAATTATGTTTTACTTAGAATTTAATGAGTAATTATTTTTCATTTTCTATTTGAATTACAACTAAAGTCCTAATTGATAGGCTGATTGAAAAAAATCTATAACTTTCAAACGGTATCACATTTTTTGAATCCAAAACATGTGTCACATTCTATGCTTCACATACTGTAGGATTAAAAAAAGAAAAAATAAATTTCATGAAGTTTTAACCAAGTTAAGGTGGTCAGGCATACGAGTTTTTTATATTTTTTAAAATTTGTAATTAAAAATTCCTAATTAATTATTTACTTGAAAAAAAATTACAAAAAAATATGTATCACATTGAGACATGATTCCTCTACTTATATCTAAAATCTTATAAAAAAATATTATCATTTTATTGTGGTTAGGGTGGATAGAGAGACACCTACTTCTTATTTTTTCCATGAAATTTAAGTACTAATGCATTGAAATTTAAAATTTTCACCACATAGTTTTTTTTTTTTTTTTAAAAAACCTAGTAGTTTAGAAGCTATATTCAATTTTATACAGATTCTATTTTTACATATTTTTGAAATAATATAGATAACTCATTCAAATTTTTATGTCAAGTTTCCTAACTCTGATTTTTCTAATTTTTTTGCCACTTAGGGGCCTATTTTTTCCATGATGATCCTGCACATACCTGAAGAACAGGGTATCTAGTTAATATGTCAATCTATATGCTTCACCGGATCATCATTTTGTGTTGTGGATCCTTGGGTTAGTTTTCTATGAATCTATGTCATCTTTTTGTTAAGTCTTGTCTTATTGAATTAACCGGTGTACAAGTAAAGTGATCCAGCAGGATGCTTTTCTATCTATTTGTTCATTATGGCTGACCTAGTCAATGTAGCATGTCGCAGATGTATAAGGGATGAATGTTTAAATGTTTCTATGTTTGGGAATTTTATTTTTGGTCTCAGTTATGTCTTGGCCAACTTGTATGGGTTCACATTATAAATTGTTCATGATTTGAGCTGACATGTGAAGAATATTATATTTTGTGTGAAGCTGACATATAGTAATTAAATTCTTGCTAGTGGATTATATATATAAGAAGTGTGGAAGTGTGCAAATGTGTGTGAAGAGTAGAATAGATGTGTGTGCAAGTATTAGAAGGGTGATTGAGTGACCTATGTACAGTTTTAGAAGGGAAGAAAAACAAAGAAGAGCATAGCAGAAATACAAAGTCAGTTAGAAGGGATGAAGATCATCTATTGAGCTTCATTGGAACTGAATCCAAGCATTTGGAGATGCTATTTTCTCAGTTCAACCATTTTTTGTAATGGAAACATTTTGTAAGGTAGTGAGCCTTCCTTATTTTGAGCAGTGAGCTCTAGGTAGTGTGCCTGAATGCATGTGCATTCCCTTTTGTTCATACTTTTAATAGAGTATAAATTATG
This sequence comes from Sequoia sempervirens, assembly GCA_007258455.2. Classification (NCBI taxonomy): domain Eukaryota; kingdom Viridiplantae; phylum Streptophyta; class Pinopsida; order Cupressales; family Cupressaceae; genus Sequoia; species Sequoia sempervirens. The sequence goes on along the minus strand of VDFB02168118.1, from coordinate 115,208,985 downwards.
GATTAATCTCCACTATGGTTTTTCTCCTAATAGGGTTTCCATGCAAAAATATTAGTGCTATGGTACTTTGATTATCTTGTTCATGTGCTTGTATATTTATTTATATTCATGTGCTATAACTGGTTTAAGATTTGGATTTAAATTTTAGATTTTTTGAATACTAATTCACCCTCCTCCTTAGTGTTTCTTGAGTTCAACAGAACCCATGGTCCAATTTTGACCTTTGAGCAGTAAAAAAGTGAAATTTGAGTTTAATATTACTTCATGCTGACCTATGATGAGGTATTAATAGGTAAAATAGGTGAATTACCTATAAATACAATTCTTTTAAACCTAATTCTTATCTCTTATCTCTTATCACTCATTAATCCACCAATATTCTATCTCAAGTGAAGCAACTTATGGTTTTATCGTTGCAAGACATAAGGAAAGCTCCTAAAGAAATTCAAGGGCTGAATCTTCCTCCATTTCTACATAAATCCAAGATCAAACATCATGGAAAGGTAATCAATTCCATTATTACATGTTTCATTCCATTCTTTCATCATTTTGGTTTAATTACCTAAAAGGGGTTTGATCAAGGCGAACCCCCATGCCCTAACATTCAAATTTTCTCTCTCTTGTCTGATGTGTTTGTAGATTTAGGACTTTTTGAAGCTTGGAAATCATTAAAGATCAAGTTTCAAGGTTTCTCAACTCTTCTCTTCATTCAAAAAGTCAAAATATCAACAAAAACTCATTTTCAAGTTCTAAAATCAGAGTTTCAGAAGTGGACACCTATTGAGAATCAAAGTGCGGACCGAAAGCTCTGGATTCCACTCTTGAATATTCAAATATTCAAAAGTGAACTCATTTTACATGAGTTGTTAATGAGTCCCACTCCAAGGTCAATTTTTGAGTTTTTTTCATTTTTAAGTACCCTTTTGTCTGAAACGGGTTCTTACTCAATTTTGCAGAATTGGGACTAATTCGCCCAGAATGGAAAATGAGTCCCACCATGCCTAAAATATAGCATCAACAACATTTAAAATTTCATTTTCAGCCTCCTTCAACATCTTAGGTGTATACTTTCAGTTTGGTTCATTTATGTTATGTTTTGCATTCATTTCTAGGTGATTTTACATTACACAATGTGTTTTCAAACATTTCATATTTCAATAGTTTTGCATGTTGAATCAATCAATTTAATTACTTTATTTCATCTAGATCATCTCATTTAGGCGTAATAACATCATACATTACATAATTTGAGTGAACCTAGCTAGAATTTTTGGCCTACCTCTCTCCTTTTAGGTGCAAAACCCTAGAAGAGTTAGAGAGCTTTGTTATGGTTTGTTTTGGTGAACCTGCTTTTTCAAATACCTTCTTCTCTGATTTTGAGTCCTTCATCATACATCTAACTTGCATTGATCTTACATTAGGACTTGCATGAATTCATTTGCATACTAGGTTTCAAATTTTGCATTCATAAAAAGTGCATTTAGGTTGCATTGTTGGCTTATAAATTCATTTTTATTATCTAAAATAATACACTTTTCACTTAGGGCTACATCATAACTCTCAGAAAGCATAAAAATACTCACAATTTTCTAAAAATTCTAAAAAAAGTCCATACTGGGACTCATTTGCCACCCTGGGCGAATCAGTCCCTTTTGACCCCTAAGACTGTATTTTATAGAACTTAGAAATTTCTTTTTAAGCTTATGTTTGGTTCCTTAACCTACCTATATCAGTTAGTTTCATTTTTGTAACATGTATTTCACTAGATCTCACTTAAAATAGCTCATTTCATGCATTGCTTAGTTTCAAATTTTTGCATTAGAAAAAAAATGCATTTAGCTTGCATTTTTGCATATAATTTCCTTAAAAATATTTGAAATTATGCATCTCCATCTTAGGTCTACATCTTACAACATTAAACACATCAAAAACACTTTAAAATTTCTGAAAATTTTGCAAAAAATAAATATTGGGTCTCATTCGCCATGCTGGGCGAATCAATCCCTATCTAGATTTTTAACTAACTATTACTGCATTAGAAACCTCATTTTTGTGCTTCCTAATCCTCCTCATATCATACAGTATAAGTATGAAAATTTTCTGGAATTTTTTCTTTATGCTTCTAGCTCAAAAACATCATTTTAGATTTCTCATTCTTCCAATCACTTCATTTGCACACATCCTTACATCTAAAAATGCTTCTAGTTATTTTGCATAACATTGATAAAAGTATTTTTCGCTTTTGCATATACAATATTTTTATTCATAAAACTTTACACTAGTTTGGTAAAAGTACTTTTCATTCTTGCATATACATTTTTCACATTCTTAAGGTGTTGCATACATTGGATACGACTGTTTTATACCTTTGTATACACATTGTTCATATTGCTGAAACATTGCATGAAATGGTTACATGTTCTCTTCATTCTTATTCAAACAATCCTAGTACCTTACATATGTAAACATGTTAAGAAACATTTCCTATCCCCTCCCTATGAGAGTGTTTTAGTGAAAGAGACTACAACTTGGGTCATTACTAACGATCATTCTTGTTCTCATAAAATATCTCCTCTTGGTGATGAAGTATTTTAGTAGAAGAATCAATTAATGAGAGTTTTGAGAATCCTAGTTGTTTCTCTCCTTTTACCTTTCTTAGTGGACAACACATTCACAACCAACATAACACAACCTTACATGATCATGACAACAACATTTTTCCTTCTCCTAGTATCTCTCCTAGTTGTGAAGAAGATACTTTGTTGTTAGAAAACACAATTAATGATGGTCATGAGAATCTTCATTGTCCCCCTTCACCTAGGGAAATCCCTCCTGAAAAACAATCTTCAACCATTGATCATTCCCCTTCTTGTGATGAAATTATTTTAGAAGAACCAACCTGTGAATGTCATGAACATGTGGTTTGTTGTTATCCTAAAAGTTCTCCTTCTAGGGAGGATATTATAACCTAATACAAAGATAACATGCCCTTCAAAGACAATAAAGACTCTTACTTGTTACAAGATGTTAAAATTATTCAACCTCAACTCATCCTTTACCCTCCTTCACACAAAATAAAACCTCAAAAAAAACCTAACCTTATACTCTACACACCTAAGAATAATGTATCGCAACAACCAAATACTGTTGCTCATACATGTAACACTTGATATAATTTACAATTGTGGCAACCAAATCCACCCTCCTTACCTTTACCCAATTTTCCTAGTGCTCCTCATTACCTCCCACACAAAAATGAATATGATATCATTGAACAATTAAAGAATACTCCTACAAAGATTTCCCTCTGAGATTTACTTCAAAACTCACCAAATTACCACAATATTCTTCAAACAACCTTGAAACAAATTGTAGTTCCTTCTTGTATAACTCCAAATGATGTAGCAGCTTTAACCTGTTAAATGAATCAAACTAATCTAGATATTACTTTCCATCAACATGAGTTCCCTCCTTTAGAGTTGCAATAACAAAATGAAGCTTTCATGATCATTGCTTGATACAATCAGATAGGGATAAAACAGACCCTTATTGATAATGGTTATACCCTTAATGAGTGTAGTGTGAATCTCCTTGATTGATTGTATATTGACAAGTCACAAATAAAATTTGATTCCATATCTATTCAAGGATTTGATAATACAACAAAGCAATTGCTTGGTGTAATCACTTTGCCTATTATAGTTGGGGTGGTTACCTTGCAAACTCCTATTCATGTCATGCCTTATGATTTTTCGTACAATATTATTTTAGGTAGACCATGGATTCATGAAATGAATGCAGTCCCTTCAACCCTTCATCATATAATGAAATATGTCTGTAACAATAACATTTATCAAGTTGAAGTAGATCCCGAGCATGAAAGTTTCTTGCACCTTGAAAAAGGAGCTAAAAGTCCTCTGAAAATATTGATTCCCACATCCAATATAGATCCTCTTGAAATTGAACAAAACAATGAGGAATCAATGTCTAAATTATTTTATGATGATTGGGGATCCTTACAATTAACACCATCATTTATGGGAAAATACATCATCTCAACAAAAGAAAGATGAGAAATAAGCACAACCAACCATCATTTCAACACAAAATTTAGAAAACCTTTCAAATGCATCTTCCTCAACCACTTTAGACAAACATACAAACTACACAACACCCTTTGACAAACACAATGACCTGATTCAAAAGCAATGAAAAATCCTTATGGAAAAGGGCATGATCTCATTACACAACTTGGATATAGTGGAAAAGGATATGGTGCTAACGAACAAGGTATCCACAACCCTATCGACCCTCACACACATCAAATGACTCATGTTCTTGGTTATTGTCCTTTGTCCAAAACATCACTCAACATCAACAATATCGCACAACATACTCCTTAATCATCCCTCCCAACAGGTGGTCTTGAACATCATCCTTCACCAAACATGCAAAACACAACTACACCTTCACTTAATGTCAATGTCATCTCACAAAAAGCTCATGATTTGAATTTGTTAGATTTTATATCCTCCTATAATGGAGGAAATCAAATCTCACAATCTAAAGAGTTGTGTAAGTATGACATCCAATACTAAGCAAGATGTATCTTTTCAACCGCTCACAAGACTATCTTCTCCTCTTGATCAAGAGGGTATCTTGTCGAGACTTCTCCAAGATCACTTGATCACTCTCTCCCCAAGAAATCTAAAGAAATGTTATTCCAAGACTTCATTTTTTGCATATCATAGAATTCATGGTCACTCCACTAATGATTGTAATGCTTTGGGCTAAAAAATCCAACATTTTTAGGAGTTTGGTATGCTTCCCTATGTGGGGGCACCTAATTCCTCTAATTACTATTGATTTTCACTCTAACATGCATTTTGGCTCACCTTTGTCCTGCACTAAGTGAGGGCAAGGGGTTATGTAGCCTCATCCTCATATGTCACTTATCGTTTCCTTTTTTGACTAATTGTTAACTTTTAATGAATAGATAAGAGCAAGCTTGGGATGTGAACGGCATTCCTTAAGTTGCTTCACAGATGAAATACTTCCTTTATTCATGATTAGCTTATTAGAAACATATGACTTGGCATAGGGATTTTTGAGTAAGCTCTCATGTCCTCTTCTTCTACTTTAAAGAATTTTCTCATAATACTAGTGTTCATAACCATTTTAAAGTGGGGGCATACATCACCACTCAAATTTCATTGAGTGATTTCTTTCTTCTTGTGATGCATCCTTTTCTTGGTGGAGTCATTGGGCTTGATTCCCTCCAAGAGCATGATACTTCTTTTGCATTTATCCTCTCTTGGATACATTAAGCATGATTTTCCCTAAGATGAGACCTTGCACAAACAAAGCAAAATCCCTTTGAAAAATCCTTGCACTATCTTGCATTAATAATGTCTATGAGTGTCAAGCATACAGAGTTTGCTTACCTCATAAAGCTTGAAATGAGGTATAACTTTGATATGGTTGAGTAGGAAGCCCATCCAATGGCACAAATTTCTCCATAGCCACCTATGTGTTTGAGTACATACCAACTAGCGTATATTTCTCACCTTTTGGGATTTATCACCCCATGGACAACTAGAAGTTCTGTGGCCCCAAAGTGAGTATAATTTTTGGATTTCTCACCTGATAGATAGCCAATAGTTCTATCTCCCTACAGTGAGTACAAATTTCCTTTCCAAACAAACAAGCCTAGATCTGATCCACAACTAGTTGGACAAATGATCGAAGTTTGAACCACCCTTTCATTTTCATCTTCCTCTTTCTTGCCATTGGATGATTATCTATCTTGTTGGTTTGACTTAGGGTCTTGGATCCCAAGGGCTTGACTTCCTTCTTGATCTTTCTTGTTCTTTATCATCTGCATCTGTACATTTGGATCTCTCTTGAATGTCTACTTTAGTGTGAGTTTGAAGCAAGTTCACTCTCTCACTAAAGTGGAGGCTAAATGTGTTTTAGAAAAAAAAGGCCTCTTGCTTGACATGGGAATAATTCATGATAAATTGGACTCAACAATGCCTTGATTTAGTGTTGTGATGCATTTTATGCATCCACACTAGGTCTTGGACCCTTTCAAATGCATTTAACAATATCTTGTAAAGGTATAGTAAAGTGTTCTAAGATACTTTCAAGATTTTCTAGACTTAATGAACCCATTTCTCCCTAATTCAACATTATAAAATGTGTTTAATGACATACTCACACTAATCTAGAAGGCTTGTAAAACAAATTTGATGTTAAACTAGTGTTGTAATGTCTCTTGCACATTCACATTAGTTTTTGTGTCTTCCTAGGCTATGTGGACCTCATTTTAGTGTTGTAAAGTGTATTCAATCACACTTTCACATTGAATTATGTTTCTAAATCCCTATTTTACATTCACATCATCACTAATAGGCCCCTATTAACCCATATTGTGCATCCCAAGGCCTAAATTAATCAAATGGATGACAAAGTTGCAATTTAAAACTTATTTCCTTATCTCTTGGCATATGAGCTGTCAAAATGGAACCCATTCACCATGTATGGTGAATAAGTCCCATCCAGGTGGGACCCATTTTCCATGTGTGGCAAATGAGTCCCATTTGGCTCAATTTTGACCTTTGAGCAAGAAAAAAGTGAAATTTGAGTTTATTATTACTTCATGTTGACCTGTGATGAGGTATTAATGGGGAAATTAGGTGAATTTCCTATAGATACAAGTATTTTACACATAATTCTTATCTCTTATCTCTTATCACTCATTCATCCACCAATATTCTATCTCAAGTCAAGCAACTTAGGGTTTTATCATTGCAAGACATCAAGAAATATCCTAAAGACATTTAAGGGTTGAATATTCCTCCATTGCTACAAAAAGAAAAGATCAAACATCATGGAAAGGTAATCAATTCCATTATTACATGTTTCATGCAATTATTTCATCAGTTTGGTTTAATTACCTAAAAGGGGTTTGACCAAGGCAAACCCCCATGCCCTAAGATTCAACTTTTCTCTATCTCTTGTCTTATGTGTTTGTAGATTTAGGATTTTTGGAAGCTTGTAAATCATTAAAGATGAAGTTTCAAGGTTTCTCAACTCTTCTCTTGATTCAACAATTCAAAATATCAACAAAAAATCATTTGCAGGTTCAAAAATCAAAGTTTCAGAAGACACTTGTAGAGAATCAAAGTGCATACTGAAAGCTCTAGATTCCACTCTTGAATATTCAAAAATTAAAAAAGTGGACTCATTCATCATGAGTGGTGAATGAGTCCCACTCCAAGGTCAATTTTTAGGTTTTTGCATTTTTATGTACCCTTTTGTCAGAAATGGGTTGCAGCTTAGTTTTGTAGAATTAGGACTAATTCACTAAAAATAGCGAATGAGTCCCACCAAGCTTGAAAAATAACATCAAAAGTATTTAAAATTTCATTTCCAACCTCCTTCAACATATTAGGTGCACACTTTCAGTTTGGTTCATTTTTGTTATGTTTTGCATTCATTTCTAAGTGATTTTGCATTACATAATGTGTTTTCAAACATTTCATATTTCACTAGTTTTGCATGTTTAATCAATAAATTTCATTACTTTATTGCATCTATACCATCTCATTTAGCCATAATAACATCATACATTGCATAATTTGAGTGAACCTAGCTAGCATTTTTGGCCTACCTCTCTCCTTTTAGGTGAAAAACCCTAGAAGAGTTAGAGAGTCTTGTGGTTCCAAAAATCTATGGTTTAGGAATGTGGAAAACATATTATAAGCTCTCCTACTATGGTAGATAATATGTAACAATAGAATGAGATCTTTGAGAAAAAGGAGAATCTAATAAATCCTTCTCCTAACATCCCCACTCTTGCTAAATGAGACAATACAACCATTGATAACTCCCTTAGTTGCGATGAGGTTATTTTGGAAGAACCAAGCATTGCACATCACAAATAGTTTCCATGTAGTTCTCCTAAAAAATATCATCCTAGGGAGGATACCATGGTACAAGGAAAGGATAACAATGACAATAATCATATCGTGTCCTTAGAAGAAGATGACGAGACAATGTTAGACTCTCCTTCACTAAGGGATGTTAGTATTATTCAACCTCAACTCATCCTCTACCCCACTTCAAACAAACCTCTAGCTAAGATATCATTATGGGACCTTATGCAAGCCTCCCCTCACTATCACAACATGATTCAAGTAGCCTTCCAACAAGTTTATGTCCCTTATAATGTGCAACCAAATGACATAGTCAGACATCCAAATTTGGACACTTAATTTATCCAAATTTATCACTTTTCATCTAAACATCCTCTTATCTCGAAAGTTAATTAAATAATATACTATTATTTATTAATATCTTTAATTACCAAACCTAACCTCTTTTCATCAAATAAATTAAATAAATATTACATTTATTTAATTCCTCACATGTCATTTTCATCTAATCCTAATCCATCTCCTAATTTTCATTAGGATGTGCACATGCCTAATCCTTGATTAGATGTGTCACATCCTCCAACTTTTGCAAGTTGGCTTTTAATCCTAATTATTTATCTTCTAATTATTGATTAATTAAGCCTATTCATTCTCCAAGGAATTTTTAATTCCTTTTATTCTTCCTAGATTCCTCTCTTTTATATGTGAATTTTTAATTCACATTCCATCCTTCCAAGGCTTCTAGAACCTTGGACTTGTCACAATCTCCACATGTGACCCACCTTGGACTTGTCACAATCTCCACATGTGACCAAGTCCCACCTTTTTGGAGCCCACCTTTTACCCTCTAGATCATCCTAGGAATGTGAATTTTTAATTCACATTTATATCCCCAACCACCTTTCCTTTTTCCCATGTAGATTTTTGAGGAATTCTAAAATTCCTCAAATGTCCCTTTCACTCCCACTTGGGGACAAGAAATCCCTTTTTGTGGAAATCCTCTCATCCCCCAAGGTGCATGTCCTTTTCCACCTCATGTACCTTTTTGACAACTCATCTCCACCTCATATCCTCTTGTCCACTTCACCCTCCACATGTCAAGATGTGAGGGCTTGTGGGTTCTCAACCCACCATAGCCCTTCATCTTGACCTTGTTGGATCAATCTTGACCCTTGAATTCTCTAGAGAATTCAAAATCTTCTATAAATACCCCCTCCTCAAGGGCATTTGAAGAACACTTAGCCATCTTGCACCATTATGCTGCCAATTTGCATTCTCAACACTTTGCATTTTGATAACTACATGCTGTCCATTTGAATCCTCAAGCCTTTTCAATCATTTAGCCATCTTTGTTCATCATCTTGCATATTGAATCTTGCATTTAGACATTCAAACAATCATCTAAGGAGCACACAACCAATCCAAGCAAGGGCCAATCAAAGAGGTATCAACAACAAGGGAGGTAAAAGTGTTTGTGTTTTATCTTATTTGCATTCCTTTTCATTGAACCACTCTTTGGCTAATCTTGAGGTGTCCTTGGTATTTTGTTATTCATGTTTCTTAGTTGTTTTGCACATTTAGAGCAGTAGGAATTCCAAGGTATACAATAGCAACCCTAATTCAAGGGATAAATGCTGGGATTGGTTTCCACCAAAGTGAACTCCCTTATTTGGAAGTGCAAAAAAAAAATGACGCTTTCATGATAATAGCTCAATACAAATGAAAATGGATAAAGAAAACTCTTGTTGATACCAAATCTGCCCTTAGTGTGTGTAGTGTGAGCCTTCTTGATAGGCTTGGCATTGATAAATCAAGTATTCAACTTGATTCTTTATCTCTTTAAGGATTTGAAAATGTTGAAAGGAAACTGTCACTTGGGGCGATGATTTTACCTATTACAGTTGGAGAGGCCACATTGGATACACCAATCCATGTTACGCCTCATGAAATTTCATGTAATCTTCTCTTAGGCAGACCATGGATTCATGCAATGAAAGGGGTGCCTTCAACTCTTCATAATAACATGAAATACATCTACAAAAACAAAGTGTACACACTTGACATTGATCCTAAGCCTTATAGTGTCTTAAAACTCAAGAAAAACAAATATCATCCCTTAACAACATTCACACCAACCACAAAAGTGGAACCCCTACAACAAAGAGAAATAAAAATACATTGAAGAAGTCACAAAGTTATTAGAAGATGATTTGGGTTCCTTAGATTCCAAACATACATTCATGGGTGATTACATGATCATAAACAAAGATTCAAACAAGGGACACACAAAATTAGTCATGTCAACACAAAACTTAGAAGACCCTTTGAAATAATCCACCTTGACCACTTTAGAGAAAGAAAAAAATTACAAAAAATACCTTGACGAACTTGACCATGAACAACCACCCAATCCAAAATCAATAAAAAGCTTTATGGAAAAGGTTATGAACTTATCAAACAATTTGGATATAGTGTAAAAGGATGTGGTGCTAGAGAAAAAGGTATATGTGTCCCCATCGAGCCTAACACTCAAGAAACAAATCATGGTCTTGGTTTTTTTCCTTTGATAGAAATCACCAAGCCTTCACTCAACATCAACACTATCACAAAATATTCTTCTAAGAGAACCTTAATTGTAATACATCCTGAACTGATAGACACTAGTGGTATTGGTAGTTATACTTTGCAAGCAATGAAACAAGCAAAGAGATCCTCACTTAATGTAAATTCCATCTCGCAAAAAATCAATGATTTAAGTCCATTAGATTTTACATCCTCATGTAAAGGAGAGAACAAAATCTCGCAATCTAAAGAGTCTTGTGTAGATATGAAATCTTGTACATCTAAGCAAGAAGTACCTTTTTTGGAAATTACCAAACCACCTTCTACCATTGATCAAGAGTGTATCTCGTCAAGACTCCTCCCAGATCACTTGATACCTCTTCCTCCAAGAACATGAACTAAATTCTATTACAAGACTTCATTTTTCACATATCATAGAGTTCACAGTCACTCTACTAATGAATGTACAGTTTTGTGTAGTAAAATCCAACATCTTAAGGGGTTTGGTGCTCATCTTTATGTGGGGGAACCTCATTCCTCTAATTGATACTGATTTTTACTCTAGCATGTTTCTCCTCAACCATTTTGGGTCATCCTTGTCTTGCACCAAGTGGGGGCATGAGATTAGGTATCCTTGTCTTTATATGTCACTTATTGTTGCCTCTTTTGGCTAGCTATGAACCTTTCATGAACAAGTAAGAGAAAGCTTGGGATGTGAACAACATGCCTTAAGTTGACTCAAATGTGACATACTACCTTTTCATGATGTAGCTTATCTAAAACATATGACTTGGCATAGGGATTTCCAAGTAAGCTCTCATGTATCCTTCTAATTTAAATAAAATGCTCATAGTAATGGTGTTAGCAACCACTTTAAAGTGGGGGCATACATGGACAGTCACATTTCATTGTGTGATTTTCTTTTTCTTGTGATTTCCTCTCTTGGAAACATCAGGTACAATGTTCCCCAAGATGAGACCTTGCACTTGTCCTCTCTTTGAAACAAGATGAGACCATTTGCACTTTTCCTCTCTTGGAGACATTAAGCATGATGTTCCCTAAGATTAGACCTTGCACAAACTAAGTAAAATCCCTTTGAACATTCCTTGCACTATTTTACATTTACAATGTCTATGATTTTTTTAATATACGAGGTCTTTGCTTGCCTCATAAAGCTCGAAGATCATTTTTGTGTGCGACACCTTGTCAAAGTTGTCAGGAGGTATAAATTTGGTATGGTTGAGTGGGAAGCCCAATCCAAGGAATGAATTTCCCCATATCCATTTGTGTGTGTGTGATTGCATATCAACCATGAGTGTATGTTTCTCACCTAACAGATAGCCAAGAGTTTTGTTGCCTCAGAGTGAGTATGCATTTTTCTAGAAAAATAGCCTAGATATAATCCAAAACATGTTGGAAAATTTGTCAAAGCTTGATCCACCTCATTCTTATTTCTATTTCTTTTCATTTTCTTTTCTTTTAGTTCTTGCTATTGCATGTTTGTGTATCTTGTTCTACTACATATTATAGACCTTGTACGTGTCCTTTTGTGCTTATGTCAGCTTGTCTTAGGATCTTAGATCATGGGGAATTGTGCAACTTCCTTTGATATTTTTCATCCTTTGTTGTACACATTGGTATGATTGGACCCCTCTTGAATGTCTACTTTAGTGTGAGTTTGAAGCAAGTTCATCCTCTCACTAAAGTGGGGGCTAAATGTAACATAGAAAAATATATTTCTTGCTTGATTTTGGGAATAATTAATGATAGATTGGACCTAATGATGCCTTGATCTAGTGTTGTGAGGTGTTTTACACATCCAAATTAGGTCTTGGACCCTTGCAAACTAAATCAAATGCATTTATTGATGTCTTTTAAATGTGTTGTAAAGTGTTGCAAATGACTTTCACACCTTTCTATAATTTTATCAAGCATTTAAGTATAATGGACCTATTTCTCCCCTAATTCAATATAATAAGATGTATTTAATTTAATTTTCACATTAATCTAGAAGGCTTGTGTAAACATGAATTTTGGCACCCAATGGCTTTCTAGCACTTCTAGGGATTTTCACCTAAAAGGAGAAACATGGACCAAAATGCAATGTAAACACTCAAAATTAATGCAAGGATGGATGCAATATACCTAAAGAGGATGATATAACTATGAAGGATTGATAAAAGAGATGGATTATTAATGTGAAATTGAAATGAAAGATGTTTGAAAACACATTGTGAAATGCAAAAAAAGACCTAGAAATGAAAGTAAACTGTAACAAAAATGAATGAAACTAAATGTGTGCACTTGAGAAATTGCTGGAGACTAGAAATGACTTCTGAAGTTTTGTTGATGCTAAAATTTTTTCCTACTAGGACTCATTTTCCATTTTGGGTGAATTAGTCCCAGATTTGGGAAACTATTCTAGAGCCTGTTTCAAACAAATGGGTATCCAAAACGGGGTGTGTGCAGGATCATGGTGCTCCAAAAAGTGGCAATATTATGAGGGTATGTGGCTAATGACTTTTTTTTCACCCAAAATTAATGAAACGAAAAGGGTTTTTAGAGGAGATTCTCAGCTTTCCAAAAATATAAATTATGATTTAATTTGAATTTAATAAATAATTATTATTCATTTTCTATTAGAATTATGACTTAAGTCCTGATCAATAGGCTGATTGAAAAACATCTATAACTTTAAACGGTATCATTTTTTGAATCCAAAACATGCGTCACATTCTATGCTTCACATACTATAGGATTAAAAATAAAAATAAATTTCATGAAGTTTTGACCAAGTTAAGGTGGTCAGATGAGTTTTTATATTTTCTAAAAGTTGTAATAAAAATTCATAATTAATTATTTACTTGGAAAAAATTACAAAAATATGCATCACATCTGGACATGAGTCCTCTACTTATATATAAAATATTACAAAAATAATTATCATTTTATTTTGGTTAGGGTGGTCAGACACCTACTTCTTATTTTTTCCAAATTTAAGTAATTGCATTGAAATTTCAAATTTTCACCAAATAGATTTTATTTATTTTTAAATAAACCTAGTATTTTAGAAACTACATTCAATTTTCTACAAATTCTATTGTTACATATTTTTGAAATAATATAGATAACTTATTCAAATATTTACGTCAAGTTGCCTAACACTGATTTTTCTGAATTTTTGCCACTTAAGGGCCTGTTTTTTACACGATGATCCTACACATACCCAACTATAGAAAAAAAAATTTGTGCCTATAAATGAAATTCACTCACCATTAATGGAAAATGATTCCACTTCTGAATTTTTAAAAATCCAAAAGTGGAAACAGAAGCCCACAGTCTGCACTTCGACTTCTTATAGGTGTCTGCCTTCGAAAGTCTGATTTCTAACACTGTAAGTCACTTGTTGTGGATATTTTTCCTTAGTAAAAAAAGAGGTTTCTTCAAAAAAAATTGTAACTTATCCTTCAATTATTTCCAAGTCTTCAAGATACCCAAATCTTCAACCACACAAGGAAAGAGAGAGAAATGTTGGATGTTAGGGCTTGGGGGTTTGCCTTGGTCAAATCCCTTTTTAGGTAACTAAACCAAAATGGAGAAATAATGTAATGAAGAATGAAAAAATGGAGTTAGTACCTTTTCATGATGACTAATCATGATTTTCTACAACAATAGATGAAGAATCTTCCCTTGAATGCTCTTGAAAGATATCTTGATGACTTACAATGTTAAAACCCTAGCTTACTTGACTTGAGGTAGAAGATAAATGATGAATGAATGATGAGTTAAGGTTTAGAAGGTTGTATTTATAGGAAATCCACCTAATGTTCCCATAAATTTGATTCCTAAGGCCGACATGGAGAAAAACTAAACTTAAAACCTAATTTTTCCTGCGTAAACCCCAAAAATGGCTCAAATGGGGCTCATTAACCATCAAGGGTGAATGGGTCCCACTTGGATGGGATTGATTCATCCCTAATGGTGAATTGGTCCCACAGGGGCCATTCTACTAGCTAGAATGTCAGAATTAAGGAAATCGGGTTTATATAATGACCTTGTAAGTTATTTCATTAAATTATACCTCAAGATACACAATATGAGGCCATAGGGGCCTATTAATGATGATATAAAGGTTAGTTATGGTGTGGGACACAAAATTCAATGTGAAAGTGTGATTAAATATAATTTACAACATTAAAATAGGGTCCACACAGCCTAGAGAGGCACAACATATAACGTGAATGTGTAAAATACATTACAACACTAAATTAAAGTTAAGTTTAATTTACAAGATTTATAGATTAATGTGATAATGCCACTAAATACATTTTATAAGGGTAAAATTACGTTCATTAGACTTAGATGCTTAATAAGAGTCTAGACAAGTGTGAAAGTCATTTACAACATTTTACAACACCTTTACAAGACATTGTTAGATGCATTTTAGTCTCTTTGCAAGGATCCAAGACCTAGTGTGGACATGTAAAACACCTCACAACACTAAATAAAGGCCCCATTAAGTCTAATTTGTCATTAATTATTCACATATCAAGCAAGCAAAAAGGGATACTTTTTCCATGTCAACAGTTAGTTCCCACTTTAGTGAGAGGATGAACTTGCTTCAAACTCACACTTAAGTAGACATTCAAGAGGTTTATAATCGTATCAATGCAGATGGTATTAGGATAACAAAGATGAAGGCGGTCAAGACCCCAGGATCTGAGATCCTAAGTCAAACTAACATAATCACAAAAGGACATGCAAAAGGTTAATGATTTATAACAAGACAAGATACATGATCATACAATGGAAATAACTAGAAGGAAGAGAAAAGCGACAATGAAAAGGTGGATCAAGATTTGATCGTTTGTCCAACACGATGTGGATCAGATCTAGGCTATTTTTCCATAAATGTATACTCAATTTGAGGTGATGGAACTCTTGGCTATCCACCAAGTAAGAAGGCCAAAAAGGTGAGAAACATACACTTAGGGTTTGTATGCACTCACACACGCGTAGGTGGCTATGGGGAAAAGTCATGCCTTGGAATGGGCTCCCACTCAATGGTACCAAAATTATACCTCCTGATAACTTTAATAAGGTGCCACAAAAAAATGGTCTTCGATCTCTATGAGGTAAGGAAAACTTCATATGCTTGATACTTATAGACATTGTAAATGGTGTAAGGAATGTTCAAAGGTATTTTTATTAGTCTGTGCAAGGTATCATCTTAGGGGATATTGTGCTTAACATCTCCAAGTGAGGATGTTCCAAAGAAGTATCACGCTCTTGGAGGGAATCAAGCCAAATGATAGCACCAAGAAGAAGATGTATCACAAGAATAAAGAAATTGTAGAATGAAATATGAGTGTCTATGTATGCTCCCACTTTAAAGTGGTTGCTAACACCATTATTGTGAGAAATTGCTTTAAAGCAGAAGAAGGAGAACATGAAAGCTTACTCGGAAAGCCTTATGCAAAGTCATATGTTTCCTATAAGATACATCATGAAAAAGGTAGTATGTCACATGTGAGCTTAAAGCATGTCATCGACATCCCAAGCTTGCTCTTATATGTTCGTGAAAGGTTAACTACTAGTCAAAAGAGGCAATGGCAAGTGACATACGAGGACAAGGCTACATAACCCGTTGTCCCCACTAAGTGCAGGACAAGGGTGAGAGAAAATAATTAATGAAATGCATGCTAGAGTTAAAATCAATATCAATTAGAGGGATTAGGTGCCCCGACATAAGGAAGAATGCCAAACTCCTTAAAATGTTGGATTTTAATACTCAAAGCTTTCCATTCATTAGTGGAATGACCATGAACTCTATGATATGCACAAAATGAAGTCTTGTAATAGAATTTATTTTAAGTTTTTTGAGGAGTCTTGACAAGATACCCTCTTGATCAATGGTAGAATTTTTTTGAATAGTTTGTGAAAAAGATACATCTTGCTTAGTATTAGTTGTCATACCTAAGTAAGACTTGGAAGATTGTGAGATTTTTTTTGATTCCTTGGAAAGAGGGTGTAAACTCTAATGAATTCAAATCATTAGTGTTTTGTGAGATGACATTGACATTAAGCGAAGGAGTATTTGTTTGTTTAATGTTTTGATAACTTTCAAGACCACTAGTGTCTATCTGTTCAGGATTCATTATAGTTAAAGTTTTCTTAGAATAATGTTGTGTGAGATTGTTGATGTTGAGTGAAGGCTTGGAAATTTATATCAAAGGAAAATATCCAAGACCATGAGTTGTTAGTTGTGTGATAGGATCTATAGGGTTAGAGATACCTTGTTCATTAGTGCCACATCCTTTCCCACTATATCCAAGTTGTTTCATAAGCTCATAACCTCTTCCATAAATATTTTTCATCACTTTTGGATTTTCTTCTTCTTCTAAAGTGGTTGAGGCAGATGCTTTTGAAGGGTCATCCAAATTTTGTGTTTTGATGACTATGTTTTCATTTCCCTTTGTTGAATCTTTTTTAATGATCTTGTACTCGCCCATGAGTGTTGGTGTGAATTCTAAGGAACCTCAATCATCATCTAATAGCTTTGTGTGTTGTTCTTTGTTTTTTGGTTGTACGGATTTGACATGTGTAATTGATGTTGATGTGTTTAGGGGACTTTCTTTGTGTTTCTCAAGTTGTAAGACACTATAAGGCTCAAGATCAGTTTCAATTGTGTATACTTTGTTGTTGTAGATGTATTTCATTTTTTCAATGAAGAGTGGAAGGTACCCCATTCATTGCAAGAATCCATGGTCTGCCTAAGATAAGATTACATGAAAGTTCATGAGGCATAACATGGATTGGTGTATAAAATGTGGCTACTCAACCTATAAGAGGTATAAAGATCACACCAAGCATTTTCTTTTCAAAATTTTCAAATCCATTAATAGATAAAGAATCAGGTTGAATGTTCAATTCATCAATGTCAAGCCTATCCAGAAGGCTCACACAACAGGCATTAAGGGAAGAGCCTACAAGAGTTCTCTTTATCCCCTTTTTTTTTGTATTGAGCTATGATTATGAAAATATCATTTTGTATTTGCACATCCAAAGAGGGGAGTTCACTTTGGTGGAAAACAATGTCAGCGTTGTGTCCTTGAATCATGGTTGCTATGTTAATTGGTTGCACATTAGAAGGGATAGGAACTTGTTGTAAGGTCATTTGAAGCATAGTGTGATAGGTAGGTGAATTCTGAAGAAGGTCCCAAAGGGATATCTTTGTGGGAGTTCTCTTAAGTTGCTCAACAAGATCATACTCCTATAATCAAGGAGCACTAGGTAGTATAGAATTAGGCAAAGGTAAGGAGGTGGGGGTTGGTTGACTAGGTTGCAAAATGTTTCTAGTATTATATGTATGAGTAAAAATATTATGACTAAGTTATTGTGACACATTATTATTAGGTGGGTAAAGGACAAGTTTGGGTTGGTTTTGGGTTTTTTGTTTGTGTGAAGGCGGATAGAGGATGACTTAAGGTTGAATAATATTAGCATCCCTTGGTGAATGAGATTTTAGCATGGGATCTTCATCTTCTTCTAAGGGAATAATATCATTATTGTCAATGTTATCCTAGTCTTGTATCATGATATTCTCCTTAGAAGGAAAATTTTTAGAAGAAAAAAAAACCACATGTTCTTGAAAAGTAAGGCTTGGTTCTTCCAAAATAACTATAAGGAAAGCTAGATGCGGAAACAACTCTCCTAACACCAAAACCTCAAGGAAGAATGGAGATATATTTTTAAATTTTACAATTATAGTCCAATTAAGATGCACTATGAAGTAAATATGAAAAACAAAGTATTTGAAAATCACACATGAACACCATATATACGTGGGAAAACCCTTACAGGAGAAAAACCCACCACACCAAGAGAAGTCACTTTGTATTACAGTAATAAAGATTACATACAAGTTTCAGATTTATATTTCTGATGTCTGTTTACATTAGTATTCACCATGAACAATCTTGTATAGGAACCTTCAAGTTATAGTCTACATAGAATAGAATTCATTTACTGATACAATCACTCAACAATCTATTGATTCAACCAACCAATCACAATCTACAATTATAGAGTATAACCATGTCGTTCCATGTCCATCGAGCTTCCTCACAGAACCATCACAATGAACAATCTTCCTACTGTTCAGATTCAGCTTCTCCTATTGGTCCATGAGACTCCACATATGACGGTTAGACAATCAAAAGAATTCACATTGTATTGGCATGTCGGTGAGACACAAGAAGTGTCTCCTCGATGCCCTAAAAGCTTCATATCAATGTCGCCAAGAGTTATCAACATCACCAAGATGTTTTATCGAGCTTTCATGTGTTACACCGAAGCAACAAGCAATCGGTGACACCTATCGCTTTTGCCAGGAGATCATAGCGAGGTTCAAAAGTCTCATAGATGTGAGTTTACCATTTGGCAAGAGTATCATTCTCTCCAGGACCTCATGCCAAGTCATTAAGGGTTATATCAAACTGTTCATAAGTCATACTGAGCTTCAATCACCAGTCGGCAAGACTTATTAATATCGCTAAGAGGTTTCTCCGAGATCTCTTTTTTCACTCCGAAGCTATCCATAGTCACAAAGACATATGCCCTTTGCTAAGACATTACTCTGAGATCTCTAAGTTACATCGAGACCACCGTTCGCTAAGAGTTATACTGAAGACCCTTCATCATCAGCAAGACTTACCAAACTCGCTGGGACTTCTTATCGAAACCATCGTGTTACACCGAGACCATTGTGCTGCTCCGAGTGAATACCGTTGGTGAGACATTCCTTATCGATATAAGTCATACCAAACTCCAAGACTTACTCGGAAAGCTCCAACATAAAACGTTGTCAGTGAGACATGAACACATCACCCAGACTTCTTCCTGAACTAAGCCTTTCAGCCAAGGGTCTCAACGATAAGCAATAGAATGGCCTATCGATGAATGATCTCTATGATCGGTAAGATATCACCCCGAAAGCTTCTTGTCACAGCGATATGATCCTTAGGTGAGACAAAATCTATGTCATAGCGACCTATGCAAAACATGATGTTCCAAACTGCTAGTCGGCTAGACATAATGGATGTCATACCGACTTTGCTCTAGTAGAGGTTATAGCTTGTGATGATTGAGGCATATATTTCCAACAATCTCCCACTTGACAAAGATCATACAGGCACCTACAGAGCACAACAAAACTTACTAAAAATCATGGGAACTAAGGCCCATTGAATTGGCACACCACCTAAACTTTTATGTGCTCATTGGCTTTGTCAATGCATCTGCAACATTCTCCAGAGTATCAACCTTTTCCAAACTGACCTTTCCATCCTCAAGCATATCTTGTACAAAGTGATACTGCACATCAATATGTTTCATTCTGGCATGGAAAGTAGGATTCCTTTCTAGAAAAATTGCACACTGAATTTTACAGAAAATAGTTATTTCCCTTGCATCAAAACCAATGTTAGATCACAAATGTTTCAACCAAACTACTTCTTTACAAGCATGAGTAGCTACCATGTATTCAACCTCCGTAGTGGACAAAGTAACTATAGCCTGCTGCTTACTCATCCAACTTACTGCACCACCATTCATCATTAAAATGTATCCACTGGTGGATCTCCTGCTGTTAATGTCCCCTACCCAATCAGAATCCACATAGCCACGAATATTGAGAGTCCTCTATGATTTAACCAAGTTGCCATGGTAACACAAAGCATATTCTAAAGTCCCCTTCAAATATCTGAACACTCTCTTTACAACATCCCAGTGTGTCCTTCCAGGATTAGCCATAAATTGACTAAGAACTCCCACTGCTTGGGAAATGTTTGGCCTTGTACAGACCATTGTATACATGAGACTTCCAACTACACTAGCATAGGGTACACTATCATTTCCTCCATCTCAGTAGGAGATTTTGGACAGTCCTCAACAAATAGCTTCATTCCCTGTAAAACTGGAACAACTAGCTATTTGTAATCATTCATACAAAATATCTCAAGAACAGTCCTGATATACTTACTCTGACTGAGCCATAGTTTTCTATTCTTCCTATCCCTAGTTATCTCCATCCCCAGAATATATCTTGTTGCACCAATATCCTTCATTTTGAACTTAGTAGACAACTGAGACTTAAGATCAGAAATCATTAGCTTACTATTGCCTATGAACAACATATCATCAACATAAAGAGCAATAATAAGCACTCGATCACTTTCAACTTTATAATATACACAGTGATCAAATTTTGATCTTACAAATCCCAAAGACAATACAAAAGTATCAAATTTCTAGTACCACATTCTAGGTGACTACTTTAACCCATACAGACACTTCTTTAATTTGCATACCAGTTTTTCTTTACCTTTTTCAACAAAGTGCTTAGGCTAGGACATATAGATTTCTTCTTTAAGATCACCATGAAGAAATGTTGTCTTCACATCCATCTGTTCTACCTCTAAGTCATATGCTGTTGCAACTAACAAAAGAAATCTGATAGATGTCAGCTTTACTACAGGACAAAATATCTCCCCATAATCAATTCCCTCAACCTAGGAATAACCCTTTGCAACTAGTCTTGCTTTGTACTTTTCCACACTACGATCCAGACCAATCTTCTTCTTAAATACCCATTTGTAGCCCATAGCTTTTTTTCCTTCAGGCA
This sequence comes from Sequoia sempervirens, assembly GCA_007258455.2. Lineage (NCBI taxonomy): Eukaryota > Viridiplantae > Streptophyta > Pinopsida > Cupressales > Cupressaceae > Sequoia > Sequoia sempervirens. Next base: position 115,187,799 of record VDFB02168118.1, on the reverse strand, counting down.
AGGGCACCAAACTCCAAGTTTCATTTTTCTCTAATGATGTCTCTTCGTTCATGGCTTCCAACCAAGAGTTTGAATCAGACATTTTAATTGCTTCTTTTACAGTCCTAGGCTCATCAATGCTAGAAATCAAAGCATAGGCACAAGTAGAAACTATCAAAGAGAACCCACACCTATCAGGTTGTTTTATTTCTTGGGTTGACCTCCTAACTTGCTGAGGCTGAGGTTCTTCTTCTTCTTCAAAACTTTCAGAACTACTTGAACTCTCCTCAGTTTTAGGTACATTTTGAATTTTCAATTCCTCTTTCTCTGGTGTAGGAGGAATTAATGCTACATCCTTATTATTTTCTGACTTTGTCTCTGACTACAGATCTAAGGTAGAAGGTTTCAGCTCATGAAAGATTACACTTTTGTTGTATACAACCTTCTCCATATCAAGATTCCAAAGGTTGTATCCTTTTATGACAACACTATAGCCAATAAAAATAGACTTGACAACCTTGTTCTCCAATTTAGATCTTTTCACATCCGACACATGAGCATATGACTCATAGCGAAAGACACAAATATGTCTTAAAGAGGGCTTCTTACCAGACCATGCTTCCAAAGGTGTTTTCTCAACAAGAGTAGAATTTGGAGAATGATTTATTAGGTAACACACAGTAGATACAGCCTTAGCCCAGAACTTCTCCTCCAAGTCAGCACTGCTGAGCATACTTCATGCTCTCTCCATCACTGTCCTATTGAACCTTTCTACAACTCCATTCTGTTGTGGAGTATAAGGTGTATTCTTATGTCTTTTAATCCCATGGTCTTTGCAATACCTCTCAAATTCATCAGAACAAAATTCACCACCATTATGAGTCCTTAAGAATTTTATTTCTCTTCTAGTCTGATTTTCTACAAGGTTCTTAAATTCCTTAAATTGACTGAACACTTTTGATTTACTTTTCAAAAAATAAACAAATGCTCTTCTTGAATAATCATCAATGAATGACACATAGTATCTTGATTTAGACAAAGAAGGAACATCTACTAGACCAAACACATCCGAATGAATATAATCGAGCAAACCAGAAGATTTATGAGGATTGGAATAAAATGAAACACGGTGTTGTTTTCTATATATACAATGCTCATAGAATTCAAATTCAAGATTACAATCTTCAAGCCCTTCAACTAGGTTTTTGTTCTTCAAGATTTTTAAACCTTTTTCTCCTATGTGGCCTAGCCTATAATGCCAAAGCATAGTCTTCTCTACAGGAAGTTTTACTTCCATATATTTTACATAATTAGGGATATTTCCCTCTTTACCTCCATGAGCAGCTTTCTGTGACTTTACAGAGACACTGTTACATTGAACAGCATGTGCATCCAGCTTGTACAGGGTACCAATACGAGCACCTCTAGTCATCTTGTAGCCATTTTTAGAGAATGTGACTTGTACTCCAATATCATTTAGCTTACTGACAGACAATAGATTTTGAGCTAGACCTGATATGTGCATAACATCATTAATTCCCTTTACTCTGCCATCAGGAAATTGGATTCTAACTCTTCCACGACCAACAATCTCCAAAGTTGAATCACTTGCCAATTAAACCTTTCCACCATCATATTCTTCATACTTCATGAACTATTCTCTATGAGATGTCATGTGGAAAGATGCTTTAGAATCAATCAGCCAGACATCATCTAATGCTTGAGTAGCCAAGGCTGCAATGAAGGTGTTTGCATCACTATGAGAAGAGTCATTGTCAGAAAAGCCCTTCTTCTTCTTCTTTTTCTCCTCTTTACAATCCTTTCAAACATGACCAGGTTGCCCATATTTCCATCACTTCACCTTAGACTTCTTCCCAGGAGACTTTGATCTCCCCTTTGATTTTGATTTGGACTTCTTGTCCTTCTTCTTGCCTTTCTCCTTCAGTCTTCCTCTGACAGTAAGACCTTCCTTTGCCATCTCAGAAGATTTCCTTCTCATCTCTTCTGATAGTAAAGATGCAACAACATCTTCCATCTTGAAATTTGATGTTGTACTTCCAATAGCCATCACCAGATGATCCCATGAGTCTGGAAAAGAACACAACAATAGCATACAATGATCCTCTTCTTCAATCTTCACACCAACATATGTCAATTAAGCAATCAACATATTAAATGCATTCAAATGATTAGCTATAGACCCTCCTTCCTGCATTCTCAAAGAGTACAATTTCTTCCTTAGGAAAAGTTTATTCACAAAGATTTCCCCTAATAAATAGATGCTAGTCTCTTTTGCAAGGAAGAGGCAGTCTTCTCTTCATGCACATTGAGAAGAACAGAGTCTACCAAACAAAGCCTTATTAGCCCCTTAGAATTTCTATTAGCAAGGTCCCAATCTTCTTGCTTCATGCCTATAGGTTTAGTTCCAGACACAGCAAACCATAGATCACGATCAACTAGAAGATCCTCCATCTTGAGTTTCCACAACTCAAAGTTACTGCCATTGAATTTCTCTATTTCAATCTTTCTTGATGTACTAGCCATCTCAATCTGTAATTAGAAATTGACAAACTCTAAGGATTCCCACTGAAAAGAATTGACTCAAAAAACCCAACGTACCCACAAGGATAACACAACTGGCCAGGCTCTAATACCACTTGTAAGGAAAGCTAGATGCAGAAACAACTCTCCTAACATCAAAACCTCAGGGAAAAATGAAAATATACTTTTAAATTTTACAATTACAGTCCAATTAAGATGCACTATGAATTAAATATCAGAAACAAAGTATTTGACAATCACACATGAACAATAGATATACATGGGAAAACCCTTATAGGAGAAAAACCCACCACACCAAGAGAAGTCACTTTGTATTACAGTAATAAGGATTAGATACAAGTTTTAGACTTATCTTTCTAATTTCTTTTTATAGTAGCATTCACCATGAACAATATTGTATAGGAACCTTCAAGTTACAGTCTACATAGAATAGAATTCGTTTACTAATACAATCACTCAACGATCCGTCGATTCAACCAACCAATCACAATCTGCAATCACAGAGTATAACCATGTTGTTCCATGAAAGTTGAGCTTCCTCACAGAACCATCATGACGAATAATCTTCCAACTGTTTAGATTCGACTTCTCCTATTGGTCCACGAGACTCCACATAGGACAATCAAACAATCAAAAGAATTCACATTATATCGGCATGTCGGTGAGACACAAGAAGTGTCTCCCCGATCCCCTAAAATCTTCATATCAATGTCGCCAAGAGTTATCATTATCACCAAGATGCTCTATCGAGCTTTCATGTGTTACACTGAAGCACCAAGCAATCGGCGAGACCTATCACTTTCGCCAGGAGATCATAGTGAGGTCCAAAATTCTCATAGATGTGAGTTTACCATTCAGAAAGAGTATCATTCTTGCCAGGACCTCACACCAAGTCATTAAGGGTTATATCAAAGTGTTCACAAGTCATACCGAGCTTCAATCACTAGTCGACAAGACTTATTAATATCACCAAGAGGTTTCTCCGAGATCTCTTTTGTCACTCTGAAGCTATCCATAGTTGCTAAGTCATACACCCTTCGCTAGGACACTACTCCGAGATCTCTAAGTTACATCGAGACCACCATTCGCTAAGAGCTATACCAAAGACCCTTCATCATTGGAGAGACATACCAAAGTCATTGGGACTTCTTATCGAAACCATTGTGTTACACTGAGACCATTGTGCTGCTCCGAGTGAATGCCGTTGGTGAGACATTCCTTATTAATATGATTCGTACTGAACTCCAAGACTTACCCCGAAACCTCCAACATAAAATGTTGTTAGCGAGACATGAACACATTGCCCAAACTTCTTCCCGAACTAAGCCTTTTGGCCAAGGGTCTCAATGATAAGCAATAGAATGGTATTTCATCCAAATATCTCCACGTTCAGTAAGAGATCACCCCAAAATCTTCTTGTCACAGCGATTTGATCCTTCGGTGAGACAAAAGCTAGGTCACAATGACCTGTGCAAAACATGATGTTCCAAACTGCTAGTCGGCCAGACATAATGGATGTCATACTGACTTTGATCCATTAGAGGTTACAACATATGATGATTGAGGCATATATTTCCAACAATAACTTCATCACAAACAAGGGAGTTATTAATGGTTGAATTTGTTTGATTATTGATAGTGGGGAGATTAGAAGAAGACTCTATTTCATTTTCATACTTATCTACGGTATCATTCACTTGTTCCATATTATCTACCCTAATAGGAGAGCTTGTAATATGTTCACCAATAGCTTCATTAAAAGTAGGGGAGGCATCAAGAGAGTGACCACTATGTTTTTCAAATAGATTGTTCCAAATGGTAGGAGCATTAGGGAAGGGAGGCTCACGGTTCTCATGACTTTTAATAGGTATATCTTCTAATTCCAACCTATCCTCTTTGCATTGAGGAGGGATATTAGAAGAAGGATAATTTTGATTGTTATGTTTATGGAGATTAGGTAAAGTGATGTTTAGAAATTTTTCTATGATCTCATCCTCTTGTTTTCTAATGTCTTCCAAAGGCAGAAGTGGAGAGGGACAATCAAGACTCTCAATGCTTGTATCTTCTTTCACCAAGATACCTTCATCATTAATAGGAGAGGTATTGGGAGAAGAACAAGTATGATTGTTATGATTATCTACACTTGCATCCTCTTATGTTAGTACATTCTTCAATACTCAATAGGTACTAGGAGGGTATGCAACATGCTTATCAAATGTTTTACTTTTTTTTCCTAGATTATGTTCATGAAAAAGAGAATCGTACAAGACACTGGGTATTCTAGAAACATGGAATACTTGAAGAGAACACATGATAAAATGAGAAAGTAAAGAAAGTGCAATGCAATGACTCGAAGTGAAATGTTTATATGCAATTTTCAGATGTGAAACAATTAAATTTGTTGATTACATTATGCAACAACCTAAAAGATGAAATGTTGTGAAATTGAACAATGCATGAAATGAGCTAATTTAAGCTAGATCTAGAATGAAGTGCATGTTATAGAAACTTAGCTAATTGATACAAAAAGGTACTGGAAGCAAACAAAAACTTAAAAATAGGGTTTTCAACTTTGTAAAACGCAGTTTGAGAGGTGAAAAGGGACTTAGTAGCCCAAGATAGTGAATGAGTCCCAATAGGGATTTTTTTTAGAATATTTAGATTTTTTGGATTGATTTTGATGATTTTTGTGTTGTATGATGTGGATCTAAGATTATAATGCAGAATTTTAGAAATTTTTTATGATTTCAATGCAAAAAATCAACCTATATGCACTTTTCATTAATGCAAAATGTGAAACCTAGCATGCAAATTAATCCATGCAAACCCTAATGCAAGGTCAATGAGAGCTAGATCTAGGATGATGAAGAACTCCAAATCAGAAAAGAAAAGTATTCTAAAGGTGGTTTCACCAAAATTTAATCACAAATTTTGGCACGCAATAGCTTTCTAGCACTTCTAGGGTTTTTCACCTAAAAGGAGAAACATGGGCCAAAATGTAATATAAACACTCAAAATTAATGCAAGGATGGATGAAATATGCCCAAATAAGATGATCTAAATGCAAAGGACTAATAAAAGAGATGGATTATTAAAGAAAAACTATTGAAATGTAAGATGTTTGAAAACACATTGTGAAATGCAAAAAAAAGACCTAGAAATGAAAATAAACTGTGACATAAATGAATGAAACTGAATGTGTGCACCTGAGAACTTGTTGGAGATTCACAAATGGGTATTGAAAAGTGTAGAAAACACTTCTTAGACCTAGAAATGGGACTCACTTTCCACTAATGGAAAATGAGTCCACTTCTAGATTTCTAAAATTCCAAAAGTGGAAACAGAAGCCGATGGTCTACACTTCACCTCCTGATAGGTATTCACCTCTGAAAGTATAATTTCTAGCACTATAAGTATTTTTTGTGGATATTTTTACTTAGTAAACAAGAAGATGTCTACAACAACTTGTGACTTATCCTTTAATGATTCCCAAGTCTTCAAGATACCCAAATTTGCAAATACACAAGAAAAGAGAGAAATGCTAGATGTTAGGGCATTACGGTTAGCCTTTGTCAAACCCATTTTTAGGTAATTAAAACAAGATGGAGAAATAATGTAATGAAGCATGAAACAATGGAATTATTACCTTTCCATGATGATTGATCTTGATTTCTAAAACAATAGGTGAAGAAACTACCCTCAAATTCTCTTCAAAGTTATCTTGATGACTTAGAATGTTAAAACTCTAGCTTATTTGACTTGAGATAGAAGATAAATAATAAATGAATGATTATATGTGTGAATGAATGATGATTTATGGTTTAGAAGCTTGTATTTATAGGAAATCCACCTAATTTTCCTATTAATTTGATCCAAAAGGCTGGCATGGGGAAAAATTAAGCTTAAAACCTAATTTTTCCTGCTTAAACCCTAAAAATGGCTCAAATGGGAATCATTCGCCATCAAGGGTGAATGGGTCCCACTTGGATGGGACTTATTTTCCCCTAATAGTTAATGGGTTCCATAGGGGCCAGTCTGCTAGCTATAATTTTGGGAAGTAAGGAAATTACTTTTATATAGTGACTTTGTCAGCTATTTCACCAAATTATGCCTTGGGATGCACAATATGGGACCATAGAGGCATATTAATGATGATATAAAGGTAAATTAGGGCTTGGGACACAAAATTCAAAGTGAAAGTGTGATTAAATACACTTTACACCATTAAAATAGGGTCCACATAGCCTAGAGAGGCACAACATCTAATGTGAATGTGTAAAACACATTACAACACTAGATTAAAGTTAAGTTTAATTTTCAAGCCTTCTATATTAATGTGATAATTCCATTAGATACATTTTAAAAGGGTAAAAGTAGGTTCATTAGACTTAGATGCTTACTAAGAGTCTAGAAAAGTGTGAAAGTCATTTACAACATTTTACAACACCTTTACAAGACATTGTTAGATCCATTTTATTCTATTTGTAAGTGTCCAAGACCTAGTGTGGATGTGTAAAACACCTCACAACACTAAATAAAGGCCCCATTAAGTCCAATTTGTCATTAATTATTCCCATATCAAGCAAGAAAAAAGGGATACTTTTTCCATGTCCACAACTTGTAAATTAAACCTAATTTTAATCTAGTGTTGTAATGTGTTTTATAGATTCACATTGGATGTTGTTCCTTTCTAGGCTAAGTGGACCTCATTTTAGTGTTGTAAAGTGTAATTAATCACACTTTCACATTGAAATTTTTGTCCCTATCCCTAATTACCCTTTACATCATCATTAATAGGCCCATATGACCCCATATTGTGCATCCTGAGGCTTATTTTGATCAAAGACCTAACTAAATCATCATATAAACCTAATTTATTCACTCCCCAACAATTCAACTAGAAAAAGACCTCATGTGGGACTAAGTTTCCCTTATGGACAAATGATTCCCATCCAGATGGGACTAAGTCACATAGCTTGGCAACTTAGTCTCATTTGTCCATTTTCAAGGTTTGAGCTAGAAAATGTAGGTTTTAAGTTTAATTTTCCTCCATGTTGATCTTGGGGATCAAATTAAAGGGAATTATAGGTGTATTTCCTATATAAAAAATCTTTTAAACCATAATTCATTCACCTAACAATTAAATCATCATCATTCATCATTCATCATTCATCATCTCTCTCAAGTCAAGCAAGCTAGGGTTTCAACATTTTTAGGGCATCAAGATAGTTTTCAAAGACATTCAAGGGAAAAAATTTCATCCATTGTTACATAAATTCAAGATCTATCATCATGGAAATTTTCTAATTCCTTCATTTCATGTTCATGCTTCATTGTATTTCTTCATTTGGTTTAATTATCTAAATGGGGTTTGACCAAGGCAAAACCCCATTCCCTAACATTCAACATCTCTCTTTCTTTCTTTGTGTGTTTGTATATTTAGGTACTTTGAAGGAATGTAAATCATTAAAGAATAGGTTACAAGGTTGTTGAAGGAATTTCCTTGTTGACTAAGTTAAAATATCCACAAAAAGTCACTTATAGGCTTGGATTTGGCAATTTCAAATCCAGACACCTAGAGGGACAAAAAGTGCAGACCGAGAGATTTCATTTCCACTTTCATATTTTTAGAAAAGCCAAACTAGACTAAGTCACCATAAATGGAAACTTAGTTCCACTATACATGTTTATCATATTTTTTGTAGATTTAGATACCCATTTAGTTGAAACAGGCTCCAGTGCAGCTTTCCAAATCTGGGACTAAGTTGCCCAAAATGGTGTATGAGTCCCAGTAGGTCAAAATTTTAGAATCTATAGCATTTATAGTCTTCATTCTAGTCCTCAACTCATTTGCAGGTGCACATCTTTAGTTCTATAGTTTTTTGTTTTGTTTCATGTTCTATTCTAGGTCATTTAGTTTATGTTTGCATGTCACATTGTGTTTTCAAACACTTTACATTTCTTTAGTTTTCATTCATTAGTTAATATCTTTTATCATTTTTCAGAATTTAGGTCACTCTACTTTGATAGAGTTTCAATCCTATTTGCATTAGTCTTGAGTGAGACATCACAATTTTTGGTGTATCTCTCTCCTTTTAGGTGTAAAACCCTAGAAGTGTAAGATAGCCCCTTACCCAAAAAAATATAGTTCACTTAGGTTTGATAGAGGTGGTTAATTCACCTCCAATGAGTTTAACATATTTTGTGAAGTTCATGGAATAAATAGGCATTTTTTCACACCTAGAACTCCTCAGTAGAATGGAGTTGTTGAAAGGAAAACCAAAACTATTCAAGAAGCTGGAAGGAATATGATGAAAGAGATAAATCTACCAGAAATATATAGGAGAGAAGTTATTCATACTATTGTTTACATAGTTAACAGAGTTCAAGCTAATGGCACAAAGACTCCTCATGAGCTACAGTATGAAAGGATTCCTACTGTGAAGTACTTTAGAGTGTTTGGAAGAAAATGTTACATCAAAAGAGAAGAAGAAAACTTAGGAAAGATTGATGCAAGGTATAATGAAGGTATATTCCTTGGATATTCTATTAGAAGAAAACCTTACAAATGTTACAACAAAAGGCTGAGAAATATAGTTGAAAGTGATTTTGTTAAAGTTGATGAAAATTTGTAGAATTCTATTGCAGTAGATGGATATGTGTCAGATGAACATGATTGCAGAGAAATTGAGGAAGAAAATATTGATGAGCAAGGAATTTAGAGTGAAGAGGAAGAAGCTCTAGAGAAGGTCCCTAAAACCCATAAGTATGTGCAAAATAATCTTTCAGAAGATCAAATGATTGGAGATAAGTGGAAAGGTGTATTGACAAGAAGCAAAGTTGTTGAAGTTGAGGTAATTTTTTGTTTAATTTTCAAAGTTGAACCTAAAATAGTGAGTGAAGCATGCAAGGATGAATATTGAATGAAGGAAATGAAAGAAGAACTTATGCAGATAAAAAAAAATGAGACTTGGGAATTGGTTCCCAGACCCAAAAATAAGAACATAATTGGAACTAAGTGGGAATTCAGAAATAAGCTGAATGAGAATGGAGAAGTAGTAACAAATAAGAAAATACTTGTGTCTAAGGGTTACTCACAAGTAGAAGGTATATGTTTTGAAGATAATTTTTCTCCTATGGCTAGGCTGGAAGCTTTAATAATTTTTTTGGCATTTGCAACGCATAAAGATTTTAAGGTTTATCATATGGATGTGAAGTCTACTTTTCTGAATGGAGAATTGGAAGAAGAGATTTACATGGAACAAACAAAAGAATTTTAGTTGTCAGATCAATCGAATATGGTATGCAAGTTGAAGAATGAAATATATGGATTGAAGCAATCTCCCAAAGCTTAGTATACAATATTGGGCAGGTACTTGATACCTGGCAAGGATTTAGTAAGGGCATGACAAATAGTAATCATTACTTTAAAATTTTGGAAGAAAAAATATTGATATTAGTAGTATATGTGGATGTTATTATCTTTGGTGGAAATGAGGGTATGTGTAAGGAGTTCATAGAAGAAATGCAGAAAGAATTTGAGATGTCAATGTTTGGGGAGATGAATTTCTTTCTTGGGATACAAATCAATCAAACAAATAAAGGGATTTTCATTTCATAGTATAAATATGTCAAAGAGATGTTAACAAAGTTTGGAATGGATGAATCCAAATTGGTATGAACTCCTATGGTGACTGGTTGTAAACTATGTAAAGATGATGATTCACCTAAGGATGATCAAGGAAAGTATAGATCCATGATTGGTGGATTGTTGTATTTGACCACTACTAGATTAAATATCATGCATGTAGTTTGTCTTGTAACTAGATTTCAAGAAGATCCTAAATAAAAACATGTTGTAGCTATGAAGAGGATATTCATATACTTAAGAGGCACTCCAAATTATGGCTTGTGGTATCCTAAGGATACTAATTTCATATTAAGTGCATATACATATGGAGATTAGATTGGTGTCGTTGATGACAAGAAAAGTACAAGTGGTGGTAAATTTTTTCTTGGATATAGATTTGTGTCATGGTTGAGTAAGGAGTAGGATTCAATTTCTTTATCCACTATAGAGGCTGAATATATTGTAGCAACATCATGTTGTACATAGGTATTATGGATGAGACAAACATTGAAGGATATCAAAGTTATATATGTTGAGCCTGTTTCTATCTTCTGTGATAACACAAGTGCAATTAACATTTCAAAGAATCTAGTGATACATTCAAGGAAAAAGCATATATCTATTAGGTATCACTTTCTAAGAGAAAAAAGTTATGGAGAATGAAGTAAAGCTTGAGTATATTCCTACAAAGGATCAGATTGCTTATATATTTACTAAGGCTCTTCCTAAGGAAACTTTTGAGTATCTTCAGGATAAGTTGGTGGTTATCACCCCTCCCTATTTGAACTAGATGCATATGGAGATCCATCAGTCCAATGGATCTAAGGATATATATCTCTTTTTTGGAATGATTTGGTGGCTACCTCTTAGTGGTAGTAGGTAATGTCATGTGTTGTCATTGAGTTTTTGATTTATTTGGGTATACTCCTAAGGAAGAGTGTTTAGAGAAAATTTCTTGGTTTAGTGTCAAAGGAGGATAATAATGCAAACCTTTTTCCTTTGCCATTAATGCCAAAGGGGGAGAGTGAATCATGTGAAAAAACTTATTTTTTGAGGAGAGAGAAAATAAAATAAGCTATTAGTGGAGAAAGAATTGTGTGTGTTGTCTAATCATTATCAAAGGAAGAGAGACTCCTGTAAGGGGGAGAGAAGTTCATCAATGTTGCACAAGTTATCTAATCATAAAAAAGGAAGGTGTGTGTGTGTGTTTCCTTTGGTGGATTTTCACATCTTTTGTTGCCATCAATGAAAAAGGGGGAGATTATTGTAAGAATGAAGGTGTTGTTATTGATGTCAACAAGAATTCTACTGACTAATGTTATCATTGATGTCAACTATTGGTTGAAGATGTTGATGAGATTGAGAAAATTGAAAAAAAATGTAAACTATGTTGTGATTTTTGTTCCTTCTATGTTGATTCTATGCCTATGTAGGTCTTACAAATTATTCAAGGTTGTTATTGGTTGCTATATTCATAATTTGGGTTTATGGATCATTATACAGTGTGAGATATTTTCACTAACTTTTGTGAACTTGTTGTTTAATGATTTTTTCTATGGGCTGGGAGAAATGTATTTACTCCATGTTTCTTTATTGTTTGGCTTCAAGTTGTACAAATTTAGGAAGTTGATTATAATTCATTTCTTTTTGTACTCAAGTTCTTACTTGATTTGGTTCAATATGAAGTGAGTTTCATTCATTAGTGTGTAAGTAAGGGTTACCAATTGTTCTAAGTTGAAGTATTTGAATGATGTGAGCTTCAATGAAGTGTTTAATGAATCTTAAGCAATTTGTGGATTATTATAGATCGAGTTAAAGTGAATTATGTTTTCTGGAACTTTTGGATTTTTGGATTGGTTTAAGGAAGTATGTACTTAATGATTATGGTGTTTTACATGGGTGGTGAATGAACTTGTGTTTAAAACTACATGTAATGCTTGTAGAAGCACGTTGAAGTGTGTTGGAATCTATTTTGGTCCTAATTAAGGATTTATGTAGGTCACATATCATTCCTATCCACTATGGGAATGTTTAGGTGCCAACCTATTTTGAATTTTTATGTATAATGACTAGTGGGTTGACATTGGAGAAAGTATTTGAGGTAGAGCTTGATATAAATATGTATGTTGTTGATGCAAGTAAGAGAGAGGAAAGAGGAAGAAGTAAGATAGATGTGAGATTGATATGAATGATGTGTGTGATTTGAATTTGAGAAAGCAGTGTGAACTTCGTGTTAGGGTTCCTAAGGGTAGTGAGCTGAAGGCATCTGAATTTTTTCATTTCAAGTTGCGAAAGTGTGTGAGAAATTGTGGTGGACTCCTTTTTGCATTGAGAAGTGTTCTCTATGTCACATTCTACTTCTACTTGCTTGTATTCTTTTTGTGGTAGTGAGCCCTTTGGACAATGTTTCCTATTCTAATAGTGAGACTTTCTATACTAGTTTTTCTATTACTTATATTGTGAGCTAATCCTCACCGTGGTTTTTACCTCATTGGATTTTCCACATAAATCTAGTGTTCTCTTATGTATGGTATTGTGGTTTCAATTTATGTTATCCACATTTCATGTTTAATCAAACTAACATAATAAAGGGCTAATAAATGCTTGTGGATCTAATTAATATTTAGGGTTTTGAAGGAATAATTTGCTAAAATTCATTCACCCCCCCTCTTAGTTTTCTTGTTCATTTCAACAAAAGTTAGATCAAGAATTCACTTGATAAAAGATGAAAATAAAGGAACTATTTTTTTTTAATTATCTCAACTACAAAAATAAAAAGGAAAGAATTGATGTGACAAGGGATGAATTTGATGCTCTTTAGTCTAACCCTTCAGATATATGCAATGTTTTAAAAAAAAATTATGAAAATATTTTCAAAGATGATCAATGGCAAGATATCCAACAAACCCTTGAGGATATGGTAAAAATTTATATTCCTATTAAATTCAATATTTATATAGAATTTTGTCATTGGAGGAGCTAGAAATGAATCTTTTGTCTATGACTTCATATGGAATTTTAACAAGCTATGTGGAAAAAAATTAAAGATGATTTTTATTTTGTACACGTGGAGGCTTTAAAATGTATCATTGGCCCCTATTATCAATGATAGTATATTAAAAATGGGTCATTAGGCCCTATTATAGATTTATGTTGTGGGATGATGATTCTTTGTCCATTGAAAAGGAGCATGAGTTGTTCTAATGTAATGGCATATGTCACAAAACTCAATATACCATCCTCTTGACAAAAAATCCAATCACTAAATTGAAAACTTCTCTTGATGTAACAATTTATGATGCAACTCTTCTTTACAAAGCAACTTTCCTTCACAAATCCTTTGTTTCAAACAACCAAAATGAGTTCAAGGCCTTTAATAAATTTTTAACTCCACAAAACAAATTATATATCATCAAAAATACTATCCCAAATTCTTCCTATAGCATAAACAACTCAAACATGAGACTTTCAGAAGTAGATTGCCCAAATCCACAACTAGGCCAATTTAGACCCCAAAAACTTATTTTTACCAAGCCTATTTCACCTTTTAATGCTTCAATCATGTATAAATATATATGTACAACATTAAGGAGCCATTTTCCAATCTTTATACATGTTTCTATAAATACATATTCTAAACCATTCAATTATGATTCCAAAATATGACTGTTGTAGATTGTCAATCAAAGATCACCATAAAAATGAACACAAAACCTTTAAATCCAACAAAACCTAATAGGAATGAGTTTGAAATACACCTGGAAAAATCAAATAAACCATATTCCATTCTTTGTTCATAACTAATTTATCAAAGACCTATCTCAAAACCTTAAATCTTTGACCCAAAATAAGAATATCTCCAAACTGTCTTAACAAGACAGTCAAATAAAAAATGGACACAACTTATAAAATCACCAATCAATAACTAAAATAGGATCAAACAATCTCAAACAACCTTTCAAAACCTTTTATTCTAGGACTCACATATTAACATTAAAACTCTCAAAATCACCACTATGCACTAAAATTTATTGAATTTTCACAATTTCTAAGAGCTAGGGCATCATGGAAACTACCCCAAACCTTGTTCTCACACACTAAAATTTTGGAATATGTTAAAATACATTCAAAACTCTCTTTACACCAATTTAGAGAAAATTCCAATAGTTAAAATAGAAGAAACTTTAACTTCTTACCCTCTGGTTACCCTTCTTCAGGGTTTCAACCCACCAAGAAAAATTTACTCATATCTCTCACAAATATTAATAATTTTAAATGAAAAAAAATGAAACTTCAAGTAGAATCATAAGGATATCAAGTATCATGGAGGAAGGAAGGTTACTTGTACAAAAATGGCCGTACAGAAGCCTCCAACACATAAATTACAGAAAAATTAACTAAAAAATAGAGGATTTTTCATTGAATTTTGATGCAAGAGCATCATATCAAAACACTCTATCATCAGGGAATTTTAGTCCCAAACACAATCAGGAGAAGATCAAATTGAACAAGCAACAAATCCACTTTAAAAATTTTACTCAAAATATCTACAAATTCACTTATCAACTCAACAATTTCTTTTAACCATTCTATAGGTTATCATTATTCCATTCCACAAATCAATATTCTACACTTTTGTCAAACCAAAATTCATCACATAACCAATTAAGAAAATAGAACCATTCATCCCTTCACTATTTAATCAATTCTTTCAACTACACCACATTAGTCTTCATTCCAAACTACTTCTTTAAGGAAAAATGAACACAATCTATTCTCATACCTGAATACATCTCAGGTGTCATCAATTTGACACAAAAAAATAAAAATTTTGATTAGATTCACTAAAAAAATCCATTCTTTCATTATTCACAAAGGAACTCTTCCATTCCATTTTCTCTTCCAAGGAGAAACATCAATAAATCACTCCTTCTTGCTACAAACTAGTTATCAGACATCCAAGACATAGAATTCATGATGTTTTTAATTTAAAATAAACTAATCACATGCTCACATAACTCTAGTTATCAAATTCATTAATTATCATAGTTAAGTCACCATTACACATTGGGGACACCATGCCAAATCACCAAAAGCAACAATCACTACCTTATAAACTCTTCCAAAGCATGGAAACATTTTTAAAGGCATCATTTAGATAGTTTCAAGACTATCTCAATCACTTATTTCACTATTCCATCAGGATTCTCAGTTTCTACCATACAAATATCAAACCTTAGTAAACATAGCACCATAGCCAAATCAGGTATACCAACCATTCCACCCTAGATCTCCATAAACAAAATCATGTCTTAAGAGCCCCTTGCATTCATATTAAACATCCAACATCAAATACTTGTTGCTTGAATGGAAATAATAGAGAAGTGACATTCCCATGGCTTATTGCCTCAAGTTAGGTCTATTTTTCATAACAAGTACCATTTAATCAACCCCAAAACACTAAATGACTAAGGGAAACATGAAAACAGGACACAAAACATTCAAATCAACCATTTTTACAAATGAAAACTCTCAACATAACATCTAACATTAAAAACCTCACTATATGCCTTTGAATACCACATAAAACAAGGGTTTTATTGAAAATAACCCTTCTATACCTCATGCCATTATACAAATGCTTCAATCATCTTGAATTACACCTAAAAAACCATCCACACCATTTTCAAACCTCTACAAATGTTGTTTCTTCAAACCCCTACACTTAGCCATCATCTTTCACAACAAAACTCAAAAAATTGAAATGGAGCAACAATCTATACAATGTATCTATACTTCCCCTATCTCTTCCAACATGAGCACAATAAAAACAACAAAGAATACACCATTTCCACTAATTCTCTAAGCCTGCATCAGTGGAAGGGTTTCCAAATACAAACTAGACCCTCAAACCCTTGTTTGAAGGGTTCCCAAGCAATTTTATGTAAATTGGCTATTAAATATATTAACCTAAATGAGAATACCTTAGACCTCTTTCAAATAAGATCTAATACCATATACTTTGAAATTCAATTGAAAATTTTAGGTTGTGTAAGTTGTAGTGTCCGTGCAGTCCACAAACAAGAAGAATAACATAGTTTTTAGTAGAGCAAAGTACTTTTATTCCAAGTTTGTTTCAAGATACAATCAAGAATGATTTTCCCTAACCTCAAAAATCCTTTATAGAAGTTTTACAACAATTAACTAACCTTTCAACTTCCTACATCGACCTATTTCCTCATTTTCCCTCAAAGTCTCTTCATATTCTGATTTTTGTGCTCTATTTACATATTTTACAACATTAGAATTTTTTCAAAATTTTCATCTCTTTGACCACCTTGGTCCCATTACATGGCTTGAATACATTCAATTTATCTTTTAAATGGCCTTGACACATTATTTTAGATTTGAACACACAAATTTTACAAAATAGCCTTTTGAAGGCATTCATTGAACAAGGTGCTCCTACACCAAATTTCTATCCATACATCTATTCTCCAACCTTCCTCGAGATGTGTGATTCCTAAAAATGATTTAAATAACCAAAAGAGTTCCTAAAATGGATTCTACAACTACCTGACTATTCACCTTCCACCTTCTTACAAAATGTTGCATTTTTTTGCATTTTGACATGGCAACATTTTAGCAATTTTTTCACTTTTTACATTATGCATCCCAAGACCTCAAAATGACTAGCTAGACCTCAAAAAAAACTTAAAACGGAATAGTTAACCTTATTACAATATTGGGAAATCCTATTTTAATAAAAAATTTAAAGATGCCTCATGGAGGCATGATCATGCTTGGGTGCACTTGCACCATGTCTAGGGTGTTTTCCCAATGGGTGACTTTGCTGGCCTTGAGATAAATTTGGTGGGAAGAAAATCACATGCTGATATATTACACCCATGTCAAGTCGTGCTTTCACCCATGGATTTCTCTCTTTCCCATGAAGTGTGCATTGATGCACAGATCCAGGTTGGAGACATGGAAAAAGTTGTGGTCCTTTTTACCTTAGAAATAGAACATACTGCCATCCCCACCTATGAACCATGGGTCATGGCACACCACACCTGAATTATCATAGGCTATAGCTAAAGATGTTACAAAAAAAGAACTACATCTTAGATAAATATAAAAATTTACCAAAAATAATCTATCTAATCAAGTTTTGTAAACATTAGTACATTGTGACATTGTTATCAAGATTCAATTGTGTAGTTTTATGAGTAAAACTCATTGATCCATGTTTCATGAGTAGTGGTTCACAAGAATCCATCTCTCATGATAATGAATGGTCCATATAACACTCATTGCATCTATAGGTGATTTTCATAGAGGTGAAGCATTAGGCTTTCTTGGGAGGTCACCTATCCCAATACTACTCATGAAACATGGTCAATAAATTTGACTCTAAAATTATAGGATTGAACCTTAATAGCAATATCACAATCATCCTATTCAACATTAGTATTATTATTTTTGTGGCTTATGAAAAAAGAGATTGAAATGCCTGAATTTGACCTCACAAATCTAAGGACATTCCAAAGTATAGGGAAATGACTATCCATAGCATCTTGGGTGCTTATGGATTTCACAATTGGCCCTACATGCCCTAGCTTGTGCTACAACCATTGCCTAGACCATAATAAACAAAACCTATTTTTCAGACGCCATTGTTGATTTTGCATCAAAGCATTTTAATTAGTACCTTGTGTTGTGGATGAATTTATATATGAGAGTAAAGGGAAACAAAAGTTCTACACACACTTCATTTTCCAAAGAGTGTAGATCTACCCCTTCACTCTTGGAAATATAATCCAAACTACTCTAACTAGATCTTTCCTCCCCCTATCAACATTGATTCAACATTGAAGAGAAATTAAGAAGATAGATTTTGGGAAATATTTGAAAGTACATTATATTAACTTATACATAGGTTTCACACATTTTTTGGGTGCTAAGTAATGTATTATTTTATGTTGTCTTGTTGTTCTCCATAATTTCTTAATCTCCTATATATTGTTGAGTCCAATTCATAAGAGAGTTGTAAGGATAACATAGAGACCTTATTATGTTTTTGAAGGAACAAAAGAAGATCCAACAATAATAATATGGTAGTATGTTTGAATGAGTAGTAGCTTAGAAGGTGTTAGTAATTGTCCACGTAAGAAGTATGTAATGGTGAACTAGTTTGTATGAAATAATTCAAGCATAAACTATAAGGAAATGTAAGAAATTGTAATAGTTAAATGAAGGAATGTAATGGTGTCTGTATGAATGAGCAACAATGTAATCCCTTTTATTTGATTAATACAAAAATTTTGTGTTGCTATTTTGTTTGTTTTCATCTATTCTACCCATCTTGTTATCTTCATTCACACACACCCAAAATGAAGAGACAGGTATTCACTTAAAATTAATTTGATGTGTTACGCAACCCAAATGAGGTCAAATCAGGGATTTTTTTCTTAGATCACAAATAGTTTACAATTATGTTGGTTTACACAGTAAATAGTACCAATGTCATTAAAATTATGGTTTATAGTGTTATTATTGAATGGTGGATAGCTACTATGTAAACAAGCTTTTATATAGTGGTGAGTATCTTGTTTTGAATCATTATGATAATAGTATTTATTTTGTAGTTCATCTAGATCAGTTATAGTAAAGTTATTTTGAATTCAATCCAATAATAAATTAATTTAAGGAGGTAAATTGATTTAAGGTTATCTTTTCACAAGTTCAATGCATGACACTTTTCTTTGATCAAAGAGATTATAATTGCTCATGCTAAGCTTGAAGCATAATAATCATACAAAAAAAATTATAGTAGAATTTTTTTTACTTTGTAATATTGTAATAATTTTAACTTTTTGTTGTTATAATATATTATGTCAATAAGTTAATCAATGTAATATAGAAATCTTAATTTTTAGTTATTCTATTTATTTAAGTGATATTTTTTATTAGAGATTGTATCTTTTGTTTTAGTTTAGAATATTAAGAATTTTTATTTATTTATTTACTTAGAGTTATTTTATTTAATTTTTGTTAAAGTTTTTTCTTTCTTTTTTCAAAAATAAATATAATTTTTTTTTAATGAAAAATATTTTTAAAATGAGTTTTTAACAATCTTATTGGCTATGAATTTTGCATTGGCAATCTTATTGGTTAAAGAATTTCACCTCTTATTGTAATGTTCACATTATTTATGACATGTAATGTTATCTTTGTATAATTTTAATCTATTTGTATACATTTTAAAATAGTATAGGAAAAAACAACCAATATGATTGTACAAAAAATATATATTATCATTTTGAAATTGAACTATTTGATAACCTTAGCATTTATTACTCAATATAGAAGAATGCAAGCTAGAGAATATTTATTCACCACCTCACAAAGTTAATGTAGTATCATTCTAGATTTCCCTAGAAAACCTACCTTGGTACTTATTGTTGGGTGTTTTTGCACTCACCAACACAAAATAAAATATAGAAGGTATCATATCCTCTCTTGAAAGGAAATCTTATTCAATTACTCAAATAATCTAACCCCAAGGTTCTAGTAGTCAGGTCTTGATTGTGACTTAGATAACTTAGTGAAATGAATGTTATTTTTTTGGTAATCTCAAGGGGACTTATGCTTACTAAAAACTGAAAACTTCATTTTTGCATTGAGACTAAGATTTATGTAATTTTTTCTTCAACAATCCTTGATGTTTCTGAGATCTAAAATCTCTAATTTAAATTTTCAACTTCTAATTTTTTAGTATTTTCTGACATTTACCTTAAAATATACTTCAAAATGATTAGGGTTTAGAAAAAATAACTTAACCTAAGACTAAAAATAAATTTGAATCAATAGATAGGTTCCATAAAAAACTTAATTTTGCTTTGCCAGCTTAACAAAATTGCATAAAACAAATGCAATCTTTAATGGTACTCATAATATTTTTAGCTTATAAATCACTCATTAAACCCATCAATGTCAATGCAATTTAATAAGAATATGATAATTAAAGTTAAACATGAAAATGACTCAAACTAATCATACATTGAAACTTACAATCAACAAGAGTCAAATGGTATGAACCTGAAACGCCATCAAATATGAGCTCCAATAAATATTCAAACAAACTAAACTAATTTTAAAAAATGAATCTTGAGAAAACATATGCAACCATGCAAATATTCAAAATAAAACACAAAATAAATTCATAAGGATGAATTCTTATATTAATTTTGGCAGTATCTTGACAATAATTACAATTTCTCCCCTTTACAAATGAAAAATTCAACACCTTTTATAGATTTTAAAATACAAATTAAAGGCTAGGATTCATTCCTAATCAAAGTCCTAGATCTACCAAAATTAGGGTAGTTTAGAATAGGGCAGTTTACATTGTATTTGTATTTATTATTAGAGATGCATTAAATGCTTATAAAATATTCCCTTTTATCTCCAATTTCAAATTATGTTGCAAGCTTGATCTTGACATCTATCCTTATTTGAAAATTAAAAAAAATACTTATTACTAATCCAAAAAACACTTTGCATAGCTGACACATACTTTAGCAAATATTCTTATGTGGGTCAACATTAAATCTTGGAGTTACATTTAATATTTGGTGTAATTCAATTACAATCTCCTTTAGACTCTCTCTTGGCATCTTGGGGATACACAACACTTTCTAGGCCAACAAACATTGACATGAATATGCGGGTTCCCTTTCGATTTGTTTAATCTCCTTCCAAAAAAATTATGACAACTACTTCAAAAGCTAAAGGTTTATCTCAAGATCTTGAAAATTAAATACCATCATTATTAGCTCACATGCTGAAAATCCAATCCCTAAAACATCAAAATTAAGCTTAAATAAAATTCATTGAGATTTCAATTTCATCATAATTTTATCCTTGTCAAGGAATTTCAAAGATTTGAGGTTGTCATGGAATTTTAGAGATTTTAAGCTATCAAGAATTTCAGAGATTTTTTGAATTTCAGGAAATTTTACATTTCAGGACATTTTCCATTTTGGGGGATTTTGAACTTTGTAGATTTTTGAACTTCAGGAATTTTTGAATTTTGTGGATTTTTTTAAAGAGTTTTAGATTTTCTTGAAAATGGAATTTTGATGATTTTCGAATTTCGCAAATTTTTTAAAGAGATTTGGATTTTCCCAAAATGGAATTTTGAGGATTTTTGAATTCATAGATTTTTGAATTTCACATATTTTTGAATTTCATAGATTTTTTATAGTTTTAGATATTTATCCACAAGAGGTGAAATTCCTCAAGATGAAGAAATCTTGGAGAAATTGAAATTCCCAAAAATAAAGATAACTTGAACTTAAGACCCTTACAATTATTTGCAATGAATTTTCAAATGGCCTTTCTTAGTTTAAAATATGCTAATCTTCCTTATTTGATATGATCTTGATAAATAATAGAAAGGTGACTCCAAAATGAAATTTTTTGAAGACCTTTCTCCTAATGAGAAAAGGAAATGAACCTACAAAAGAAAAAAGGGGGTCCCCATTTTGATGACGCATGTGTGAAAGGCACAAAAAAATGTGACTCTTCCAGAGAAATGCTCCAAAGAATTTCAATGACAAGAAAAAATCATGAACCCATAATCTCTGGTTTGAACCTCCTAAACTAGGTCAAATAAATCATAACACATGATCAAGGAATGAAAATCATTAGTTTCACTAACTTTCCATAGGCTCAAAATCCAAGTGTATGTAAGTGCATTAATTTCCTTTTGAAAGCAACCATATGAACCTATGTAAACTACATGAATGATTTTACTTCAAAAGAAACATGGACATTGCCTCATTGTCAATCAATTTTCTATAATGCCTACAAGGTTGTCATTGTGATTATCTCAAACATAGCTCTACTACTGGCTAGGCATCTATAACCTTGGTAGAGATATTTGAATCCTCCTAAAAGTTGAATTTATTTCATTTTTCTTTTATTTTCCTTGTTTTTGAATTTCCTTTCATTTTCAGTTTCAACTTTGGTGTAGGACTAGCTACATCCTTAGCACAATATTTGATCTAGTGAAAGTGTAACAAGGTGTTAGTAGTGGATTCTAGTGGGTGTTAAATTTTTGCTTATGCTAAATAAAGTCTCAAAGACCATTTAATATGTAATTGAGGGTGTTTAGTGTCTTAGGTGTTAAAATTTTTAAAGTTGCAAACATAAATGCAAGTGTTGTTAAGTAAGAAATGCAACTCCTAAGGAATATGAAAGGTCTTAAGAATTTGAAAAGTAGTTATGTACAATGGGTAGTTAAATTTTGGTGTGAAAATGTATTTAAAGCCTCTTCAAGGCTCGAAGGAGGATTGATCAAGTTTGCTTTGTGATTCCCATTGAAATACACCATTGAATTATGTAAATTTCACTGTCTATTTACACTTTTCCAAACTTGTATAATCCGTATAGACTCTTCCATGTTTTCAAATTCATTGTGAACTGTAGGAGAATGTTTTAGTTCCCATTTGAAACTAGTTTGAGTGTCTAATATTTGAATTTATGAGAGATCTCTATATTTTATTGTGGCTGCTTTGTTTTCTTAGTATTTAGTGTTGAAGGTCTCTTGAAATGACACCCTGACCCATTCCTTTCACTTTCCTTACTGTACCTTGTGGAAGGGGTCCAATAAATTTTAATTTATGTTTTCCCATGTTTGGGGAGGCAATGGAGTTGTGTTGATTGAGATTGGGTGTTACCCTAGGGTAAAATTTGAATGTTCTCCTTAAGGAAATGGTGTGTCAGTGAAGGGTTTCGACAAAAAAATGGAAGAAGTGTTTCTGTGATGGGTTTAAGAGCTTATGCAAGGTATATACATGGTGTTTGATGCATTGGTTATGTTTGGAAATCCTGGGTGATGTGACTTTGAGTAAACCCTTGAGTGTTGTATGAAAAGTGAGGATTTCTTGAATCTATGTTCTAGTGGACTTGAATTAGAAAATTGATCATGGATTTTGGTGTTTTGTGTCAGATTTATTATCTTTCAAAAGAATTTGGGTTAGAATATAGGGATTTGGAGGTACCTCCCTTGTAAAAGAGGGATTTTTGAGTGATTTTAGGTAGGGCATCCTATTCGTTTTCTGATTTGTGTCAATAAAACCCATTTGGATCTTTTGGTATACTGTATCAGGAGTTGAAGTGTCTCACAATTGATTTTTTTCAAGCCTTGGTATGGCCTTCTCCAAAACATAAGTCCTTTTGTTGATTTTTTAACGCTACAATCCTATTGGTGAAAGCTTGATTCAAATTGAGTGTTTAGTGATTCAAGGGTTGGTTGTTGTTTGTATCTTATTAGTTTGAGTTTTTTTAGGGTTTCCCACCACCTTGATTGCATCAAAGTGTTATGAGAGCTCAGGGATAAGGTCTCTTGTTGGTGATTTGTTTGATTTTTGTAGGCTTGAAAAAAGTTGATTGGTGAAGATGCCTTTAAAGGGTGTTGGTGCTGTAAGAGAGTTGCAAGATCTGAAAGAGAAGCATGCTAAGCTTCTTGAATCTCATAATGTTGTGTTGGTAAGGCTTGCTGCCTTGGAGACAAAGAAGAGGAGAGATGAGAATGAAGAAAGTGAAATAGAGGAAGATGATGAAGAATATGAGGATGTTGATGAGTAACTAGACCCTAAAGATCAAAGGATGGTGAAGATTCTCAAAGTAGTGAAAGGTGATTCTCATAAGGTAAAATTTGATCTTCCTATGTATGGTGATAATTTAAATGAAGAAGAATTGCTTGATTAGATTGTTGTTATGGATAATACTTTGAAAGTGAAGACATTTCAGATGAGTAGATGGTGAAGGTGGTAAAAAAAGAACTTAAGGGACATGCTCTTCTATGGTGGGACTATGAGCAGGAAGAAAGGAGAAAAAAAGGAAAATTAAGGATTACTTCATGGGACAAGATGGTGCAAAATATGAAAGGTAAATTTCTTCCAAAGGACAATGAAGTTCAATTGTATAAAAAGTTGCAAGGATTGAAACAA
Organism: Sequoia sempervirens; assembly: GCA_007258455.2. Taxonomy (NCBI): domain Eukaryota; kingdom Viridiplantae; phylum Streptophyta; class Pinopsida; order Cupressales; family Cupressaceae; genus Sequoia; species Sequoia sempervirens. The sequence continues at coordinate 115,163,607 of VDFB02168118.1, read as the reverse complement.
AAATATCTAGATGTCAAGTCTTACATTGATGAATTTTACAAATTAAGTATAAGATCAAGAAGGGATGAAGATGAGGCTGAAAAGGTGGCTAGATATCTAGGTGGTTTGACATTTAATATACAAGATGAACTTGTATTTGCTAATCAAAATTCTATGGAAGAATGTTTTCAATTAGTAGTTAGGGTAGAGGAAAAGCTTAAAAGGAGATAAGAGAAGTTAGTGAGAGGAAGAGGTGGTACTAGTACAAGACAAAGAGGAGTAATTTCTACACCGAAGCAGTCATTAGAAGAACAAAAAGGAGCGGATAGAGGTAAAGAGCAAGGTGTTAATATTGATACTAGAGGAGGTTTAGAGGTAAACGAAAGTTTAGTGGTGGTAGAGATTCATTTTTTTTTGCAAGGAGGTGTTATACTTGTAATCAGTATGGTCATCCTGCATGGAAGTTTCTTGAAAGAGTTGGTAGTTCTTCAAGAGGTGAAAAGAGGATGGATAGCAAAGCACAAATCATTCAAGAGGAGGAATGTGAGAGCACAACTTCTGCAAGTTTAAGAGTTTCTCTTGAAATAGGAGAAAATTTTATGATGAGAAAAAATGTGTTGAAGGCAGCCAATGAGGTGGAACCTTTGCAAAGAAAGAACCTCTTCAAAACTACTTGTAAGTGTAAGAACAAGGTATGTAAAATTGCGATTGATTCTGGTTCAACAGAGAACATGGTGTCTAGTGAAATAGTGAATAAGTTAAATTTGAAAAGAATACCCCATGAACTACCCTATAAAGTTTCATGGTTAAGTGATGGACAATATTTGTTTAAATGAAAAGGTTGTGGTAGATTTCCAGAGTGAAGGTTACAAGGATAGCATTGTTTGTGATATTCTTCCTATGGATTGTTGTCACCTACTCCTAGGTAGACCTTGGCAATATCATAAGCGAGCTTTGTATGATGGCGGAGAGAACATTTACAAAATAGTGAAGGATGGGTGCAAGTTTGTTTTGACTCCTTTGGTGGAGGATAAGAAAGGTAAGGAAAAGGTCATCATGGGTGGAAGAAGAGAACTAGTAGAAATAGAAAATGAAGACAAAAATACAAGTGTTGCAGACAATATGAGGTATGAGAATGCTTTGGCAACAAGTAAGAAAGTTGTTTCATATTTGAGGACAGTGAATTTGAACACTAATGTCATAGTAGGGTCTATTGCATGCTCTTTAGTTGAGAATAAGGGTGTGAAACAAGTAGTATTTGTAGGTACATTGAATGGTAAGACTTCTAGAACAATGATAAAGGATGTTAAAGGGATAGTAAAGAAAGAATTGATGACAAAGGTGAAATGACAGGGTTTTCAAGAAATCAGGGGTAGATGTAAGCATGAGGATGAAACCAAGGTAAAGTCAGTATCATGGAATACTAATAAATTTTTTCTTGCAGGAGTGAAGATAAGGACTACATCATATTTTGAAAAAAAAATGGAAAGAGGGCAAAAATTAAGTCTGATGACAAACATAAAGAGTTATTCAAATGCAAACCTAGTTAAAGGTGTGTTAGTTCTCAAAAATGTAGGTTTGAACCACAAGAGGTTTCGAAGCTCTCACAATGTTTTTGGCTAATGTACAAGTCCCAATGATGAATTTGAACCTTCTTCTCTTCAGGCTCTACCGGACCTAGGTGGATGCACCTATGCAAATGAGACGGACTTAAACTATAGGTTTCCTGCTTGGACAATCTATCCATGACTTAAACTATAGGTTTCCTGCTTGGACAATCTATCCACAATGGTAATTAGGAATGATATAGATGAAATCTTAATAACTACTCCTACTGCATAAAAAATGAAAGTGTTTACATGCTTTTTTTTATGAAATTTATTTTTTGGGCTATGGCAGATTAGTGCCTTCTATTCACATGGGAAATGGAGTAAAAAATCAAGAATGATATGTGTTTCCCTTTTTGTATTAACTCTAGTTGTTAGGAACTTTGAGAATGAGAATTTATGACTGGCATAAAACTTCACTAAATTTATGACTTGCATAAATTGTGCTAGAATATTTCCTTACTAGGTTCTCCTTCAATTATCCAAAAGAAATCCTTAAATCATTGTAATTCATTCAAAAGAATTTAAATCTGACTTGCAGACACCAATTGATTAAATCACACAAAATGAGAATACATTTTGATTAATCAAAAATATACTTGATATATTGATTTAAATGATTAAAAGACCTCAAGATGGAGATAACCAAATAAAGATATTAATAATTGCATCACAACAACTGAACACCAAGAGAGGATTTCACCAGTTAAAACATTATCTCCATTGCTTTTCTTCAAAAAAGTTTGTACATTATGTGCATCCCCTATTTTGATTCTCCCATCTTTTTAACCTAATTCTCCCCCTGATGATATAGTTTTATCTCACATATATACATTATAATTTTAGGGTTATGACCCTTCGCTTGTTTGCTGCATCTTTTCAACATTCTTCGACGAAAATAAAATATTTAATTAATTGTCTTTTTGGCAAATTAAATATTTTAACTTTAATCTTTATTTTGTAACCTTCATGAAAAATCAATTTTAATGATTATCCCCCATTTGCTGGCAATTTTGCATTTTGTGCTTTCACCAAATAAATATATTATTTGGATAAAAATAATTACCCATCTTCCCTAGGTGAAAACGTTTACATAAAATCAATACTTTCACATTTTAAAATCATCTGTCCCACACATTTTTATTTACTCCCCAAATTATCTTTTCATAATGATATTTTCCCTTTCCTTCCTTGGATAACTATTTACCATAATAAATTATTTTTTGATTTCAGGATACTTTCTTTACTCAAATATAAACCTTTTTATATTTATCTCCCATATAAAAAATATTAATATCCCTTACTTTGTATCTCCTTCACTGTATACCCGTGCACAATTTTTGGCTCCTCTATGTAATAATACTTCTTTTCTTTGTTTTCACGTCACTACCGCGAGATTTGTGTCGAGCCTTCGTGGTAATGGAGGAAATGCTACAATGCTTGCTCTTCAAAGTAAAAGTATTCAAAAATTAAGTCTGATGACAAACATAAAGAGTTATTCAAATGCAAACCTAGTTAAAGGTGTGTTAGTTCTCAAAAATGCAGGTTTGAATCACAAGAGGTTGCGAAGCTCTCACAATGTTTTTGGCTAATGTACAAGTCCTAATGATGAATTTGAACCTTCTTCTCTCTAGGCTCTACCGGACCTAGGTGGGTGCACCTATGCAAATGAGACGGACTTAAACTATAGGTTTCCTACTTGGACAATCTATCCACGACTTAAACTATAGGTTTCCTGCTTGGACAATCTATCCACAATGGTAATTAGGAATGAGATAGATGAAATCTTAATAACTACTCCTACTGCATAAAAAATGAAAGTGTTTACATGCTTTTTTTTTATGAAATTTATTTTTTGTGGTATGATAGATTAATGCCTTCTATCCACATGGGAAATGGAGTAAAAAATCAAGAATGGTATGTGTTTCCCTTTTTGTATTAACTCTAGTTGTTAGGAACTTTGAGAATGAGAATTTATGACTGGCATAAAACTTCACTAAATTTATGACTTGCATAAATTGTGCTAGAATATTTCCTTACTAGGTTCTCCTTCAATTATCCAAAAGAAATCCTTAAATCATTGTAATTCATTCAAAAGAATTTAAATCTGACTTGCAGAAACCAATTGATTAAATCACACAAAATGAGAATACATTTTGATTAATCAAAAATATACTTGATATATTGATTTAAATGATTAAAAGACCTCAAGATGGAGACAACCAAATAAAGATATTAATAATTGCATCACAACAACTGAACACCAAGAGATGATTTCACCAGTTAAAACATTATCTTCATTGCTTTTCTTCAAAAAAGTTTGTACATTATGTGCATCCCCTATTTTGATTCTCCCATCTTTTTAACCTAATTCTCCCCCTGATGATATAGTTTTATCTCACATATATACATTATAATTTTAGGGTTATGACCCTTCGCTTGTTTGCTGCATCTTTTCAACATTCTTCGACGAAAATAAAATATTTAATTAATTGTCTTTTTGGCAAATTAAATATTTTAACTTTAATCTTCATTTTGTAACCTTCATGAAAAATCAATTTTAATGATTATCCCCCATTTGCTGGCAATTTTGCATTTTGTGCTTTCACCAAATAAATATATTATTTGGGTAAAAATAATTACCCATCTTCCCTAGGTGAAAACGTTTACATAAAATCAATACTTTCACATTTTGAAATCATCTGTCCCACACATTTTTATTTACTCCCCAAATTATCTTTTCGTAATGATATTTTCCCTTTCCTTCCTTGGATAACTATTTACCATAATAAATTATTTTTTGATTTCAGCATACTTTATTTACTCAAATATAAACCTTTTTATATTTATCTCCCATATAAAAAAATATTAATATCCCTTACTTTGTATCTCCTTCACTGTATACCCGTGCACAATTTTTGGCTCCTCTGTGTAATAATACTTCTTTTCTTTGTTTTCACGTCACTACCGCGAGATTTGTGTCGAGCCTTCGCGGTAATGCGGGAAATGCTACAATGCTTGCTCTTCAAAGTAAAAGTATTCATCATACTTTTGTTTGCAATTATATCTTATTCCCTTTTGCTTTTCATACTCCACCACAATACCGTGAGTCATTGTCCCAACCTCTGTAGGAATGCGGGATAAGCTTACTACTCACCCATATATCTTCAAGATAAATTACACCCCCATACCGCCCATAACTTTGAATCCTCCTGCGGTGATGCGGGGAATGCCAAGAGATCGCCTTCTATGGAATCGCATCTTTTGACAGGCATTTTCCTCTGGATCCACTCATAGGTATAGTGACATAGAATAGAAAATCATACATCAACTGTATTATTAGCGAAATCATCCTCCTAAAAATTCTAAGCATCTTTAGAACCACACATCACACTAATTTCTACAAGAGTAGCTCGAATGCCATATACGTCTGCCATACAATTATCAGTGTTGAGAGTAAAAATGGCTCTATACAACAATGCCAACATTCTCAAGTGTAACATGTAATCTAATATCACCATCATCGTACTGAATGCCTTCTTTGATTTAGTCTTTCGAAAGTTTACACGTTTTCCTTTGTTTTATTTTCCGCCATGCCTCAACACAATCTGATTCAGCCCATACCTTCAAATTATTGATTTGTGCTCAGCGTAGAGGCCAAGCGTGGCTATGACTGAGCTCTGAGCTGCAAATTCTGGTATTTCCATTTTTAATAGTGGATTATTTGGTGGGATCATCCGACACTGATACTCCATATAAATTTCCATTTAATAAAGTGAGGACAAATGGTGAGACCGATAACCATGTGCCAAGTGTAGTGATTGGTGTGTCTTGAGATGGGTTTCCACCATTATTCGTGGATGCAAAAGAAAGCAACTTCACTTTTATGAACTAGAAAACGATACCAAAGTCATTCACAAATACAACTTATTGAGATCAATACGTGTGGATCTATAGGAGTCCACTCGGTGAAGCGAGATAGTCATCACATGCAACATATATAGATGATACATTTCCATTCCCTGTGTTGAAAAATGTGAAAAATTTCTCTGGAACACGGTCTAAGATCTTTGCAAAAATCCATCTCCTATGTCTATATCTGAGATTCCACTGTCAATGATTCAAATATTTTTTTTATCTTGCAAAACCTGCTTTCGATCCCATTTTGTCAAGAATGGATGCTACCAGTTGTGCCTTTCCAAAAAATTTCCTTGTTTTTGTCCTCAAATCTAGCTCATTTTTCATTATGCAACTGTATCTACAAAACTTGCCTTACATATTTCCCTAAATTTTCATTCACTTGCAATTTTGTGTATTCTCTTAGAGTTTTTCCCATCTCATCCTTTTCTTTAGCTAATTAAATACATGATTCTTTTATAATTTCCACTCAATACTTTTGTTTGAAGGGGCCCATTTTCAATTCTTCAATTGTGTTTACCATCATTCCTTCACAAAAATTTAGATGGCTATTATTTTTTATTCATGTTTACAAGAAACTCCTAAGAGGCATCATTATTCATTTGTAGCACATTTTTCACCTTATGCGTTTGTTTCCTCTCATTGATGATAATAGACTTTTATTTGAACTCCTCAAAGTTGTCACCTCATTACTTGCAAATATCTGATATATATTTCAAAAATGAAGTGGATAGTCTTTAGAATTTTCTCTTTAGTCATTTTCTGCAAAATTGCACCTGCCAAACTGTGTAAAATTCATTTCGTTTTGGCTTTGCAAAAATATCAAATGATGCCATGGAGACCTGAAAATTGACATAGATGTAGATTTTGGTGGAGAAAATCAAAGGCACCAATTGGTTTGCCAAAAGACCCTTTCAGTTGCTTAATATTTTCGTCCAATGTTTCCCTACTTTAATAGACTTAACATTGAGTAAACAACAAACCTTCACAGGACCCTTCAATTTGACCTTTTGAAATCCTATCACAACTGATCATAGAGAGCTAAAAATTTGGCAGAGATACTCACATATGATAGATGAACATGTTTGTAAAGTGATTTTGCTTGAAATTGTACTGATTTCATTTTCTGATTTTTCAAAGTGAGCCACTTGAATAGATTTTTCAACTATACTTTTGAGTGTTAAAATCAAAATTTTGAATATGGGAACTTAAAATTTGTATGAAATTTTAGGCTCCAACAAGGTGCAGGGAAAATTGCAAGAGCACAATGCATGGAACAATGGAAGGAGTGTGTGGATCAGAGGAACAAGTATGAAGGTTGGTGGAGTTGGTACCAACCTCAACTCAGTGGCATGAGTTTTTTCCAGTGGGGTTGTATAGTGCAGGAGCACCTACATCCTTAGTGCAATATTTGATCTAGTGAAAGTGTAACATGTTAGTAGTGGAGTCCAAGGGGTGTTAAAGTTTTATTTATACTAAATAAGGTCTCAAAGACCATTTAATATGTAATTGGTGGTGTTTCGTGTCTTAGGTGTTAAAATGTTTAAGTTGCAAATAGAAATGCAACTTCTAAGGAATATGAAAGGTCTCAAGAATTTGAAAAGAAGTTACATACGTTGGTTAGTTAAGTCTTGGTGGGAAAATGTATTTAAAGCCTCTTCAAGGCTCAAAGGAGGGATCAACTTTGTATTGTGATTCCCATTGAAATACAACAATGAATTCTGCAAATTTCACTGGCTTTTTACACTTTTCCAGATCTGTACGACTTATACAGGCTCTACCATGTTTTGAGATTTATTGTGAACTATAAGAGCATGTTTTAGTTCCCATTTGAAACTAGTTTGAGTGTCGAATATTTGAATTTGTGAGAGATCTTTGTATTTAACTGTGACTGCTTTGTTTTCTAAGTATTTAGTGTTGAAGGTCTCTTGAAATGGTGCAGGTATGTGCAGGATCATGATGGGCCAAAAAGTGGCAATATGATGGGTATATATAGGGTATGTGGCTGATGACTTTTTCTTTACCCAAAATTGATGAAACAAAAAGGGTTTTTAAAGGAGATTATGAAATTTCCACTTATATAAATTATGATTTCTTTTGAATATAATAAATAATTATTATTTATTTTCTATTTGAATTATGACTAAAGTCTTAATTGATAGGTTGATTGAAAAACATCTATAGCTTACAAACGGTATCACATTTTTTGAATCTAAAATATGTGTCACATTCTATGCTTTGCATACTATAGGATTAAAAGAACAAAAATTGAATTTCATAAAGTTTTGACCAAGTTAAGGTGGTTAGACATACGAGTTTTTATATTTTTTAAAAGTTGTAAGAAAAAATTCATAATTAATTATTTACTTGGAAAAAAATAACAAAAAAATATGCATCACATCGAGACATGAGTCCTCTACCTATATCTAAAATCTTATAAATTTTTTTTATCATTTTATTGTGGTTAGGGTGGTCAAACAGACACCTACTTCTTATTTTTTCCCTGAAATTTAAGTACTACTACATTGAAATTTCAAATTTTCACAAAATAGATTTTCTTTTTTCTAAAATAAACCTAGTAGTTTAGAAACTTCATTCAATTTTCTAAAGATTCTATTCTTACACATTTTTAAAATTATATAGATAACTTATTCAAATTTTTATGTCAAGTTGCCTAACTCTGATTTTTCTAATTTTTTTGCCACTTAAGGTCTTGTTTTTTCCATGATGATCCTACACATGCCTAGCACCTTGACCCATTCCACTCACTATCCTTACTGTAACTTGTGGAATGGGTCCAATGCATTTTAATTGATGTGTTCCCATGTTTGGGGAGGCAATGGAGTTGTGTTGATTGAAATTGGGTTTTACCCTAGGGTAAAATTTGTTTTTTTTCCTTATGGAAATGGTGTGTCAATGAAGGGTTTGAACAAAATAGTGGAAGAAGAATTTATGTGATGCATTTCAGAGTTTATGTAGGGTATATACATGGTGTTTGATGTTGTACTTGCCATTGCACCAAAAGATTGAACTGTCAATGCCCGATACAAGCTTCGGTTAAGAACCACTAGAGGTGGTTAGACCATGACACAAACCCAAGCACTATTGCTACAAGAAAGACCAAGGGTCACACCTTGCAACAATACCCCCTAGCAAAAGTGAGGGGTTTGAACCTGTGACCAACTCTGATACCAATTGTTGGACTTGTCGTTGCACCAAAAGATCGACCTGTCAATGCTTGATACAAGCTTTGGTTAAGAGCCATAAGAGGTGCTTAGACCATTTCACAAACCCAAGTGCTAGTGCTACAATGAATACCAAGGGTCACACCTTGCAACATTTGATGCATTGGTTATGTCCGGAAAGCTCGACTGATGTGACTTTGAGTAAACCATTGAGTGTTGTATGAAAAGTGAGGGTCTCTTGAATCCATGTTCTAGTGGACTTGAATCAGAAAATTGATCATGGACTTTGGTGTTTTGTGTCATATTTAGTATTAGTCAAAAGAATTTGGATTAGAATACAGGGATTTGGAGGTACCTCCCTTGTAAAAGAGGGCTTTTTGAGTGGTTTTAGGTAGGGTGGCTTATTGGTTTTCTGATTTTTGTCAAAGAAACCTATTTGGATCTTTTGGTATATTATATTAGGAGTTGAAGTATCTCACAATTGATGTTTTTCAGGCCTTGGTATGGCCTTCTCCAAAAGATAAGTACTTTTTTTTATTTTTTAAGGCTACAAGCCTATTGGTGAAAGATTGATTCAAATTAAGTGTTTAGTGATTCAAGGGTTGGTTGTTGTTTGTATCTGATTAGTTTGATTTTATTTGGGGTTTCCCACCACCTTGCTTGCATCAAACTTGCAAGTAGTGAACCTTTCTTTCAGGACTGAGAGTCATAGTTGCACTGAAGGAGAAACTTAATATTTTTCACTTAACATGACCTCACAAAGAAACCTATAGTAACTTTAGAATTATTCAAATATGAGAAAAATGTAATATTTCAAGACGTCTTAAGTTAGATCAAAAAATTTACCCATCTTCCTAAATCAAATATCCAAATCAGCTAACATTAACAAGAGACCTTCACTATAGAGACATGATTAAATCTTCCCAAAGAAATACTTAAAAAATAAATTGATAATTAAATTTTTATTAAACTTACAAAACACCTGGAAGAAAACCAAAAAAAACTTAGACTGAAATGCAAAACCAAGAAAAAACCAAACCTAAACTAACTAACCAACAAAAATAAAATAAGGTGGAAAATTAAACTAACTTTATTCAAACCCAACTATTTATAAAAGTATTGATACCCAAGTGAAAAGGTGAAAAATAGGGTCCACGAAAATGAATGAACAAGATGATGGACCACTTATTTTTCTATACCAATTTCACTTCAAATTATGCAAAATACAATGCTAATAATAATAAAAAAATGACCCTAACTATTATAGCAACTATGAGTAATGTTTTTAGAGTATAAAAAGCTATGTACCTAGCCAGAAAGTTGTTTTTTTAGCTATGGAGGACTCATTTGGCTTCAGTGGCAAACGGTTCCTTTTAGGGTTTCAAAAAATTAATTTTAGGATCCTATACCTTGATGTCTACACTCTTGAAATCTCAGTAATCATGTCTTGGAAGCCTGTAGTTAATTCTATAGAGCTCTTTTCTTTATCTTGCACTTTGAATGACAACTTTAGTAACTTTGCAACTTTGACAATCTTGCTCCAAATCTTGCTCAATTTGATCTTAAACCTATAAATTTGCAATAACACACTCAAGGGAAACAATTTTTTTTCATTTGTTAGTGAGTGGGGGTTTGCCTGAGTCAAATCCCTTGTAGGTAATTAAACCAAATAATGAAATGAATTAAATGAAGCATGGAAGTGGATTAATGTGAATGATGTTACCTTGAAAGTTGTCTTGTGATTCAAATCTACATACTAACATGTAGTGTCCATGCAGAATGTAGATCTTGGATGTAAGATACTTCTTGTAAATTAATCCTCAATGCAACATTAACTTCTTAGCTCAACACACATGCATGTATTAAACCCTAACATGATGATAAGACCTTGAATTATTGCAATAAACACTTGAAATATGCCTTGAAATGCCTTGAAAATGCTCTTGTGAAGTAAATTAGGATGCTCTCTTGAAAATATTAAGTGAAACAATGTGAATTAACCCCTTACTTATACTAAATTATGAGATTAACCTCAAAATTGAAAGAACTAAGGCGGACACCAGATTTGGAAAGAAAGAATTAAATTCCTACCAGAATGAAATTCAAGAATTAGGGCCTCATTAAGGGAGGACCCATTCATCACCAAAGGTGAATGGGTCTTGACTAAGTTTCTAGGACCAAGCTTTGGGGAGTTGAAAGAAGGAAAAAAACCAAATCTAGATCACTAGGAAAGGGGAGTCCTATTAAGGGAGGACCAATTCACCATTAAGGATGAATGGGTCCTTGTTCAACTTACCATGACCAAATTTTTCTCAATGAAATAATTTGATATTTAATTTGTGATTGTCGGGAAAGATCCTTAGGAGGTGTCAAAATCAAGGCCTACGTTTGAATCAAAAGAGGGTTAATAACTCCAATTAACCACAATGAATTAAGACCACCTAGATAAATGTGAAAGTGATTTAAAACACTTTCCAACACTTAAACAAGGAACACAATTTGTACATTTTTATTGAAAAGGGTCCCATTAGGCTTAATTAAGCAAATAAGTCCTTGAAAAGTGTGAAAGTGTATTACAACACTTTACAACACCTTTACAAAGGACCAATTAAAGCATGTTTTAGTTAAATAAGGCTCCTAGAATAGTGTGAATGTGTGTACAACACATTAAAACAGCACCGCAAGACACCATTAGTCCAATTTTAAGGTTAATTATTCAAGCAAGCAAGGAAAAGGCTACTTTTTCCGTTACTATAGTTTTCCCCCACTTTAGTGAGAGGATGATCCCATGTCAAACTCACACTAAAGTAGAAATTCAAGAAAATTATGTAGAAATTACATAGATACATGATCATACCCTGTCAAAGGCAAAAAATAAACAAGAACAAATGATCAAGCACAACCGATTTGACGTGATGTGAAGTGGTGGTTGTTTGTCCATATCACACATTGCTCACTCTGGGGTAGTGGAACCTTAGTCTATCCACTAGGTGAGTTGTCTTGAAATATGTATGCTCACTTTGGGGTAGTGGAATCTCATTCTATCTACTAGGTGAGTTATCCCAATGAGGTGGCAAATGAGAGAATCGAATTAGCCTCTCAGACCATAGTTAAGTTATCCTCTTGACAACTTTGATAAGGCACCACAATGAAAATGGTTTTGTAAATTCTTTTGAATATAATGTAAAAAAATTGTAAAATGGGATTTTGTTGTGTTCATGTAATGGTCCTCCTCTTAGGGAGAATTATGCCTAATTTCTCCAAGAGAGGACAAGCCAACATGTCAAATTACTTCCCATGGGATTCCTTGTTCGTATCATTCCATAATAGTAGATCATACACTCTTGGATGGAATCAAACCCAATGACACCACCAAGAAGAGGAAACATCACAAGAAGAAATAAAAATCATGCCATGAAATTTGTGAAAAGATGTCATCATTGTATTCCCACACTTTAAATTGGTTGCTACACAATCACTGTGAGAAATTGCTTTAAAGTAGCCAATGCTTTTTATCTTAAGACATGGGATATTTCCTTGGGAAAACCTATGCCAAGTCATATGTTTTCGAAGAAAGCTACATCATGAAATAGGAAGGGTTTCCCCCACATATACATAAGGAATCTATGGATTTGGGGTCATTATGTTTATGCTAAAATGTTGTCATAAATAATGAAACTATCTTCATTCCCCAAATACTCACAAAATTGGAAGAATGACACAAAGAGAGTGAAAAAAAAGAAAAACCTTTTGGGTCAACATGGAAGAAACATGAATGCTCTGATGCCTTGTGTCATCCCCCAAAAGTAAAGCACAAGACAAATGAAAAAGAAAAAGGAAAAGCTTTTGGGTCAACATGGAAGAGACATGAATGCCTTGATGCCTTGCATCATCCCCAAAAAGGAAAACACAAGACAAAGCATACTAATGACATAGAGAACAATGAAGGGACATATAGAAGAATGCACAAAAGAGAGAAGATAAATCAAACAAAACTTCATGAGGGATCATAGTACACACATGCAATCACAAAGGAAAATGAAAATGAAAAAGACTAGTAAGGCACAGGCAAGTCAACCTAAAGCAGGTCATCTACCTCCCAATCTCAGTCATTATAAATAGGTGGGAAACTAGCCAAAGTGAAAAAATCATAGGACACACACCAAGTTTAGCACTATTATTAGGAGATTGGTCATATAATCTCATAGAAGAAGAAAAAAATGCATTCAACTCATCATGCACAGTTTGTTCATCAATTTTTGCAATGTTAATATCATCATCTAAGTTAATCACAGGAAGAGGTTGAATAACAATGTCCTTGCAATGCTCTTTTTTATGTTGTGGTGAGGGTTAAGAGTCATCATGCTTTGCTTGAGGTTGTCTTGGATTTTTATTTTATTTTTTATTGTTGTTTTCTTGTGTTTGTAATATTTGAGCAATAGCACGACGTCTATGTCTATGCTCTCTAGCACTTCTATTTATTTTTAGTTTATTGTCAATTTGTTTTTTGTGTAAGAGCGGGTTTTTTAATTAAAATTTCCTTCTCTTCCTTGGGAGGAATAGAGGGAACAACAATAGGTTGCTCAACTACTTTCTCTTTGACTTAGTAAACTTTTTTGACTCTAGGAGGGACAAGGGGATTATTTGTGTTATCTCATGGTCTCTTGTATGAAATATTAGGAGGTTGTTCTATAGGTTGTTAGTGTATGTTCATAATTTTTTTTGGTTTAATCATTGTCTCATCAAGGATGGTTGGTTCAGTCATAGGTTGAGGCATGTTGCAAAGGGATAGTTCTGATATTTTATTTTCCTTGAATTTTTGATATGATTTGAAAAATAAATCTTCATGAAGCTTGATAGGTTCCATAGGCTCAGGCCAAAAGTAATCTAGTGAAAAATTCCCTTTTGTCAAGGCCGAATGAAATCTGTTATGAAGCATAGTGAAGATTTCATTTCCAAATGGAAACTTTAGACATTTATGCACAACAGAAGGGATGAAATTCATGGAGCGAAGCCGTGGATATTGGTTCGATTATGGAATGATGGATAATGAGACTGTTAATGTTTTTGGTCCCACTTTTAAAGGGAGATCTATCAAGCCTATCTTAGGGAAAGAAAATAGGCTATGTGTCTTGATCCATGCTTTTGAGTTGTCATATGTATCTTGATATAGCTTATGCACATATAAGAATTATTCAACAATCACATTCTCTCCACAGATGGGATCAATCAATATGCCATTAGTAGGATTATTTTTTATTTGACTAGCTATGTAAAGAGGACCATTAGGTGCATGTTTAGGTATGACATTTTGGGAGAAATAAATGTCAAGGTTTGTTTAGTCAAGCCCTTACAAGGTCTAGCTTCGATAAATACTATCACATCATTCATGGGATGTTGTTCAATGGTATTTGTTTTGTTATCATTTGTGTCAACATTCACCACATCGGTCTTTATTTCACTTGCTTTGAAAAATGTAATATGGTGCTTAGGCATGGTATTTATAAAGATTTGAAAATTTTTATTAGGAGGGGCTATAGACTTATTGCCTTGATCGTTCACACTTCCAATTAGTAAATGATTAGAATTAATAAGGTCTTACACAAGATGTTTGAGATACTTACAATATTATGTACTATGTACATTTGTTTGATGGTAATTGCAATAACAATTCTTTCAAAACCATTTAGGCAATGGTATATTAGGAGCACGTTCTCTAACATGAGGTAAGGTTAGAATGTTTTTTTCAATAAGTTGCAACATGATATTGTGAAGGGTATCAAGTAAAGGAGTGAATTCTCTCTCTCTCTCTCTATCCTCAAAAGGAGTTGTCATTTTTGTAGAAGCCACTTTATTGTTATTTTGTTGACTTTTCTGAGGAGGATTTAATTGTAAAAAGATCTTATTTTGTTTCTTGAATGGTTGATAGTTGTTTTGAATGGTGGATTTAGTCTTTTCAGGATGACTAGGTAGATTTTTCACATCAAGGCCACTAGTCAAGTTTTTATGGTCATAAAGGGCTATACATAACTATGTGAAAGATGGAAACCTTAATGTTTCAATTTTTCATTGGAGTTTGTCTTGTAAACTTTGGCAATGATCATTCTTTGAAGTTCAACATTAGGAATCTTAATGTTTACTTATGAATAAAGTGTTTGATATCTTCCTATAAAATTAGTTACTTTCTCATCCTCTTTTTTCTTGCATGTCATTAGATCCACAAGAGTCATCTTGGGACCCATGTGAATATGAATTTTTTTATAAAAGGAATCAATGATTTCATTAAACAAATAAATTGAATTGCTCGGTAAAGATGAAAACCACTCTAAGGAAATATATTTCAAAGATCTAGGGAATAATTTAGCCAACAATTTATCCCCAAATATGAAACCACTACACAAGGCTGTGAAGGTAGAAGCATGGCTTATGGGATCTAGTTTCCCACCATATTTCTCAAATCAGGGGACATATATTCCTTATGGAATTTATGCTCTTAATATGTTGAAGGAAAACATGGTGGACTTGATGTATTATAAAGGTTGACCATTATTGTTTTGTTGTAATGTTGCCACTTGTTGTTGAAGGGATGTCAAGATTTGAAAACATGAATTAATGAGAGGGTCATTTTGGTTATAAGGTTGAGAGGAATAAGGTGGCATAGTGTTTGAATGCAAAGGGATAGTGAATTGTAGGTTGGTAGAGTTGGATTGTTTACAAAATTATTGTATTTGAAGGTAAAAAGGTGGAAGGAATTCTTGCAAGAATACCTATGGAAGTGCATATGGTGCTAGTAGGTATGAATTTTGTGGTTGGTTGAATGGTTGTTGTAGGTTGTGTACTAGTGTATGTATGGATGGACATTGCTATTGTGGAGGATGGGATTGGAATTACACCTTGGTATTGAGTAGACCCCAAAGCCTTAGTGGAAGTGGTAATGGTAGGGACAGTGTTGGTAATGTTAAGGAAATTGGTTGTGGGAGGTGAAGTCATGGGTAATGAAGTATGCAATCTATGATCCATGGAGGGTTGATTCTCAACACTATTAGAAAGAGAGTTAGAGCACCCAAGATCCACGACAAGTGAGAGATCATTGGATGACATGAGCCTTCAACTATATCTTATAATAGTATTTCAAATAGGAAACCAAGTTGTAAAGCTCATACAAGTTTTAAAAACCTAGTGTATAAAGCCTAGAATGGCAATGCAATAATCTGAAAATGAAATGTTTTGATGCAATTTTGAACTTTTAACAATGCACTAAAATGAAGCAATTTAAGCTAAATTCTAAGAAATTGATGAAACAACAAATCTAGAAATTGAAATAGAAACATAAATGCACCAAACATAAGCTCTAAATTTAGATTTTAATGTCTTGAAATTGTAGATTTGTAGCTAACTGGGACTCATTCACCAGTAAGGGTGAATGGGTTCTGGTTAGGTCTTTTTGGAATTTTTTTGTGAAAGTCAAAGTGAATTTTAATGCCTTTTCAAATGCCAAAAGGTAAAGATCAGAATTGATTAGGTACTTAATCACCAGTAAAGTAGAATGGGTCCTATTTAGGTATTTTTAACATATTTTTTAATGATTTACAAGTTCTAAGATTTATCTTTCAGTTCTAGGTTGTAGATAGTGAAATGTAGCTTCAGATTTTCTAGAGATTCAATTCAAAAATGCAATAGAAAGGTGAAATGCAAGACCTATTTTGAAATGCAATTTTTTTTGATTTTCAAATGCAATTGAATGAGGTCTAAATGAGATGCAAAATGAGTTATTTGTTTTTGTAATTTTTTATAGTTAAGAAGTGTAAAACAATGCAAATGTAAACCCAATATGATATGCAAGATTTTAATGCCAAAGAAGAAACCCTAATTCAATGCAAATATAAATGCAATTAATGCAATATTTTAACTTAATATGCAATGAGAGACTCCAAAAATCAAAATAGTGCAATGTTGAATGAGTCTGATTCAACAAAAATGAAATGTTGAAGTATAGGGTCCACCAAAATGAATGAAAAAGATGATGGATCACTTATTTTTCTAGCCCAATTCCACTTCAAATTATTCAAAATATGATGCTGATAACAATCATAAAATGACCCTAACTGTTATAGCAACTATGAGGAATATTTTTAGAGCATAAAAAGCTATGTACCTAGCCAAAAAAGTTACTACTTTTGAGCTATGGAGGACTCATTCGCCTTCAACAACAAATGGATCCTTTTAAGGTTTCAAAAAAATGATTTTAGGATCTTGAACCTTGATGTCTGCACTCTTGAAAGCTTAGTTATCAAGTCCAAGAAGCCTATAGTGAATTTTGTAGATCTCTTTCCATGATCTTGCACTTTGAATGACAACTTTAGCAACTTTGCAATTTTGACAATCTTGTTGTAAATCTTACTCAATTTGATCTTCAACCTATAAATCTGCAATAACACAATCAAGGGAAAGATTTTATATTTTATTTTTTAGTGAATGGGGGTTTCCCTCAGTCAAACCCCTTGTAGGTAATTAAACCAAATGATGAAATGAAGCATAAAAGTACAATAATTTATATGATGTTACCTTGAAAGTTGTATTGTGAATTAAATCTACATACTAACATGTATTGGCCATGAAGAATGTAGATCTTGGATGCAAGATAATGCTTGTAAATGAATCCTCAATGCAACATTAACTTCTTAGCTCAACACACATGGATGCATTGAACCCTTGACATGATGATAAGACCTTGAATTGCTGCAATAAACACTTGTAATATGCCTTGAAATGCCTTGAAAATGTTCTTGAAGTGCTCTGTAATGCTCTTGTGAAGTATTAGGATGCTTTCTTGAAAATCGTAGGTGAAACTTGAAATTCAAAGAACTATGGCCGACACCAGATCTAGAAAGAAAGATAATTAAATTCTTGTCATAATGAAATTTAAAAATTAGGGTCTCATTAAGGGAGGACCCATTCACCACCAAAGGCGAATGGGTCCTAACTAAATTTTTAGGACCAAGCTTCGACGAGCTAAAAGAAGGTGAAAAAAAATACATATCACTAGAAAAAGGGAGGTCCTATTATAGGAGGACCTATTCACCATTAAGGGAGAATGGGTCCTAGTTTAGCTTAGTAGGACCAAATTTTTCCCAATGATTAAATTTGATATTTAATTTATGATTGTTAGGAAAGATCCTCGGGAGGTGTCAAAACTAAGGCCTAAATTTGAATCAAAAGATGGTTAATAACTCTAATTAACCACAATGAATTAATACCACCTAGATAAATGTGAAAGTTCTTTAAAATAGTTTAAAACACTTAAACAAGGTACACATTATATACATTTTATTGAAAAGGGTCCCATTAGGCTTAATTAAGCAAATAAGTCCTAGAAAAGTGTGAAAGTGTGTTACAACACTTTACAACACCTTTGAAAAGGACCAATTAAAATATGTTTTAGTTAAATAAGGGTCCTAGAGTAGTGTGAATGTGTACAACACATTACAACACCAATCCAAGGCACCATTAGTTCAGTTTTAAGGTCAATTATTCAAGCAACCAAGGAAAGGTTACTTTTTTGTTACTACAGCAAGATAAGAGAAATGAAACATATATGATTTCACAATGCATGCATGAGTAATAAGGTGATTATTAAAATATTAAGACTTAAAAACATGTCACTATATTTAGAAAAAAAGGTTCCTATCTCAATTCTCGAAGCTGATAAAATGATCAGAAAAAATTAACAACTGAGGTAATTTGTTAGGCCCATGATTAATCCACATGCATGTTTTAAATCTATATATGGTTGAAAGGAAGAATCTATTGGAACTATAAATTTTTGAACTTTTTCACATGTTTTCGATAACCTTAAGTTTCCATTGGAATCCTTTTCATAAATTCAGAGGTTTATTTTCATATCATTTTGCTCATATTTTTCCCATGTTACCCATCAAATCCATTGAATCACACATCTTTTGTATTCTGGTTCCTATTAGCGTGAGTTCATTAGGCTCTCCTCGATCCATGTTGTGTCTTCAGCTAGCAAAATGTCTATGTTGCCTATTGGCAAGACGTTTTAATGTCAAGGCAACTGAATTTCATTCACTAGCAGTTATCGGCATAACAATTTCATCATCTCGGCGACGAGAGTGTTCATATCAGCATGAGTCAGGATCATTAGTGTAATGCTTCACCAAATGCATCATGTTTCACCGATTTGTGTTTGAAAGACACATATCGGCATAGGAGTCATATTAGGGTGAAGGTCATAGCGAAATATGAATGTCTTGTCGAAAGGCGTATCAAAGGTTCTATCAGCAAAGGATTGAGGCATCGATATAACATCACAGTGATCTCCACATGTCATACCGACTATGCACAAGTATTCATTTTGGCCAAATTGATGAGTATTGGTGTAAGGTCATAGCGAAAAACATTTTATCTCTCTGACTGGGGCATGTGGAATTTTTTCGGCCAAGCTAAAGGTTTTTGGCAGGTGGTCTTGGCAATTCAGCATTGTCTTACCGATTGGCGACGAGGAATGTACATTGGTGAGACTAAAGTATATCAGAGTAGTGTCTTGTCGATAAGATGTGAAGGGGGTCATCAATGACAGGTGGACTCAGTCGGTAAGAAAACTGAAATGTCTTGGCGATCTATGGAGAGGTGGTCTTCAGTGAGAGTTTCAACGAAATCAGGGTGTTTCACCGATAGAGCACATCAGGATAAGTCTCAGCGAATGAGATGAAGGAATGGGTTCGGTGTAACTTTTGGCATTGGTATGAGACTCTTTGAAGGCTCATTGTCTTGCCGATGAATGGCTTCATTAGTAAGACTTATTTCAGTCGGTAAGAAAACTAAAATGTCTTGGCAAGGTGCCTGGTCTCACCAATGGAGCACAGGGGGACTTTGTTGGCAGGAGTTTACTGTTGTCTTGGCGACTCAGGAGATAAAGAAACTTTCAGCGAAACAAGGCGGATTCTCTATAAGGTCTTCCCAACACCATTAAGTTACAATGACAGTGAGTTAGAACAAGGTGCATTTCGGTGAGAGGCTCCTTGGGTCTTGGCAAATGGAAGGCACAAGAAGTACATATCATCAAAACATATTGTATTCTCTGTGATATCTCACTAACCCAGATGAGCTATAACGAATGTGAAGATGAAATTGGAAGGGAATAAAAGAATACTATATGGCTTCGTTGTGACAAACAGAATGCTACAGCGATGCACAGGAGACAAATGGGGTTTTAGGGGTTTTTGATATGATGTCTTCACGACTCGGATGTGTTACGGTGAGGCACAAAAGACCAAAGGGATTATCAGCGATATTGTTGCCTTCGGCATACTCACGGGGATGTTACAGTGAATGATTGATGAAGTCTTATGCACTATGGCCGACATGAAAATTCCTAATTGCAACTATTTTCCAATATTGGAATATGAAATGATGTGCCTATTCGGATACTGATGTATAAATAATCACTCTCAATTGTAAATGAAGTAGTAGGTAAAATAGTAGGATAGAATAGATACAATTCAGAGGAACACAATGTCCTACAAAAAATGAGATTATGTTGCATATGTAAAATCATGGAGATATCAATGGAAGTCTTTTGATGCATTGCAATTGTTTCTGGTATCAGTTGTTGGTCATGTTTATTGAAAATATTATCGAAGTTGTCTCCAATTGTGATGTTCTCTGATTGTTTGAATTGGTGTAACAAGTTTACCTCCAGTTTGTCAGTACACATTTGCTATAACTGTGTGATCAATTAATTGGTTCTTTCCAGTAAAGATTAAATCCTCTAAGTTGATCATAGTAATTAGAAGATATCAATTGGAAGATTTAAGAAGAACTCGGTAATTATAATCTTGCATGTTTATACAAGCTATAAACCAAAGCATATGCTGAACAGCTTGAATTCTTGCCAGAACAGAGTACTTATCTCATATTTCTCTTGACTCCACATACCCTATAAGGCACTGGTCTCGCCATTCACATCATTCAGTCTCATTCATATTTTTTTACATCTATTAGTTGAGCATATTAGGATTTAGTCTTCATTTTAGTATACAATTTATTCCAAGTTTGATCCATTTTGTCCACTTCCATATGCCATTGTGGATAAATTGTTGTAGGAAGGAAGATCATAGGTTAAGTCTGCTTCATCCGTTATAGGTACACCCGCCTAGGTCTAGCAGCACCTGAAGAGTAGAAGGTTTAATTATTTCAAACCTTGTTCTATTACCCTAAAACGTACCAAGAGATTGGAAACATCTTGAGGTATCCTTGCCTGCGTTTTTGAGAGCTAACAAATTGGCGACTCTACTGGGGAAACATATCATAAAATTTGGTTGAAGACCACATTATAGAGTCATTAAAGAAAAGGTTATAATTTGAGAAGATTCAAGAGGGGTGATTCCGCTGGGGAAAAGATCAAAAGTAATCATTTTCCTACTTTTGGAAAAGTAGGTGGCAACTTTGAAAGAAACATTGCATTTGTTCAAATATGATAGGAAAAAGATCCCGAATGATCTGAAAATGGAGGGTAATCAGGGTGGACCTATTGATCATGACACTCCTCAAGTTGATTATGAATCTTTAACTTTTGAGGAGGTCAAAGCACTGTATGAGTCTCAGAGAAAGGAAATAGAAGAATGGCAGAGGAAAAGGTTGCAATTGGACTAGAATGAATATATAGATGCAGGAAGATATTGGACCCCTCAAGCACCTGATATTACAAATGGAAATTTCTACAATGGAGGTGACACATATCATGCATAGTAGAGCACTTATCCTCCATAGCCATTAAAGCAAGAAAATTCTTATCCTGTCTGGACAAAGATTGGAAAATTATCAAGAATGCTAGTGCGATCAGTGTCAAATGCAATTGGCAGTTATCAAGAATGTCAATGTGATCAATGTCAAGGGCAAAACACAATTCTGATTCACTTGGAGATATTAGCCAGAATCTGCAACAAGGAATGTATCAGAACCAACAATCTAGAGATGATGAATATTTCAAAAGTCTTTGGGATGCTTTTCTTGACATAAGGAGGTATGGTGGAGAATATTTCACTTCTTTGTACAATAGAGTGAGAGAAATTTGTATATAGTTACCTTCTCACCATAGGCCTACAAGGACCATGTTTACTGAGCAATTCATAAAGGTATGGGAGCCTAATTCAGTTCATTGGTTAGAATTATCAATACAACAAGTTTGTGATCACTTGAATAAGTTCATTGATTCCATGGAGAGGAAAGGGTATGGGGACACTACCAATGTTGATTCCAATTGTTTTATTTATGATGAGTATAGAGGAATTGATCAAGCAATGCATCCAATAGATGATGAGGTATGTGCAAGTCAATATGATTCCTCTGATAGCTTGCATAATAAAGATGAAGGTACAAGATATCTCTCTTGCTTGACAGATTGTGACAGGGAGAGTAGTGTGTGTTATGAGGGATCAAATGAGTGTTCAAATTTTGAAGATACACCTAAGGATTTTGATCTGCAGCAAGGGGATCCTTTTACCTGTTATGAGGATCAGGATGAAGAGGCAATGGGAAATGTTGATAGTGAATTTACAATGCCTCTAGCTGTAGTTGAAAGCTACAATGATACATGCGATGAAGAGGAGGGTTGTAAATTTAAGAATGGTTTCCAAAAAAATTCAGGCCCATGGCATGATGAAGATTTAAAAGAGGATCAGATAATTTTTTGCAAAGGTTTTCCCCAAAATGAATTTCAGGTATTTTCAGATCCACTTGATGTTGAGCAAAAGGTATTTTTAGATAAACAAAGTGATGTGTCAAGTTATGGAACAAGTGACTGTGTTGGTAATTTTTCATTCTCAGTTGATCCTGGGCCTCTTTTTGATGATGACAAAAGTGATGAGTATGACTATAATAATGAAAATGTGGAAACTTGTTTACTCAGCTGTGAGCAAACTTCAGATTTGCTGACTCTTGACTATCAGAGATATACACATGAAGCTGATCTTGAAGTTCTTTATCCAACTTGCATTTGTTTTGACAGTGAAATTTTTTTGTGCAATGATTCATATGATTCTCAGTGTCTTTCTCAAGTTGATAGTGAAACCTTTGAGGTTGGCCAAATGCATGTGTCTGTTCAGAATGAGGTATGTGTTTTTGAAATTTCTAACTCATGTGGAGAAAAAATTTGTCTGCATACCAAGGATGATAATGTTCCAGATTTGATTGGTTCATATATGCTTAATATTGAAGGTTTGAGTCATAGGGGTATGAAAGAAATGCAAAGGTTTTCAGATTTGCTTGTTTCAGACAATGTTGGTTTGACAAAAAAATTTGTTTCCCAAGAGGGGCACTTTGATTGTGAAATTTTAATACAACTGAGTGAATTCTTTATGATCCATAACAGTTAGAAAGATAATAAGGAATATTTTATTTCATATGCATGCATCTTGAATGTTCAAAATAACAGGGGTTTGTCCCAAGATGTTGAAGAATTTGAACTGCAGGATGGTGTAGGGATTTTGGGCCAAACTGAGCATGATGATACTCTAAGAACTTGCAATAATAGTGACAAGAAGGATTGCATGAGTATCTTTAGGAAGAATTTGATGAACTCAACACAAAACCAGGTGTTTGACAGGGGAAGGCTTGGTTTGAGTTTCAGATTGTAATAGATCAGGAAAGGTGAAATTGAAACACAGAGGATTGAGGGTTTCCAGTGCATGGAAAACTCTTATGTATCCTCTCTAAATTTATTTTCCATGCATAGTAGTTTAGGGTTCTAGTGCATTTCCATTTTGCATTCACCTCCATCTTGCATTCATTTTGCATTCATTCCTTCATGCTTCATTTCCATTTCCATTTTGCTCACTGGCTCATTTTGTGTTTGGTTTGGTCTGCTCACCCAAAGATTTTGGATCCTTGTAATGATTTGACTATCATTCATCCCCAGATGGAGCCACTGTTGGAACTATAAATTTCTAAGCTTTTTCACATGTTTGCAATAACCTTAAGTTTCCATTGGAATCCTTTTCATAAATGTAGGGGTTTATTTTCATATCATTTTGCTCATATTTTTCCCATCTTGCCCATTGAATCCATTGAGTCATGCATTTTTTACATTCTGGTGCCTATCAGCGTGAGTTCATTAGGCTCTCCCTGATCCACGTTGTGTCTTCTACTAGCAAAACATTTTAATGTCATGGCGACTGAATTTCATTTACTAGTAGTTATCGGCATAACAGTTTCATCATCTTGGTGACAGGAGTGTTCATATCGGCATGAGTCAGGATCATCAGTGTAATGCTTCACTAAATGCATCATGTTTCACTGAACCATGTTTGCAAGACACATATTGGCATAGGAGTCATATTCGGGTGAAGGTCATAGCAAAATATGAATGTCTTGTCGAAAGGCATATCAAAGGTTCTATCAGCAAAGGATTGAGGCATCGATATCAAGTCACGGTGATCTCCACATGTCATACCGACTTTGAACAGGTATTCATTTTGGCCAAATTGATGAGTATTGGCGTAAGGTCATAGTGAAGAATTTTTGTCTCTCTAACTAGCACATGTGGAAATGTTTCGGCCAAGCTAAAGGTTTTCGGCAGGTGGTCTTGGTGATTGAGCATTGTCTTACCGACTAGCGACGAGGAATGTACATCGGTGAGACTAAAGTATATTGGAGTAGTGTCTTTCCGATAAGATGTGAAGGGGGTCATCAGTAATAGGTGGACTCAGTCGATAAGAAAACTGAAATGTCTTGGCGATCTATGGATAGGTGGTCTTCGGCAAGAGTTTCAACGAAATTAGGGTGTTTCACCGATAGAGCACATCGGGATTAGTCTCAGCAAATGAGATGAAGGAATGGGTTCAGTGTAACTTTTGGCATTGGTATGAGACTCTTTGAAGGCTCATTGTCTTGCTGATGAATGGCTTCATCGGTAAGACTTATTTTAGTCAGTAAGAAAACTAAAATGTCTGGGCAAGGTGCCCAGTCTCGCCGATAAAGCACAGGGGGACTTTGTCGGAAAGAGTTTACTATTGTATTGGTGACTCAGGAGATAAAGAAACTTTCAGCAAAACAAGGTGGATTCTCTATAAGGTCTTCCCAACACTATTAAGTTACAACGACAGTGAGTTAGAACAAGGTGCATTTAGGTGAGAGGCTCCTTGGGTCTCGGCGAATGGAAGGCACCAGAAGTACATATCGAAAAAACGTATTGTAATCTTTGTGATATCTCACCGACTTAGATGAGCTATAACGAATGCGAAGATGAAACTGAAAGGGAATAAAAGAATACTATATGGCTTCGTTGTGACAAACGGAATGCTACGACACGCGAGAGACAAATGGGGTTTTAGGGGTTTTCGATATGATGTCTTCACGACTCAGATGTGTTACGGCGAGGCACAGAAGACCAAAGGGATGATCAGTGATATTGTTGCCTTCGGCATACTCATGGGGATGTTACAGCGAATGATTGATGAAGTCTTATGCACTGTGGCTGACATGAAAATTCATAATTGCAACTGTTTGCTGATATTGGAATATGAAACGATGTGTCTGATCATATACTAATGTATAAATAATCACTCTCAGTTGTAAATGAAGTAGTAGGTAAAATAGTAGGATAGAATAGATACAGTTCAGAGGAACACAATGTTCCACAAAAAATGAGATTATGTTGCATATGTAAAATCATGGAGATATCAATGGAAGTCTTTTGATGTGTTGCAATTTTTTCTGGTATCAGTTGTTGGTCGTGTTTATTGAAAATATTATTGAAGTTGTCTCCAATTGTGATGTTCTCTGACTATTTGAATTGGTGTAACAAGTTTACCTCCAGTTTGTCAGTACACATTTGCTGTAAATGTGTGATTAATTAGTTGGTTCTTTCCAGTAAAGATTAAATCCTCTAAGTTGATCATAGTAATTAGAAGATATCAATTGGATGATTTAAGAAGAACTCGGTAATTATAATCTTGCATGTTTATACAAGCTATAAACCAAATCATATGCTAAACAGCTTGAATTCTTGCTAGAACAGAGTACTTATCTCAGATTTCTCTTGACTCCGCATACCCTATAAGGCACTGGTCTCACCATTCACATCATTCAGTCTCATTCATATTTTTTTACATCTGCTAGTTGAGCATATTAGGATTTAGTCTTCATTTTAGTATACAATTTATTCCAAGTTTGATCTATTTTGTCCACTCCCATATGCCATTGTGGATAAATTGTTTTAGGAAGGAAGATCATAGGTTAAGTCTACTTCATCCATTATAGGTACACCCTCCTAGGTCTAGCAGCACCTGAAGAGTAGAAGGTTTAATTATTTCAAACCTTGTTTTGTTACCCTAAAGTGTACCAAGAGATTGGAAACCTCTTGAGGTATCCTTGCCTGCATTTTTGAGAGCTAACAGAATCCATAGGTGTTTCTTTAAGAAAATCTCCATAAATCAACAACCTTAATTGATTCCATTCTAGGAGTATCCATAGCAACAAGTTGACAATCTATATTTTATATATCGACTTAACCACCTTCTTGAAAAGGTATGTCAGTGTCCTTTTTAATTTCCTACACATCAACATTATTTTGATAAGATTCAATATTATAGAAACATATGCACAAATTTTTCCTACTAAATTATTTTGATGTAATGAAGGAAAATCATTATCTAACAGGGAAAAAAGCTCCATCATTTATCTTGTGGATAGTGTGATATGTTACTTGCATGACAATATTTGAAAAAGTTCTTAGATTCTTCATGTTTTTGAGCTCCTAAATATGCATCCATTACTCATATTACATAACATTCATTCTTGTTGAATATTATAATGGGGTCCTCTTGCTTATATAATATTTCAACAACTTCAACTACATGAGATTTGAATAACACATTTAACTACCACCAACTATGGAAACACTAGGTTGCTTAATTAAATCATAACCATATAACTAAACACTGGATTCAAGAAAATTAGAAGACTCTCTCATCACTAATCTACAATATTATTTTGTGTATGCATCATTAAGTTTAACTTTAAGCATGCACAAATCATTCAATGAGAAGACTCTTGATTATCTATTAGTGGATCAACTATTTGGCCCTCATCACACTTGACTCTAAATGTACCCATTAAAATATCATGTTGATGTAACTTACCATCTAGTATGATTAAGTTACATCGGTCTTGTTCAGCCACCCCTTCTTGCGTTGCATTGTCTACTTGTCAATTATCCCTAACAAAGTGACTTCCTGATTCATGTCTTTCCACCTCTTGTGAAAATTTTGTAATGAATGTAGGGGACCTTGTAATGGACTATTTGAATAATACCATACCGTCTTTGAATTATTTGACTACAACTTGGCATTATAGACAAGTAAATTCTAAATGGGAAGTATTATGCACTTTGCATCAACATGGCAACAATAGGTCCTCCAAATATGTCTCATTCCTAAGACTAATTTAATCTTGCATGAACTTCACAATGAATTTTGTATACCCTTCTAATGCTATACTATCATCATCTATAGGAAAAAATTCATATGATATCAAGCATAGTTTAGGCTTAGTTGCATCCCATAAAAAAAAAATTTCCTTCCATAGCCATATCCAACCTTGTCAGAAATATCAAACTATTCATTTCATTGTGCTTAGTGTGTCACATATTTTACATTGGTCTAACAAAGTAAAACAATAAATTCTCCTACGGTACAACTATCTATTTAGAACCTCTTCAAACTATGGAATATCAACCTTACTACTCTCTACACAACAAGAGACAACAACTTACTGTGTATCCATCTAAAAAAAAAAGAATTTTTTTTGCAATTTTTAGGATATTTGACATATAGAGAGATATTTTATATCTCATATGGGTATGTGCACCAAGTTGTGACACAAAAATGGCTCTTAAGATACCACTTTTTTTCTAAAATCAGAAAAGTTTGATGTTCATGAGGAAATGAAGATAGTTATGCTCAAAATTTGAAGATGGAACAAGAACAAGAGTTGAAGTGCTCTGAGTCTACTTTCTAATCTACTATTTTTTTTTTTAAATAATGAATATTAAGGGTTCCAAAAATGGGGGCCACAAAAATTGGTCCTATTTTTATTAAAAAAATAGCATAGTGTCTATTGTGGCCTCCCCTTTTCATTAATTTTAGTTTTTAATTTCAAAAATCTGAATGGTAAGAAATTAGCTAACACCATGTAGTTTATCTGAGTTCTTTCGGCTAATTTTTTAGTGAATATATAATATTTTATGAATTTTTGAAGTGCACACATCCTGAAAAGTTAAAATTTGAGCATGTCCCCCCCTAGTTTTTTTTTAAACTAATCAAAAATCAATTTTTTCATTATGTGTAGAATGGATTCTATTTTATAAAAATGCAACTTCTTTCAAATTTTATTAATGAGTAAAAATATTTTCCAAAACTAGCACATGTCGGTTTTTGACAAAAAAAATGAAGGCACTAACAAGAGAAGTTATGGATGAAAACCTTAACATAATCAAAACGTTAAAAAACTTATATATTTAGATAGCTAATAGAGATTAATGTTATCACTATTTTTTTATAAAATTTCATTGAAGGACATGAAAATTGATGGTTAGCATGACCAAAAATATGTTAAATATTTGTGTTACCCTTATTGTAATTATGAACAAGTGTTGTCATTTATGTCAACTATGTGTTGAGGAAGGTTGTTGCAAGTTGTTGCATGTATAGCTGAGATATTGAGGAAGTGTTGTGATTACATATGTTGCAATTTCTGGAGATGTGTTGGAATGAAGTAATGCGCTAAAATGGTGTCTATGGTACTTGGTTTCCAAGTTCTTTTGAGAAAATTTGATAAATAGAGAAAACAGTGTTATGTGAATGTTCTGAACATGCTCTGGGATGTGCTCCACATTTATTCTATGTTGAGGCTATTCATGTGCAGATATGATATGTTGTTCAGTGTTTTTAGTAGTTTCTATGTCCATAATTTGGGTTGCTAGATCACTGTGCAAAATGAGACATGTTCACTAGTGTGTAAACTAGTTTTTCAGTGTTGTTTACTGTGGTTTGGGAGAAATGTATTTGCTTCACATTTCTCCACAGTTTGGCTTCATATTTTTCAAATATGGTAAGTTTCTTATGTTGTTTATATCTTTCAAAATTCAAGCTTTCTCTTGATTTGGTGTTGTTTTGTGCGTGTTTCATGTGTCAATGCACATTTAAGGAAAGCCAAATGTTCTAGGTGGAATTGTTTCTACAATGCAAGTTTGGATGGAGTCTTTTTTGGATCTTATGTGGTTTTTGGATCATTCTAGATCATGTAAAATATATTTTTGTGGTTCATGTGTCATCTTGATCAAGTGGGAAGTGTGTACTTAATAGTTTTATGGTGTTTGGCATGGGTAATGACCGACCTGGTGTTAACACTACATGTGAAGTTGCTTCAAAGTTTGTAGAAGCATGTTGAGGTGTGTTGGGATAAATTTGGGTCCTAAAAATAATTTATTTGGGTTGCCTTCATTCCTTTCCACTACAGGAATGTTTAGGTGCTGGCCTAATTTGAAATTATAAATGTAAAGGATGTTCTACCAACCTTGGACAAGGCTTTCAACGTTGAGGATGGTATAAATAATATTGGTGTTGTAGGAATATCTGAAGATAGATAAAGGATAGATGCAAAAGAGATACAAGTGATGAGTAGATGTGAATTTTAGCAGAGCAGTGCAAACTTCAAAGTGTTGGACTTTTGAAGGCAGTGATCTGAAAGTTTCCACAATATTTCAAATAAGGCTATGAAGGTGTTGGAGGTATTGTTGTGGATTCTCTATTTCATTGAAATAGTATTCTTTATGCAAAATTTCTATTCTATCTTCTTTTCTTATTCTAAGTATTGAGCTTTGGCTATGAGCCCTTCTGGACAATGTGTCCTATTCTGGCAATGAGCCATTGTACCAGTTTTGTAATTACTTATATTGTGATCTAATCCTCACCATGGTTTTTACCTCATTGGGTTTTCCATTTAAATTTGGTGTTCTATTGTGTATTGGGTTGTTCTTTCAAATTTTTTTATCTACATTTCATGATTAATCACTTTAATAGAATAAGGTTTTAATGAATGCTTGTTGAACTGATTATTGTTGAGGATTTTTTATGTTTTAAGTTGATACAACTAATTTACCCCCTCTCAATTATCTTTTTTGTTCAACAACCCTTTTATAAAATCATGTCCTTGGCATGAAATGGTCATCCAACACTTTGGGTTGTATTCCCAAACAAAAATCCAAACCTTAGGCTCAGTATTTCCTAATGCAACTAATTTGGTTCCTGCCAAATTTAGAGAGTTCCAAATTTGGTTCTTACCAAATGTAATGTAACATTTGGAAAGCACCAAATTTTTGCACTCTCCAAATTTGGAATTCTCCAAATGGTGATGTATTAACAAAAACACCAACTTCGTTGCTTTCTATTTGTCTCTCACTACCCTGCTTTGATAAGGCTTAAAGTTTACAATTTATGATTGATGATGGATAGTTGAGGTTTTACTTTTTATTCCCTCTTTTTCTCCTTCTTAACCAATACTTACACTGTTCTCTCTTAACCCTCTTTAGGTCTTTCCCACCCTCTATACATTACCTTCCCTTATTAATCCCATCTTCATCCTTTCCTCCCTACCTCTCTCTTCTTCTATCTCCCTTTGTTGTTGTTTCTCACCCATTTCTCTCTTTTCTCTCGATCACTACATCTCCCTCACAACCCCCCTCTCTCTTTCATCATATCCAAGTTTCTCCCTCTTCTCATAACCCACCTCTCTCCCCCATCTATCTATCACCTCTTTCTTTTCTCTCTTCCTGTCTCCAAGTCTCTTCAACCTTTTCTCATTACCCACCTCTCCCCCCTCTATCTCTTATCTTTTTCTTCTTTCTCTCATCTTCCCTCTCCCTCCCCTTTCTACATCATCACCTCTTTATATCCTCCTCCATATGTCTCTCACTCCCTCCATCACTTATTAATCATCTACCAATGCTTACCTTTCACTCTCCCTCTCTTCTCTATCTCGCCTCTCTATGTCTCTCTCAATATCTCTCCTTATCTCCCTCTCTATGTTTCCTTTCATCATTACCCTCATCTATATCATTTCCTCCCCACCACTCTTTTCTTCTCTCTCCCTCTATTATTGTTTCTTTCCCATCCATCTCTTTTCTCTTGATCACTACCTCTTCCTCCCACCTTCTCTCTATCCCTATCTCTATGAATCTCCCTCCTTCCCTCTTTATCTCTCAACCTTTCCCTCCTTCTCTCATTACCCACCCATCTCCCACCCTCTTTTCCTTTCCTTACCTCCTTAGGGTTTAAGGGTTGAGGGTTGAGGTATTAGGGTTGAAGATATAGGGTGGAGGGAATAGGGTTGAGGGTTTAATATATAGTCTAGAGGGATGAGGGTTGAGGGTTATAGGTTTGAGGGATTAGGTTTTAAGGCTTGAGTATTTAAGAATTGAGAGTTTATGGATTGGGGTTTAAGGTATAGGGTTGAGGGATTAGGATTGAGGTTGAGGGTTTAAGGGTTGAGGGTTGAGGATTGAGGGTTGAGGGAATAGTATTTAAGTGTTCTATGTTTTAAGGGTTGAAGGTTTAAGGGTTTAGGGTTGAGGTATTATGGTTTTTGGTTCATAGGGTTGAGGGATTTAAGGGTTGAGGGTTGAGGGATTAGGTTTAATGGTTATAGGGTTGAGGGAGTTGATAGTTGAGGGTTTAGGGTTTAAGGGTTGAGAAGGATTAGGTTTTAATAGGTTGAGGATTTTAGGGTTGTAATGATTCTTGAGGTTTTAAAGTATAGGGTTTTAAGGGATTAGGGTTGAGTTTAAGGATTGAGGTTGAGGGAGGGTTTGAGGGTTTGAGGGTAGAGGATTGAGGGTTTAGAGGATTGAGGGTTGAGGGTTGAGGGTTGAGGGTTGAGATGGGGTCCTTGAGGTTTGAAGTTTAAGGGTTGAGGGTTTAAGGTTTGAGGGTTGAGAGTTGAGTTTTTGAGGGTTGACGGTTGAGGGATTAAGGGTGGAGGGTTTAAGAGGTGAGGGTTAAGGGATGAGGATTGAAGGGTTGAGGGATTAGGGTTTAAGGGTTAAGGTTTTAAAGTTTGAGGCTTGAGGAATTAGGGCTTAAGGGTTGAGGATGGACAGATTAGGGTTGAGGCTTGAAGGTCAAGGTTTTAAGTGTTGAGGGTTGGGGAATTAAGGGTATAGGGTTTAAGGGTTGAGGGATAATGGATTAAGGGCTAAGTGTTGAGGTATTAGGGTTTAAGGGTTGAGTGTTTAATGGTTGAGGGTTGATGGATTAGGATATAAGGTATAGGGTTGAGGGATTAGGGTTCAATGGTTGATGGTTTAGGGATAAGGGATTAAAGGTTAGGGATTGATGGATCACACTTCAAGGGTTGAGGGTTTAAGGGTTGAGAGTTGAGGGATGGATTTTTAAGGGTTGATGATTAATAGATTAGGGTTTAAGGGTTGAGTGTTGAAGGAAGAGGGTTTAAGGGATAAGGAATGAGGTATTAGTGTTTAAGGATTGAGGGTTGAAGTTTGAGGGTTATGGGATTGAGGGATTATGGTTTAATGGTTGAGGATTAAAGGGTTGAGGGTTGAAGTTTGAGGGTTGAAGGTTGAGTGTCATATGATTGAAGGATTAGGTTTTAAAGATTTATTTATTAATGGTTTAAGGTATTAGGGTTTAGGGTTGATGGTTGAAGTATGAGTGTTATAAGATTGAGGGATTAGGGTTTAAGGGTTAAGGGTTGACATTTTAAGGGTTGGGGGTTGATGGTTGAGGTATTATGGTATAAGTTATAGAGTTGAGGATTTAAGGTTGAGGCTTGAGGGTTGAGGGTTTAATGGTTTAATATTTTATAGGTAGAAGGTTGAGGGATGAGGATATATGTATAAGGATTAGGGTTTAAGGGTTGCGGGTTGAGGGATTAGGGTTAATAGTTGATGTTTGAGGTTTTAAGGGTTCAGGGATAAGAGTTATAGGATTGAGGGATTAGATTTTAATATTTTAGATTTGATGTTAAATGGTTGAGGTTTAAAGGTTTAAGGGTTGAATTTTGAGTGTTGAAGGTTTCTCAAGTTATAGGATTAAGTGATTAGGGTTTAAGGATTTAGGGATTAAGGGTTTAAGGGTTGAGATTTCAGGGATTAGAGTTTAAAGGTTGAAGATTTAAGGATTGAGGGATTAGGATCTTAGGTATATATTTATGGGATTAGGGTTGAGGCTTGAGGCTTGAGGATTTAAGGGTTTAAGGGTTGAGATTTGAGGGATTAGAGTTTAAGGTTTGAGGGTTAAGGTTGAGGGATTAGGATCTTAGGTATAGAGTTATGGGATTAGGGTTGAGGCTTTAGGCTTGAAAATTTAAGGGTTTAAGAGTTTAGGGGTAGAGAGTTGAGGGTATAGGTATAAGGATTAAATTTTAAGGGTTAAGGATTGGTAGATTAGGGTTGATGGTTGAGAAATTAACGGTATATGGTTTAGGGTTTGAGGGTTGAGGGATGAGGGTTATAGGATTGTTGGATTAGGGTTTAAGGGTTGAGGGTTGAATGTTGAGGGTTTTAGGATTGAGAGATTAGGGTTTAATGGTTTAGGGATTAAGGTTTTAAGGGTTGAGGGATTAGGGTTAATGGATTGAGGGATTAGGGTTTAGGGTGTAGGATTGAAGTTTGACAGTTATATGATTGAGGGATGAGGGTTTAAGGGTTGACGGTTGAGGTTAAAGGGTTGAATGTTAATGGGTTTAGGGTTGAAGTTTGAGGGTTGAATGTTGAGGATTATAGGATTGAGTTATTAGGGTTTAAGGATTTAGGGATTAAGGGTTTAAGGTTTGAGGTTTGAGGGATTATGGTTTAAGGGTTGAGGGTTGAAGGATGAATTTTTAAAGGTTGATTGTTGAGAGATTAGGGTTTAAGGGTTGAGGGTTTAAGGATCATGGTTTAAGGGTTGAGGATTGAGGGATTAGGGTTTATGGTTAAGGGTTAAAATTTGAGGGTTATAGGATTGATGGTTTAGGGTTTAAGGTTTGAGGGTTGAGGTTAAAGGGTTGAGTGTTAAAAGGTTGAGTGTTGAATTTTGAGGGTTGAAGGTTGAGGGTTATAGGATTGAGTGATTAGAGATTATGGGTTTAAAGGTTGAGAGTTGACGGATTAGTGTTTGGGTTTAGTGTTGAAGGATAATGTTTTAAGGGTTGAGGGATTAGGGTTTAAGGGTTGAGGGTTGAAGGATGAGGGATTAATGGTTGAGGATTGAGGGATTAAGGCTTATGATTGAGGGATGATGATAGAGGGTTATAAGATTCTGGGAATAGGGTTCAAGGGTTGAGGGTTGAAGTTAAAGGGTTGAGTTTTAAAGGGTTGAGGGTTGAAGGGTTGAGGGTTGAAGTTTGAGGGTTGAGGGATTGGTGTCTAAAGTTTAAGGTTTAAGGACTTAGCTTTGATCCCTATTGAGGGATTAGTGTCTAAGGTATAGAGTTTAAGGATTTAGGGTTTAATACTTATTTGTCTCTCCATCCCTTGTCATCTCTACATCTCTCACTCATCTCATTAATACTCCTCTAGGTCTCTGTAAATATTCTCTCTTATCCTTTTCATTATCAGTAAATCTCATTAAACCTTTCCCTCCATCCCTTGGTACTTTACTAGGTCTTTCCCACTCTTCTCTCTCCCTTGGTAAAGCTGTAAAATATCACATTTGTCACTCAAAAAATAGGAAACCTATTATTCAACACATTTGGTGCTATCCAAATTTGGTGAGTGCCAAATTTCTTTTTCAAAAAATTGGTTAAAAAAGTAGTTGACCCGTGATACAAGCCCACAATTTGCTTTCTCTATCTATTTTTGTGCATTCTCTGGCAAGAAAGTTCCTTTTTATGTAGTTGATTTCTTGTGGTATCATATTATGAATTATCCATCACCTTTTGAGAACCAATTTTCTTGTTGGATAATGTAAAAGAATATAATTTGAAGTTTCTACAACATATTTGATTATCTTAACTAATATATTTATTTTTTTAGTATTCTATTGCTTCTATTGAGGTTTTTTTAAGTTTTGACAATATAAACTATGGATATGAATTTCCTTGAGCTCCCTTTGGGTAATTTTATTTTTTCCAAGTACTAGCCTACACCCCATCTATTTGTACATTGGCTCCCTTTAGAAGAACTTCATCCACTGCTGCCAAGTGTCCACTAGGCTCTCTTTGCATAAATTTCTTCCTTCACTCTTCTACTAGCCCTCGCCATGCTTCCACGTGTTAGCATTGTGAGAACTTCAAGGATGCTTCCCTTTGCTTTTCAACCAGGCCCCATATATGTGCTACGTAGCATCTATCTGCGTTCACGTTTTGGTGAACCCTGATTAGCACTTACAAACCAAGAACTTCTCCATGTTTCTTCCCCACATGGCTTTTGATCGAAAGGAATGAGGAATGAACCACAGGCTCTAACATACCACTACATGTCTCCTTTGCAAGGATTCTATCAAAAGGAAGGAACTTGCAACGAGCCCCACTAGATTGCCATGTTTTCTAACGACCTCCATCTTTAAGCGACACATGTCGGCACAATGTTCTACAAGGAACACTCCCATCATTTAGAGGAGATGCATCTATTTTGGAAGAGACCATATTCCATGGCCTAAATATTTTTTGTTGCAATGGCTTAAGGAGATCATTGCTGTAGGAATTATTGTACATGTTTCAAGATCTCTTCTATTATTAGCTTGCAAGGTGGCGGGATTTTTATTTATATATATTGCTTCTTCCTTTCGAAAATGAGTTTGGAAGATACAAAAAAAATTGGGAAGGACACCAGGCCTTTCTACTACGTTTAGATCATTTTATAAGACTCTAAGACTGTGCCATTGCTCAGCTTTTCTATTTTCTTTAGCTATTTGATAAAACATTACACTATGCCATTATTGTACTAAGTTGTTTATTTGCAGAACTTCTATGATTTCAATATAAATTTATTGTTTTAGACCATGTATTTGACTCTTCTTTTTAGTAAATGTGTATTGTGATTATTTTATGATATTAAATAAATTATTCAGGGTTTCATCTTTGTTTTATGTTATTTTGGGACTTAGCAGATTATTGAACGAGCCCTTAAATTGTATCCCAAAAGATTCATTTACCATGCCTATATCTACATCTTGGCACATTGCCTTAGTTAGATATTTATTTTTTTATATCTCCCTCCTTTTCCCATTCCAAAATCCCAAATATAGAAGAAGCTGACATCTTTAAAAACTAGGTCACTTAGTTTAGCACAATTGGTGCCCCCATTAATTGAGTTTCCCATAAGGTTGTTACCTTGTCCAATTTTGGCATCAACATTTCTTTTTTCAAGCATGCTCAGTGGGACCACTTAAATGTACCTAAATGTAAAGAGGGTGTATAAGCCATCAACCTGTTACTAGATCCCAAACAATGAATAACCTTGCTTTGTTAGTGTTGCCACTAGGAATAGTACAAGCTGGAACCCATATAGTGAACGTTTCACCCCCTCCACTAGCCATGATGCCAATCACTAACAAAAATTATGTGGCATTGGATGTTGGAATTCCCTTTGTAGCACCAATAGCTCCCACTATTTGGGCCCTATCCCAGACTCTACTTTAAAATCTAAACCTAAATTTACTAGAGATGGCTCAAGAACACCATCCAAACATCTACAATATGTGGTAGACGTGTGTTTGGTGCATGAAGTTACTAACCAAAATATAGCACTAAGGTTGCTTGCAACCTCTTTTAGGGTTAAAGCACTGGATTGGTATGGCACTCTATAAGCTAACATTATCGATACCTGGGATCAACTCAAAGACCTTTTCTATGAAATATTCTTGAATGATGTAGATAGGTCTTCACAATATCATTAGCTATCAATCATAAAGCAAGCTCCATATGAAGCCATGATTGACTTCAATTCCCAATTCCATATAACTTGGAAGAATATTCAAGCTTCTATCCTCCCATCGGCTAAGTTGGCATTCATGTTCTAATTAAAATCCATCAATGTCAACATCTCAATGATGATCCAGTCTCTTGGCAGAACCACTCTACTAGATGCATACAACATCATAGTCAAGATGAAGAACAATCTGATAGATGCAAGGAAGTTTCCACCTCAGCCCATCATGCCTATATTTCTCAAAATATCAGTTGCCACCCAGGATTTTCCATCTACTAGTGTGTCTGTTGGTCCCTAGTCTATGTGTGCATACCCAAGGATGACACAAAATCTTGCTTCCACATTTGGGTTTTCAAAGGATGAGATGAGTGATGTTAAGTAGATATTGTTGATCACTGCCAATGAAATAATTGCCATCAAGTGGAACCAGTCTACGCTTTTGAAGCCAACCTAACAAAATGATCAAAGTAGATGAACTCCTTACCGACAAAATCAATTCCAAGGAGGCTCACACACAAACCTACAGGTGCAAACAACTAATTAGATAGTTCCAATACCTACTCCACTACAAAGTACTAACCCAAGTTCAAGCAGAGGGATAAAAGTAGGGAAAAAGAATCTTACCAATGATATTAATCCTTGGTGCTTCCCTTGTGGTGATACACATATGTGCTGAAACTACCTGCGCGATAATATACAACAAAAGGTGGTGGAACAACACATCCAAGGCATTATGTTGGACCATGGAGGTTATGTATATGCCTCTCCAAAAATGGAAAATACGGTACTCACTGTGCAAATAAAAGAGATGTCCCTAGAACAAGAAACAAATATTTCTCCCAATCACGTGCTCTTCTCATGGATGGAGGGAGAGGACTCAGTGTTTGTGAATGATGATTCTACATCCAAATCCCTACAACTGTAGTCTGATTACAACACTCTTTCAAAGAAGAGATTCACGAGTGAATTAGTCATCCCACCACCAATTGTCCCGCAACCTAAAAGTTCCTCTAATCAAATACCTAGTACCTCCGCAATGGTGCAACAACTTCAACCGTGAAGGGAAATTGTTATAACCAGAGATAAGGAGTAGAAGCCTCCAAATCTACCACTATTAAATGTGGTGGAACAATTGAAAAAATCCTCTAATAATGTGTCCCTTTGGTATATCTTAGCTATTCTAGAGTAGAAGACATTACTACAAAATTCTCTCCAGGAAGATCCAATCATTGAGCCAACAAAGCAATCACTGGAGGGAAAAGCCATTGATCCATCACCTCCTGCCAAAGTTCTCACAAATAGCATAGAGGAAGCCTCTACTAAGGTTAGAGATAAGCCAAAATTGAAACCCTTTTTCCTAACTCTTATTATGGGGAAGAAACTACTGCATAATTCCATGATCAACTTTGGATCTAGCTCCACAATCATGCCCAAGTAGATCGTTGAAGCCTTGGGACTTAGCTATGAGCCTTTAAAAAGGGGGGTTATGTAGTTTGATGAGAAAAAATTCAAAACCATAGGTGTCATCAAGGACCTTCCCTTGACTTTTTTCTCCTACCCTAGCATCACAGTCCCACAAGATATGGTGATCATTGACATTGCCCCCATGTTCAGTCTTTTCCTATCCTGAGAATTCACTTCAAAAATAGGTAGGTATCTTTCTTTAGATTAGTCACATTTGATCCTTAGGAACAAGCATGGAGATAAAATGAAGATAATATATGAACCTCTGCATTCAAAACATGTGGCCAATGAAGCATTATCAACTTTGAGGTTTCCCATACCTCTTTGACCAAAGAGGGAATATATTGCACTAAGTTACTAGAGGATGAAAAAGTTATTAGAGATCAGATTGATCAAGAAGTCCTCTTAAGAAAATACATATTCACTAATCCTCTTGAAAACTATCATGCTACTGGGTTGGGGACTTATGTCATCTACGATAGAGATTAAGTGCTTTCAAAGGTCATGAAGGAACCTGAAAGTGGTCAAGCCTTAGAGCTATAGATGTTGCACTTTGACGAAGCAATATGCAAAGTTGGAGGAGGATCCAAGATATGTTTGATATCCCCACACAATGAAAAGACACTATAGTCCTTCTACTAGTTTGCTTGTTCAAACAATGAAGTTGAATATGAAGGCCTAGTGTAAGGTCTAAGTCTTGCTGAGCAGATGGGAATCAAGAAATTAATGGTATTCTAAGATTATAAACTCATAGTCAATCAAGTTTGAGGGATTTCCATAGCCAAGAATGTCCACATGAGATCCTATAGACATAGAGTTTGGGACCTGATCGAGGGAATTGAAGCCTTCAATATCCAGATAGTTCCCAAAGAGAAAAACACAGAGGTGGATCACTTGGTAGCAATCAGATCTAAATTTGATCCTATTTTTGACCTAATTCATAATAGAAACTTTGTACGAGTGATTTCCCAACTAGAAATTCTAGATAATTATTAGATCTAGCAAGTGTTTGAGAGTGATGTACACATCGCCTCATTCATCCAACAGTTGGGAGAGTTTGTTGAGAAACTCCAACTAAAGATTGTTGAGTCTTATGATGGACAAATCATTCAACTGATGTCCGACAAGCTTCCCGAAGGATTGGTCACTCTCGAAAACTTGTTTTATTGTGACGATGCGAGAAATGACAAAAGGAAGTTTGTAGTGGAAAAAAGTGACTATGTAGACCTTCAAGTCAGAGATAGCGGAAAACTCAAGGTCAGAAAAGACATCTTACATCATGACAAGGAGATGTTCATCCATTTATGTGAAAGGTATGGAGTAGTGGCCTTGTCATATGATGACGTTAAGGGATATGATCTCAACATCATCTAGCATACAATATAGTTGATGGGAGGTGCAAAACTAGTCTACCAAAAGAAGAGGCTAGTGAATCCTAAAATTGAGGCACTAATGGTGCAAGACCTAAAATAGATAATTCAGTCTTGGATCATCTTCTTGATTAAGCATAGCACATAGGTATCCAACCTAATCCCAGTCTGAAAGAAGAATGGAGATATCCACCTATGTGTTGACTTTCAGGACCTGAATAGAGCATCCCTAAAGGACCATTACCCATTTCCTTCCATGGAATCTA
Source organism: Sequoia sempervirens (assembly GCA_007258455.2). Classification (NCBI taxonomy): domain Eukaryota; kingdom Viridiplantae; phylum Streptophyta; class Pinopsida; order Cupressales; family Cupressaceae; genus Sequoia; species Sequoia sempervirens. The sequence goes on along the minus strand of VDFB02168118.1, from coordinate 115,123,869 downwards.
TCTTGCAAATAGTGTTAGGATCATAAAAATTTTCTCTACTAGATGGCTTCTCTGGGTACAACTAGATATGGGTCAAAGAAGAGGACCGATACAAAATGATGGTCACCAGTAAGTGGGGAACATTTTAATATGCTAAAATTCCTTTTGGCCTCTCTAATGCAGGAGCCACTTTCTAGGGGGCAATGGATATTGCTTTCAGTGAATTGATCAACAAGATTATCCTAATCTATTTGGATGATCTGACCATATTCTCTAAGTCTAAGGATGATCAATTTGATCACCTAAAAATGGTGTTTTCAAAGTGTCACAAGGAAAATTATTAGTACATGTAGTGTCCAAAGAAGGAATTACAGTTGATCTTGAGTGGGTGAAGGAAATCAAGGAACTCCCCTTACTTGTCAACAAGAAAGGAGTCCAATCTTTCTTGGGGAAGGTAAATTTTGTGAGCAAATTCATTTCAAATTTTTCAAGAATAATTAGACCAATCACCCTAATGTTGAAAAAGGATCAACTATTCAAAAGGACAAAAGAAGCTAGAGAAGCCTTCAAGAAGGTTAAGGATGCTATTTCTTTAGCTCCTATACTGATCAATCCAAACCTATTGAAGGACTTCATAATGTACGTATTTAGTAGTGAATCCAAAATTGCTACTATGTTAACTCAAAAGGATAATGAAGGAAAGGGAGGTCATCCACTAACATTTCATTCCTAGACCATAAAATATTATCAGATGAATTACAACTTCATCAAGAGGAAAGTGTTCACCATTATTAAGGGACTCAAAAAGTTCTGACACCTCATATCTTGCAACAAGGTGATTGTTTATGCCATGCATTCTAGTGTGCATGAGTACATCATGGAAGTAGAGATCATTGAAAATAGGGCCAATTTGATCACTAATATCCTTGAATATGACATTGAGGTCAAACCTACAAAGATCATTAGAGGAAGGGGACTATACAAATATTTGACACATGATGAAGAAATGGTAGCTAAAGAGGAGCAATCAAAGTTGGTTTTGACAAATGAATTTGAGTCAAAATGCTATTGGCTATCAGAAAAAGTGAGATTCATGTGCACCAAAAGATATATGTTGGGCCTTCCTTCTAAAAAGAGAAAATTCTACCAACTGTAGAATAGAAAATACATACTCATTGAATGGGTCCTATTGAAAAGGAACTTCAATGGTGTTATATTGTGGTGTGTCACCATAGAGAAAGTGAAGAGAATTCTTGACACTTTCTACAACTATCCCACAGGTGGACACTTCTCTATTAAAACCTCTACCATCAAGATAATGTGTGTTGGATGCTTCTAGCTTACGCTATTCCATGACTCATAATCCTTGGTGAAAGCCTACAAAGAATACCAATTCTTTGCTGGGAGAAGGAAAAATTATGCAATGCCTCTTAATCCAATAGTGGTTGATAAGTCATTTGCACAGTGGGGCCTTGATTTCATTAGGATGATCAATCCTGCCTCTAGCATCAGACACAAATGGATCCTCATGGCCATAGACTTCTTCACTAGATGGACTGAGGCCATGCCCCTAAAGAATGCAATGGAGGTGGAGATTTTGGACTTCCTCGAGGAATTGGTGATGAGATTCGGTCCACCAAAGACCATCATCTCTAAAAATCTGAAGGATTTCCAAGGCTCTAAGGTATGTTAATTTTCACTAATGCATGGAATATTCTTGAAAATATCATCAAATTACTACCCATAGGAGAACAGACTGGCCAAGTTGACTAATAAGAATTGAGTCTAACTGATTAAAATAATCGGGTTGGAACATAAGAGAGAATGGCATAAGAACCTTCGGGAAGTACTCTGGGTAGATCAGATAAATCCCAAGCAAGTCCTCAAGACTTCACCATACGAACTAGTATGCTGGAAAGAAGCACTGTTTCCCATCTCTATGGAGATTCTTGAGCTACAACTACTCAAATCTCTTGAGGTAGTAAAAAATGGCACCATGGAAGTTCAGTTGGTCGAGTTGCTAGTAGTACAGACAAAAAGGGAAAAGGCCTTAATATCCATGACTAGCTGCTAGTAGGTGGTTAAAATATGGTTTGAAAAAAATTCCTTGAACCAAGGTCTAAAATGTGGAGACCTAGTATTAAAATTCAATGAAAGGGCGGTGAAGCCTGGCCAACATGGAAATTTTGACAGTATATGGGAAGGCACTTTCAAAATAATTCAATGCATGCAACGCAATGTGCTTGAATTAGAAAACATGGAGAAGGAAGCATTGGAGATTTTGATTAACAAATTCCATCTTAAACTATTTAATTAAGCTTAATTATTATTCAACCACTATAAAAATTTAATTACTATAATTATTTTTTGTCATTTTTTGTCGGCTAGTATTTCTAGCTCATCAACAACCCATGGAGCAAGAAAATTAAAATAAACTCATGAAGTAGAAAATTTAAACGAAACCTATATGAAAAATTGAAATGAACACATATGTGCGGAAAAATAAAAAATAACCAATATTGCAGAATCACAAGAAAAAGAGACAAGGAAGTTGATATAAGTTGTATTTTCATTATATATATATATATACTTTGATAAATGAATTTTTAAAATGGCTCTAAGGCCATACCTTTAAAAGTATATCTATGTTGTATGTAGTTTCTTTATATATATATATATATATATATATATATATATATATATATATATGGTAAAGACCTTTTTGAGGCATATATGCAAAAAATAGACTAAGTGTGATTTTATTTAAAATGGAGAAAAGAGGAGTGCATTTTAGGTAGGAGCATCATTATTAGCAGCATCAGCAGGCGCAATGGTGAGTGGCGGAGGGAACACCAGGTTCCTGAAGTCGATATACCAGTAAACACCATAAAATAGTACCAAATTGTAGCAATGAAGTAGGAAGTGGCAAGCACAAGTCACCCTTTGACAATGCTCTTCATGTGACAAGAGGCAGATCCCACTCAAGAATGGTACCCATGGCACTACTATGTCTTCTTCAATATGTTTATGAAGTTCACTCATCATTGGAATGCCCAGACCATACATAACATTCACCACCACCTCTCCAAGGTTGACTAACACTTCAGAAATATTACCAGCACTAGGTGAAGGATCATTGGCTTAGGAACTTGGATATCAAGCAGAGATGTGACAAAATGAGAATAGACGTCAGTATTGACTCTGTACTTGTATTCATATTCCACACAATCTTGACCTAATACCCACTTCACAGCTATGATAGCTAGGGAATGCTTATTTTTGGTCATTCTTTTCAAGCACCTATTAGTAATCTCACCTAGAAAATCCATCTGAGACTTGTTGCAAACTAGCCTAATGGAAGTATTCATGATGCTAAACTCTACTCAAACTTCATAATGCAAATTATACTTAGTTTCCTAATGCTAATTCTATCCAATTTCCTAATACCAATTCTTTCAAATTGCTGAGTACGATTTTTCTACTATCTTAGGGCCTATTTATAGAAATATGTGAGGTAGTTGCGCTCAATAAGAATGATGCTAATCGAGTACCAAATAGAAAATCCCACCAGAGGATAGCTCAACTTTCCCACCCAATTGTGTTTGTCATGTACGAATTGTTGTCTATGGAATTAATAAGAGGTAAGGAGGTAACACAAATTGGTGGCATTCCCAAGTGATCGTCTATACAGTAAGGTGTTGATGTGTCATGCTATAGTCACTTCTCAAACTCCAAGGAGGAACTCATATATTTTCAAGTATGCATTGCATATTTGGCTTAATTATTATTTTTTAGATATTAATTGCCAAAGCATGCAAAATGTTAAACTGCCTTCAATCGCTAGCTCAATTTCCAAGGAAACCACGCTGTAGGGCACAATTATCAATCGTCATTATGAATTCTTGTCTTTTCAAAATAGCAAGAAATTCATTTTGCATGGGCAAAGGAGTTGGTAGTACATGCAAAATTAACTTCTAAAAGGAAACCATTGTCTACCACTCCATGAAATAACTCATTAAGTATTGCATGCACAAGGCTAACATTGCAAAAGCTTCCTGAGTACGCTATCCAGAGCAAAGTGTTTTGAGTAGAAAAAGTTGAATTGAATTGCAAAAAAATTTGAACGTCATAGAAATTTTTGATACCCTAAAATGGCTGAAAGTTCTTAGATGGAAGCATAGGTTGAGGCAACCCAAAGCTTATTTGACACCATCCATGTAGCACCAATGGAAAATATTTTCGGTGATGCCTCTTTTACTTCACTTGGAATACCAGAGAAGCCAAAGTGGATTCAAATGTGGGTCATTGAAAATAAAAAAATTATAGGGACCAAAGCCAAATAAAGGAAGAATGGGATAAAATTCATGATCCCATCCTCGCAAAGAACCCTAAGACTCTTAGGGAGGTAGCCTGCGAAAGGATGAAGAAGAATAGTGACCCAGGTTCCTTAGCATAGAAGCAATGGTTTAGCAGGATTCCATAGTATATGGTCTCCTTTGTGCATTACTACCCAGAGCTCATTCACAAAGGCATTGAACATTTCAACCTAGATACCAACACCATCAAGGGCCAGGAGCTAAGAGTCAACATTTGTGTAGAAGTTATCTGGAGCATGCTATGTAACCTTGAAAAAAATTCCAAAGTGGACAAGATGGAGTCATTCACTCCAATAAAGGGGGAGGAAATATGGAGAACCAGAGATTTTTTTCTAGATTTTTATAACAAAGAAACCAAAAGTTCCAGGGATGACCATCAAAATCCACCATAGATTTTGACAGTGCACAATGCTTTCCCTGCGGACCTATAGGATTCCTTTTCAATGATGGATTTTTTTGTGGCCTAGACACTGATAGGTATGTTCAAGACTTTCAATTGGGTATGGGGTTTCAATTGCATAGGAAACATTCATTTTTATAGTATGAGTTCACAAAAATTTTCGTTGAGGAGATGCTAAGCCAAACAAGGGAATATAAAACACAATAGAGGTTTAGATTTCCTTCTCTCCTTTCCCATATGTTTTTGCATTAGACCCTGACTTCTTCAAAAAACATGTGAGGTTGGATAGTTTATATATGGACTCCTCTTCTCTCCTCAACTTATGATTATTATGCATTCTTGGATTATTTCTTGACTCCAATTCTGCAAGACTTGAGCGAGGATGGAAAAGTTTATCAGCTTTCTATCAACCAAACTCATTATATGTAGAGTTTCACTTTGAAATGCAACTGGTTTTTCAAAGAATATTTCACATTCAATTAGGTGCACAACTTTACTGAGGAATTTTTTTGGCTTCCAACATGCGTCAATGATCGAGTATTGGCCTTGGAGATATTTTGACAGGTCTCAATTATTGACTATACCTTTTGCAGAGGGAAGGCTAAGAATAAAGGATTTTTCTTCTACCCATTGAGATTCAAAATAGTGGTAATGGCCAAGAAGTAGTCGCATAAGCTACTAGAGGTGAAGCTGGCTCATTTGGGGCTAGTATGGATTTGTGACAAATGATGGTACAACCCTAAAAAATGACTTGGGAGGCACAAACATCAAGGTAATTCTCATCCCCTAGCCTTACTGGGAAAAGTAGTAGAATCCACTAATGGATGAGGATGATCTATTGATTGACTTGGTTCACATTCCCATAGAAGATAACAGGTTTCCATGGCTCAAGTTTTATTTTTCTTTGGTGAAGTATGATGAGAAGTGAAAAATAGGGGCCACCCTTCACAATAATTTGATAAGGGGTCAAAATTGGAGTGATGAAAGGATTAGGATTTCTAGATATACCACCAAGAGATCAAATGCCTTGATGCCCCTTATCAAGACATAGAGACAAATGAAAGATTTGATAAGTTCTATAACAATGAGCATGATCATATCGATGAAGGTGGTGATGAATATATCGACCTGAATGAGGCTAGAATGTATACAGGGAAGGGGAAGGAGAAGGAGAAAGAAGTACAGACGGTCCTAGCGTAGTAGAAAGAAAACACGACAAAGCAACCTAACAAGGCTTCTTAAAATGTGTGGATAAATATATCACGATTGAGAGGCTCAATTACATGTAGCTTGATTGCAAAAAGGTATAAACAAACCTAGTCACAATAGTCAGAAGCCATAGAGGTGGAAGACTCCCCACCCAACAAAAGGCAGTGCATGAATACAGCTCCAAGAGAGGGCTCATAGGAGCTCGCAACAAGCTAAGAGCCTGAAATAAGCATGGAGTCAGCAATGAGCCAAGGATCGCAATCATCTACACAATAGGTAACTTTCAACCCCTCTTCTCTTGTTTCACAATCCTTGGTTCCTCTTGTTGTTTCTGCATTGCCCATCACTTCAAGTGTCGAACCTTCTTTTTTCACTTTTGCCGCAATGGTCATAGGAAGTTTCTCCTAGTTTTCCCATGTGGGACCATTTACCTTGACCCCTCTATGAACCTTTCCACCTTTCATTGTACCCCAGTCCATGTCTGCTATCTCTTCACCTTTTGCCTCTACGACTGCCATTGATACCCCTCTAGCTACTACTGTTATTGCCCTAACCCATTCTGCCCAATAGATAGGATTCACCATGACTCTGCTACCACCATCACTTCCCTTGTGTCATCCCACTATTTTGTAGACCAGACTTTGGAATATTCATCCATTCTCCTTTCAAATAATCTAGATCTTCCAAGGAAAAAATTTCTCGAAACCACTATCCTGTCATTCCCTTTTTCCCTTCCTCCCAGTCCACCTTTCACAAGTGGACTCATTAGGTCACCAATAGAATTTTTGTTAGATGGAAATTAAACAAAACAAGCATGAGCTAGCAGGATCCAAAAGCAAAAGGCCAGGGATGCTAAAATGCCAGTTGAACCAAAGGTGCCAAATATTTTTAATGAGGCGCAACAATCACTACATTTTGCAACCATGTATCCAGCCGTCATCAAACCACAAGGAGAAATGCAACCTAATCATTACAACCTCTATGCCATGGGACTCGATTTGAGTATAGCCTGACTGCAAGAAAAGGTTGAGATTATGGAGGAGAAAAAGAAAGTTGTGACCATCGACATCCTTAAGTCTGGTCACCAGCTAAAGAAGAGAGAATAAGAGCTAAAAATTGTCAGAGAGTCAAGGTCCTACTAGCGAAGGACAAGGTGAGGGATGTAGAAATTTTGTGCATATCATAGCAAGCATAGATAGAGAAGGATAAACTTAGGGAGGAACTTGAAAAGTTCCAATCCTATGATCCCAACATAGTCATCAAGATGCAACGAAAAAACCAAAAATATAAGGACTAGTTGGCTTAGGCGAAACAAGAGATGCAATGAAAAAATGAGGAGTTTGAACATCAACACACTCAATTAGAGAAAAAAATATAGTAGAAGGAAACAAATTTCCAGGACCAATAGGCTCAATTAGAAAATGAAGTCTAGGAGATGACGTCTTCTCTTGAAAGGGAGTTAGCAAACAAAAATTGGGCTGAAGAAAACGGGCTTGCCAAATTGAGGAACCTATAGGGACAAATTTTGGCTGCAAACAAAAAGTTTTCAGAACTGACATAGGATGTTGGTTCAAGGGATGCTATACATGGTGCCAGTTGAGGACTTAGCGAGCATAGGAATTCGGGATCAAAAAGCCGCTGCCAAAATAGTGAAGGAGTTCATCCACTATAATGTAGCTATCCTCCATGCTAGCGAGTGTGCTACTACACTAGACCAAACTATGAATAGCATGTAGGTGAGGTTTTCCTAGATAACTTATATTGGCTTACCCTTCCCATTTCTTTTGGATGACTCAAAGGCAACTATAGAGTAGATTGTGACGAAGATTGAAGAGAAGCAACATGATGCATTTACTTTTCAGAGCTTTAGTCAGACCCTTACTATAGAGGATATTAAGGGTGTCACTCATTAGATTGTGTGGCTTCTCTTCCAACTCAAGTCCAGGGTAGGTATATCAATCACGTTGCCATACAAAGAGATTATCGATCTACATGGAGCACAAGAGAATCTACGTGACATATCGACAACATCTGAGGGAAATTGGATACCTCTACAAACCACTCTCTCCAAGCTTTGATTATGTCACTCCATGGATAGGACTCTGGTCTATGAACCAAAAAAAATTGGGTTCCTCGTTCCACAGGTGAAACACCCTTGGTAGTTGCCAAAAGTTTTGGATATGAATTTCCTTGAGCTACCTTTGGGTTATTTTATTTTTGCTAAGTATCAGCTCATGCCCCAACTATTTGAACATCATCGCCCCCCTTTTGAAGAACTTCATCCATTGCCCCCAAGTGTCTACCAGGCGCTCTCCATAGAAATTTATTCCTTCACTCTTCTACAGGCCCCCACCATGCTTCCATATGTCAACACTACAGGCACTTCAAGGTTGATTCCCTTAAATTTTCAACTGGGCCCCATTCACGTGCCATGTTGTATCTATTTGCATTAACTTTTTGGTAGACCTCGATCAATGCTAACAAATGAAGAACTTCTCCATGTGTCTACCCCACATGGCTTTTGATCACAAAGAATGAGAAATGAACCATAAGCTCCAACCTACCACCATGTGTCTCCTCTGTGAGGATTCTAATGGGAGGAAGGAAGGAACTTGCAATTAGCCCCACTAGATTGCCACGTGTTCTAACTGCCTTCATGATTGAGCAACACATGTTAGCACAATGTTTCTTTGGGACCCCCACCATCATTTGGAGGGGATGCATCTATTATGAAAGTGACCATGTTACATGGCCTAAATATTTTTTGTTGCAATAGATTAAGGAGATTATTACTATAGGAATCATTGCTCATGATTCAAAATCTTTTCTATTATCAGCCTGCCAGGCAATGGGATTTTTATCTATATATAGTGCTTCTACCTTCTGAAAATGAGTTCAAAAGATACAAAAAAATTTGGGAAAGACACCAAGCCTTTTGTACTACTTTTAGATCATTGTATAAGACTCTTAGACTATGCCATTGTTCAGCCTTTCTATTTTCTTTAGCTATTTGATAAAACATTACACTGTGCCATTATTGTACTGAGTTGTTTATTTTCTGAAATTCTATAATTTCAATATCAATTTTTTGTTTTAGACTTTGACTCTTATTTTTAGTAAATGTGTATTTGGGTTATTTTATGTTATTGAATAAATTATTCAAGTTTTCATCTTTGATTTCTGTTTTTCTGGGACTTAGTAGATTGTTGAACGAGCACTTAAATTGTATCCCAAAAGATAGATTTATCATGCCTATATCTACATCTTGTTGCATCGCCTTAGTTATATCTTTATTTTTTATATCTCCTTCATTTTCCCATTCTAGATTCCCAAATACAAAAGAAGCCAACTTCTTTAAAAACCTAGAGGTCGCTCAGTTTATCACAAATGGTACCCCCATTAACTGAGTTTCCCATAACATTGTTACCATGTCAATTTTTGGTATCAACAGAGACCATTAATTTCATAATTTTATCAATCATAATAGTTTTATATAAAATTCAACATTAAATAAGATAGAAGTTGCATAAACAAGTTAAGTTTTTAGGAGTTTGAAGAAAAAAATGAAAATCAAGACATATTTTTGATGAATTCATTGAAACTTATATAGAGGACTTCAACTTAACAAAAATGTTTATATATTCCATTTGCATTGCTTATAGTGGTCCATTTCCATCATGGTTAGTGGAATTCAACTTTTTTCATTCAATTTTTTAGCAAATAACCTAAAAATAGACAAATTGATTCACTCTATCTTGGCTAGAGTGTAGGTGGATATGGAAATGTCAAAATGATTTGCCTTTTCTTGTCACATAGATCAATTTATTTTCATTTTCCTTTCCTTTTAAGTTGCAATTTCCTACTACATATATTATGTAGCAAATTATAATTCAATTTGAAGGGAGCTCACATAGCTAGTTTGTTGGAGTTGAGGTCAACCACATAAAGTTGTTTACCATTAACAAACAACTAGTGATACAAAATGTATAACAAATTCAACAATATTCATCAAGGTGTTGAAATGCTAATAAAAGGACTTAGAGTTTGGTTAGTACATTAATATTTAGAAAATCAGTTTTAATATCCTAACCCATATAAATAATTTCAGCTATACATCTATATAAATCCTCTCCTTTGTTGGAAAGGCATGAGTGGTCCAAGAACAATCCTCAAATATCATGAAGTCCTCAAATTAGGTAGATGAGAAACATTTTCCTTGTCTAGATTTAAGACTTCCTCTCCTTGCTAAAAATTTCTATCTTTATTTGTGTAGGTATAATAGCAAATAAGAAATGGTGGTGCTTTGTTTTAGTAATTAGGACATTCAAATCATCATCGTGTTCTATAGCCTTCATTTTAGGACATCTCTTCCTTCTCCAATTGTAAAGTCAAAGAACATGTAGCCATATTCTTCTTCTTGAAAAAATCCATTTTATATTAACAATGAGGCTATAATCAAAGTTTCTTATACACCTACAACAAAGCACATATTTCCAATACACTACCTTGCCAACCAAAATATAGTATAATCATTCTACATAGCCTTATGAATAAATAATCTAGTATAATACCCAATATGGTTGCTTCTAGCAACCTCACCAAATTGGATGCTTTCATTTTGAGGAACATGACTAGTAACATGATGTATAGTAACTAGCTTTTATAGTCCTAGATGATAACTAACTTTGATCAATGATAGGGTTTAGAAGTAAGGGAAAATCCCAAATGATAGAATCATTAGGAACTTCCTTTAATCTACCTTCACATCTATGTGATAGTTTTTGTATTGGATATGAGGGATTTCAGAATAAGATAATATTTTTTGACGTCATATAACAATTTTTCTTATTGCCAATAATAATATTTTGTGACTATCTTTTGAGTGATATTATATTTACTTGTGTCGAACACTACATATTGTATCCTAGATCATTATGTGATAGAGTTCCCTTCTTATAGCAAGGAAACCATGATATACTCTGAGGTGATTTTACATGAAAACTTTAAGGATTTATGATAGTTCATGTGATATGGTGATGAAAATATAAAGGGCTTGATGACTTACCATTCTCATGATTCTCTATCCACCTTGCTATGATTACCATACTGATGTGAAAGATAATAGAGTGACTTCATTTCCTTACTATTATGACAATGTTCCATGTACTTGGGGTAGTTTTGATGTAGTGGATATAACTTATGATTTCTCTTCTTTTATTTAAAACAATCCCTTGATTTGTCAGTGGTCCTCTCACTTGTTATTAATGATAGTATTCTATGACACAATCTTATGAATGATGAATGATAACCCCTATGTTGGTTGGGATAGTGATAGTCTCCCAATACTTTTATAAATTATTCCTTTGGTAGTGTGACTAAATTTAACAATGACACACTTGCCTCTAATGGCTTATGGTAGTCTCATGTCTTATGAGAGTTGTAATGAACCTTGTATTTTAGGATAGACATCTAATTGCTGCTATCACCATTTCCTATCTTCCTTTATGACTATATTTTGTCCAAGATAGCATTTCCTCGCTTCATTTATGACTATATTTGATCCATGATAAATAAATTTAACATAATTAAATTATAAAGGACTTAATTGTTGGAAGATTATTTTTGCTACCCCTTGTGAAAGAGTATTATCTTGGTGTAAATTTTTAAGTTTTTAGATGAGATTTGATTATATGAGGCCATTTTTTTTATAAATTATTGAGAATTACTTTTTTTCTTTTTGTGTTTGTGAATGTGTAGCATTAAAGATCATGTTGAGGAAATGTGCAAATCCTCTAACACCGAATGAATGTGAAGCAAAAAATGCAAGGACAAGAGAAGAAATGAGGCAACTTTGTGAAGAAAAGAAATTGAAACCCATAGAAGTTGAAACTCCCATGTAATCTAAGAGAGATTTCAAATTGGAATCACAAAGACAACATATGCAAAATCTATGTGCCACAAGAGAAATGAATCCCAGAGTTGGGGGCACATTATCACTTGTAAGTGAAGTTCAAGGCATACCATCTACAATATGCAATGTTATAAGTACATCAACAATCACATATCTAGTTGAAGACACACCATATACAACATATGGTGTTGAAAATACATTGGAAAACACAACTCTATTTGAAGACACTTGACATGCCACATCTGAAGTTGAAGGTACAACAATTTTTTCATGTCAATTTCAAGGTACATCATTGTTTACATCTCCATTTGAAGGTACACCATCTATCCTCAATGTTATTCAAATTCCTAATGTTGACACAACTTTACCTTTGAGAACTCCTAGATTTTTGCATAGAAAACCTAAATATTTGATTGATATTGATGCTAATATTTTGAAACCAATGGCTGATAAGATTCCAAAATGTACATTTCAAAGATATGTGAAGAGGATATGCAGATTATTTTTTGAGAAGCTAAATGAGGTTGGAACATGTCAAGTATTTGTTTAAATGATGAGGCAACTAAATTCTAGGCCCACCATAAATATTCTTGGCCTAATAGCATCAGATGACTCGAATGATAAATCCATTATAAAGAATCTAATGAGTGCATATGAGAGTGTGGGTTCTACCTCACATATGAAAGATAGTAATGCCACACAATATGTATGAAATCAACATTGGTAAACAATCAAACTAGGAATAAGATGATCCTTTCAAATATGAGTAAAATTTTGAAGATAAGTAGAACGTCTGTAATGAGAGACAAAATAAAGTATGAAAGAGTGGAGGATACAAATAACAATGAGTTATGTGCATTTTTGGGTAGACTACCATGAAAAGATAAAGAAATTGTTCAAGCCTTGAGATATCTAATACAATAATTTTGGAAGAATAACACAAGGGTTTCTCCCAATCAAATAGATGTTGTAAGAAGGAGAATTGGTTGTCAAATCCATGAGCCACATCCAAAGCATTTTTTGGATACCACTAAAACCCAATTTTGTGCTAAATTTGTAGGGATGTATCCTCAAGTTAAAAAATTTCAAAGGTTTTTTGAAATGCCAAAGAATTTTTATGTCAAAAATAAATTACACACACACTATTTGTTTTTGTAGAGTACATATTAACTTTTCTAACCATTATGATGTTTATCAATGTGTATGTGTAGATATGCATACTAACAATGTTTTATAGGAATGTAATAAAAAGCCTCCACCTAGATCTTCAAGGGATTTCTTATCTACCATTTTATGTGAAAGAGTGGATGGTCAAATTTTTACAAGAAAACATGTTTGGATGGCACATGTGTTCATTGTGGTGGCATGAAATTTTTTCAAATTTTCCAATACATGGTTAGTACACATGCAATTGGAAATAAATTATGGAATTTAGCAAATACAAGACAGTGACCTATAGTGTAAAAGATGGGAAATAAGTAAACAAAGTGTGAATTACTTAGTGATAAGATTCCATGTATCAGTTTATAGGAATTTTTGTGATCATGTGGTCTATGAGTATGCAAGGAATACACATATAGATTGATGCTTGGACTCCTAGTTCAAGTTATGCAAGAACATGTTTCCACTTCATAGCATCATTTCATTTATTGAATTTACAAAGAAATACACACTACAACCATAATACTATACCTCCACACAAGTTTCTATATTTGTACATATAGCATTCATTCATGCAAATGATAGTATAGATGATAACATGAAGTGATTAAGGGAGTCCCCCTTTTGTTTCTTTTGTCATTGGCATTCCTGTTCGGTTCTTATGAGTTGTTTCTTTTTCTCCTAAGTCTTGGTTTTCTTTTGTTTTTTGAGTTTCGGTTTTGGAATGAAATTCACACTTGTTACTTTCTAAAGTAAAATTTCTTGTTTGTGTTATGATCCTGATCCCCACAATTTTCGTTGGGTTTTTCTTTGTTCTGTCAAATTCAGGTTTTGGATCCAAACCGTTATCTTGCACCCTTGAAGGTGTAAGCTTTTGTTTTCATCCCAATCTTGAATTCTACTTCTTTTATGTGTTTCTTCCTGTGTGTTAGAATAAGACATCGGATCAAAACTAGAAATAAGAAATTTTCTAAAGTTCTTGTTCCTATCTCCATCTTGATCTTGACTTTTGACTTTCTTTGTGTTTTTCGAGATCGAACATCAGACTAGAAGTTGAACCAATAAATTTTCCAAAGTTATTTTTTCGTGTCTTCACCCGATTCTTGTTCTCACTTTGTCTTTGTTTTTCATGGTTCAGACCTTGGACCTTCACTTGAACTTTTCACCTATTCAAAGTTCAATGTCATTTCATGTCCTGATCTCGACTCCCACTTACCTTCCTTCTTGCGACTATGCATTAATGACTCCATGGGCCCCGATCTAGAGGCCCGACTAACCCACATTAAATTTCTAAGCATTCACAAACATGAATGGGTTTTTATTCCCACCTCTCCTCGATTTCTATTTATTTTGGCTTGTATAGATTGACAGAATGAACCAAAGAAATGCCAAGGGTTAGGGTTTGAGAAGCCACTACATTTTCTCACTATGCTATCAGATTCTTGGTTGCATTTTGAGGTAGGGGGTTTTTCCCTATGTTTTTTTAATCTTTGTTTTCTTTGTCTGTGTTTGGTTTGCTCATGTTTTCACATGTTTTCTTTCTTGTTTTCTTTTCTCGTTTATTCTTTTTGGGTTTTTTTTTTTCCTTGGAACCCATTGGTGCATTTTTCCTTTGTTGTCAAACCCTTTGGTTTTGTTTCGCTAGATTTGATTTAGGTTTTCTGCATTAGGGTTTTCTCTCACATTTTATTTTGTTTTATATTTGTGGGATTTTTCATCTTATCGTGCCCTAGTTTTCAAGGGTTTTTCCATACTGCTTGGTCAAACGTGCATTTGAATTGATAAATTTCAAATTTCAACTATTTTAAATAAAAAATCTTGAATCGCAACCACAATTTGATCCTGAAGTCATAATTTAAGGATATTGTTAGATCTATTTTGCCTTCGTTTATTAATGATTGTTCGATTCTTGATTCCCAATATCTTATCAAAATAAGGAATTAGAACTAAACTAATGTTTTTACCAACATCTGAGTCTATCTCTTCACTTGATTTGATACTAACTTTTGATGTTCTATCAAGATCAGGGATCAGATCATTGCCTTAGAATGTTAAAGGTTTTTTAAAAAGTACCACTCCATGACCTGATTCTAATCCTCACATAACCATTAGGATCAAAAATTAGATCAACACCAAACCTTTGACATATCGTTAAAGTACCATGACCTAGTATAACTCTAATTTTGACATCTGATACAATTTCAAGATTGAAACTCAAAGCTAGCCTATTTCCACTATGCATACTTAAGGTTTGGTCCATAACTAAGTCTTGACCCTGATTCTTGATATCTTATTAGGATCAGAGCTCGAGAAGTTACTTACACTTATTCCTCCTTTTAGGGTCTAGTTCCAAATCACAACCAGATCTCAACTTCCAATTCATGATCAGGATTGGAACCTAGAGTGAAACATTCATTAACTACATCTGTTAAGTATCACTAATTAGTAAAGGAGTGATCTTGATTCTCGAACACATTACGAGATCAGACTGTAGAATGACACTAAATGTGTTCATCACTATAGGTATAGTTGTTGAGTTAGGACCTAATTTCGACTTTCAATAGAGTTCAATTTTATGCTTAGAATGGTCAAGTTCTTGGTTTTGTCCCAAACCTAAAACTAGTTCTAAGATGCTGAATTAACTTGTTGAATGCAATTTTATCTTGAATGGATGGTGATATAATATGAATGCTTGTGTTAAATTTCTCTTCACATGGCTTTTATTTTCTTGATAATTGTTAGTATTTCAGGATAATTAACAAATGTATGATTCATAGGAGGAAGTTCCCATTGAAGGAACATCAAAGGGAACAAAGGCCAAGAGGTTAAAACCAGAACAAGTTCCTGTTACAATGAAGTATAAGTTCCAAGGGACCCAAGTACCATCTAAGTTCAAATTTTATGTCATGAATATCACTGATACACTTGTGGGACACATTGATTTGGACCATTTTTGCAAAGATACTTTTGGGTTAGATCATGTAGGTATTTTTTGTATTGTTGTGCAACATATTGAGTTCATCTTAACTACTTCACACACATACAATCCTACTCAAAGGAAATGCATTGATTCATGGAGTAATGTAATAATTGATTTAACCCTAGAAATGATCAAACTAGTGTTTGATCTTCCTCCTTATCACAATCTCAATATTATGATAGAGGATGATTCACTTAAACTCTAGGAAAAGGATTTTGATGGGAACAAAAGAATTATTAAAAAAAGGTGGCTTAAGACAAAGAAGAAATTAGTAAAAAAGGTGACATCTAACCCTAAGAGGTCTAAATTTTCTAAGGAAATTTGGGATATGATGACATTGCTAGCAAGAGTATTTAGCAAGGAAAAATCTTGTATCTTTGAACACAAGATGTTTCCATTCATTCAATTGATTCTAGAGGGAAAGCAATTTCTGGATTGGGGACAAATAATTTTAGATAAAATTCATGAACAACTACTCAATGCAATAGAAACAAAGACATTCTATATATCTTCATATCTCATATATTGTGCTACAAGGATGGGATGGTTTCCCAGGTTAAATGCTAAAGGTTCAATGGATGATGGCCCAAATCAGAAGAAATTCTAGGAATATTATGACCAACTAGAGCTTAAGAAGGTGGAGAAACATTGTAAAAGAGTCAATGATGCATTTTTTATGCCATTATTAATCAACTCACAGGTGATATTGGTTTCAGGTTGTCATACGATGCCATGGAATTTGTCCAAGAGTGGGGATATTGGTTTATCCAATACCCTAATTGCACCTATTTCAAATTGCTTGGTTATGATTGTCACCCTTTGAAATTTCCAAGGTGTTGTGATGACAGATGGATCTTGATGGAGTTCACTCATCAGTCCATGGATGTAAATGTCATGTTTTTTGCACAACATAAGACTTTTTGTCATTCTTTCCCAATTCAATTGGGGTTTTATTCTTGTTCCTCCTCGATAGTAGGTAAAACAACAACATAAGAGGTTCATTCTATGAATTTCTAGTAGCATTCATCGAGGAAGTATTTTGATCCAAAGAGAAAAATGTATGACAATTTCCTCATAATTGACCACTTCTCAAAGACTTTTAGGCCAACTTGCAATATCAGTTTGAAGCAAGGAAATAGGGGTATGAAAGATTGACAATTCCCCATATGAACGATTTTGAGGTTAAAATGGATATGCTAGAAGGAACTACTGATGATGGGATCACTCTTGATCTTTGATATGAAATGGATAAAGTGACCATGAAGGATAAAGAGCCCATTAATTAGATTGAAAAGGAGGAAAATAATATCCATAAAGTGTCATAGGTAGTGGTAGATAGAAGTTTGAAATGAATTGATCTTCAGTTAAATCAACCAAGGGTTAAGGATTCAGAGAAGAGGGGTTCTAGTAGTGAACCTACTTCCTCTACTGAGACAAAACAATACAAGAGATTAAAGAAAGGCGTTGCAACAATGAAGATAGCCACATAAGAGTCTACCTTAGTAGAAGAAGAAATTTCAATGTAGCAGATTGATGAAGCTTTGCAAAAAGATAAGGGTACTTATGAGGCATCTATTGTTGGGGTTATTTCAGGTCTTAGCATTACACCTTTAGCTACTGTATATCCCAAGGAAGAAGTTATTGAAGAATTTTTTTCTATTTTCCCTCTAGAAACTGAGGACAACACTCTTATTGTGACATCAACTTCAAAAACAACTATTGAAGAGGAGATGCCTTTTATGATCAATGTAACAAATTACACTATCCCCTCAAACTCTAAGAAAACTTTGTCTCAAGAAGGAGAAAGAGTAGAATGGGAATAATATTTGGAGAAGGTTGAGGAAGTACCTAGAGAAGAAGAAATTGGGTTTGAGCCTAGAAGCCTATGGGGTGGGGATGAAACAATTTAAGATTGATTGAAGAAGAGTAGAAAGAAATAATGGAAAGTGCTCAAAGATAAGCTACTAAATAGTTAGATCAATAAAAAGAAGAATATAGAAAGAAATTTGAAGAGCTAGCCCAAGAAAAGGAAGCTGCTAAGGCACAAAATAGGGCCAAACAAGAATCTAGTGCAAGAGAGATGGAACAAAAAGAGAAAGCTGAGGAAGAAAAAGTTGCAGAGGAAGAACTCTGTGCAAAGGAATTGGAATAGTAGAGGTTAAGAGATGAAGATGAGGTTACACAAAAGGAGGAAGAAATGAAAAGGATAGAATAAATAAGAGCTCAAAATGAGAGAATGGAATAGGAAAATTTGCAGAAAGAATAAGAAGAGAAACAAGACTTCTTCAATGTAGACCATGGAGGTAATTTCTTTTACACCTCTATCATTAACACCTCTCAATACTCAATAGGTAACTACTCAGTGGGCTACTACCACTTAGCTCAAGATAAATTTAGAAAAGAGACAACAAGTTCAAGCTCAACTAGTGTTATTCTACAAAGTTCACTGATGAGGGAGAATTGATAGAAAAAATTGCTACACCTATTGTTGAAAAAGATGACAAGGAATTGTAGGTTGAAGATTATCAAATAAGCCCTGTCAATTTGGAAAAATAGACAAGAAATCAACAGATAAATCTTATTCATATTGTTTCCACCCCCACCAAATCATGGTTTATCAAGCATAATCAAGCTAATGATGAGATTAATGCTCAAGTTGGAAAGATGAATGATTTTATAAAAGAGTTGATTACATCCACTCCTGAGAAGCCAACACCATCAAAGATCCCTATTTTAATTAGCTGCAAGGAGGTGGATGGGTTGAATGAGATAGAAAAGGCCACTTGGTTTGATAATTGGTTAAATGTTTTTAGGTCTGATATGAATAAAAATTTGGGAGAAAGTCTTAAACACTATTGTACAGACATTTCCTTGATCAAAATGATAGAAGAATTTATACAGATGGAAATGGTGGGATGAGGAAAAATATCTCAGGAAATACATATGAAAGTTGAAGGTGATAGATAAAAGTTTCAGTGAAGAATTTGATTCAATCATAGATTTTGGGTGATGAGGGTCCTGAATATATTTCAAAGGCTATTAATGTGTTATTTTTCAAAACCCAAAATCTCATTGAACAAAGAATAGATATGTTCAAAGTAATTCATGAGATATGGGAACATGCGGGCATATTTGAGGATATTGTTGCAAAATTCTTTGATAAGACTTTACCTTTGGATCAAAGACTCAAATCATTGGGAGAAATAAAAGATCCTTGGGAGGTGTGACTTGATAAAATAATAAAAGGAGACACTATTGATTCAACACTCATAGATAGGCTACTAGACATCAGGTGTACTATGTGATGGGAAATCATAGACATTGGTCAGTTGAGGGAAATTGTTACTACAATGGAAAAGAAGTTTGAAGATTCAAAGTTTAAATCCAACTGGGTCAATGGACTTGATGATGATACACTAAAGAAAATATTATAGAATTATGAGTATCATGAGATTCCTCATGAAGGTGAAAAGCAAAGGAAATTTTTTTTTTTTGAAAAGGATGAAGTCAAAAGTGTCAACCAGTTCCAGGTGCCCTTTAGACTGCGATAGCTCCAGCTCAGTTTTGATTAGCTAGAGATTGGGTGTGATGATTAGTAGTAGATAAAGCTTGAACTCCAATCATATTTTGGATTGAATGGACACAAGTCATACCTTTCAACACCTATAGTTCTAGCAAAGAAAACATTCAAACTTAACTGGGTATCCCTATAATTGTGGATCTAGGCCCCAAATTTATGGATCTTGTGTTTTGATAGGAGAGATTGATGCTAATTTTTTCTATAAATTAGAATTCTCTCCTCATTGTAAAGGTGGGCTAATTCAATTCAAATTGCCTACCTAGAGACTAGATGCAATTTCAGTTTATAGATTTATGCAAGATACTTGGATAATTTTTATAGTTTTAATCCAAGTAGTTTTATTTTATAAGTTGTTAAGTTTAATGATTCAACATTGATTAACAATGGTTATTCATATTCTAGTGGATTTTGTTGTGCATAAATTTTTCATATTTGATGAAAATCAATATAATATTTTGAGTTTAAAATAATTTATTGCATTATATGTGGATGATGTTTGTTGATGTTTGTTGATTTGTTAATTCTAGTAATCAGCTTATGGTATTTTCTTATTGAAAATTTCTAAAAAAAGTGATGATGAATGGTTGTATGCTCTAAATATGCACTGAGAATGAATGCAGCAGTATCAATAGGTTCATAAATTATGTTGTTCTATGATTTTAGTTAATTAGGAAAAGCAATCATTATAAGAATTACATATCTGAATTAAAAGAAATTTATGTTCATGTTTTGGTGTCCTAATCCTTGATCTATTTTTTATGATTATTAAACTCCCCAAAATGTTAGATTGATTTGTACTACCCAATTTTTACTGGTTTACCAGTAGGCCCCTTGAATATTATGGTTGCATGGACCACTAAATGATAAAAAAAAAATTGAGAACCAACTACAAAGACCTTGGAAGATAGGTGGTTTTAGATCATTTGTCTTTTTTGGGAGAAATAGAGTATAAATATTATGTTTAACATTGCTATGTTACTTTTTACCATTAATAGGGAGTATATCACTTTTACATTAGTGATGATTGCACACCTTCTATAGAGTTTGTGCAAGGTTTCTTTTAGATGTTCTTGGCTATTAAGGGCATATCATTCAGTCAACATATCATATAGTCAGATAATTGCACATCACAATTCAAGAACTCCAAATTGTTCTACTTGAGTAGGGTGTATAGGATCAGTGTTGTTCAACATATGTGGAATTTCTCAGAGGTCAAGTGTAGAAAGGGTGAGGATGATAGTGTAGGTGCATGTATCAAAAGATCCTTAGCACGAGAAGAATCAAAGCACAAAGAAAATCCAAATTTGATAGATGTAAAATCAATTTTCTAGTGGTACAATCATGCTACAGGTCCAAGTAATAAAGGAAATTCTTTAGTTCATAGATTTTTTGGTTGGTAGATGATACTAACATTGCAAAATATGAGGACTATTGTACACTGGCACAATCAAGTGAACTACACTCTTTTAGAAGCTCCAATTTAGGTACATGGAATATCTATACACAAAAGATGGCATGCATTTGTTTTACATGTACACTTTAAGCTTGGAATGATTGCAACTCAAAAGAGTGGGTTGATGATTGGTTGTTAAGAAGTTGTATTGTAGGAAAAAGTATCCCTTTTTCAAACTTAATTTGGGAATAATTAATAATAAAATGAGCCTAATGTTGCCTTGATTTAGTGTCGTGATATGTTTTACATATTCACATTAAGTTTAGGGACCTTTTAGATTAAATGGACTTAATTGTGCCTTATTTAGGGTTTTTTAAAGTGTACCTTTACACTTTCACACTAGTCTAGGCCTTTATTAAATAACTAAGGCTAATTTTCCTTAATTAGCCCCTTTAATTCAAATCCAAGCCTAATTAAATGCAATTTCTTAGGGATAAAACCCATCATTCATAAATTCCATTTCACAACACTCAACTTTGGGAGAAGTATGTCCTAGGTAGGTGACCTATGACCCATTCTCCATAGGTATAATGGGTCCTCACTTTGTCCTAGGACCTTATTTTTACATAATATTTCACCTTGTTTGATGTGTGTCCTAGGTAAGTGGGGTGAATGGGTCCTCACTTAGACCTAGGACCCCTATTTTGGATATATTTTTGGTGGTACTTTAATGATTTATAATCCATAATTCAATGTTGGTTTGGAATATTTGAATTTTGGGAATTAATGTTAAGATATGTATAAATATACTTGGTTATTTCACTATGTTTCATAACTAAAAAAGATAACTAAGACTTTCAAGCAATCAAGCAATTTTCACGAGAGAATTGATAGAGCACTAAAGAGAATTTTCAAGGCATTCAAAGGTAGATTTATATAGGAATATTGTAGAAATCAAGATTCATTACATCATGTCAAAGGTTTATTTCATCATACATGTTGCTTGAGCGTATTTTTCAAGATAAATTCAAGCATATCAAAGGCATTGTTTAACATCAAGTTTCATGATCAAGATCTACATCCATGGAGGTCACTTCATGCTAGTTTGTAGACATCTTATCCAAGGTTTCAAGTAAGGTTTCATTGTTTCATCATAAGATTTAATTACCAAAATGGGGTTTGACCAAGGAAAACCCCTATTCCTTAATAAACAATTTTTTTCCTTTATTTAATGTGTGATTGCTGATTTTAGGTTGAAGATGATTTGGAGAATAAAATTGAAGAAAGTTGAAAAGTTGTCGAAATTGCCATAAAAGTTGTAAAATCATAGAAACTGATCTATAGGTTTTTTTTCTGGATTTTTGATGGTGATCAGCTAGAATCTAGGAGTGAAGACCTAGCATGAGCAAACTGAGAAATTGATTTCTAGGAGCCCTATCCAGGACCCATTTTTCAAAGGGTGAATGAGTCCTTAGTGAGGTCTGAAAAAGCATCCTTAGTGATAGGTACACATCATTCTTACCTCTCTAGATCTCCATTTTGACTATTGTTTGGGTTAGATTCAATTATCACTTCTTATTTTCACTTTTTAACACACATTTTGAATGAAATAAGATAAATAGGTGCATCATACATTTCATTTTTATGAACCCTAATTTTTTAAATTTCAGAAGTATAACCCCGCTTGACATGTATTAGCTTCGAATGGCTCTACAAATCACATAGATGAAATCATGAATTGAATTTGATTATGTATTAGATCTACTAGAACTAGGTAATATCTTCTTTCATAGTTAATACAAAATTACTACTTTATCTTACTTCATAGTTTGATTGTGATGTTCAAAAAATACATCTAATTGGATGAACGTATCAATGCAAAGCATGTTTATGCAGTGATTATAGATGAAGACAATGAAGATGGAATAGATTATTACTTGTTTCATTGTATCAGGGAAAAAAATAAATTGGAGGCCCTAGCTATAGATGGAGAAAGCATAGAATATCCTACAAGTTCGGTGGTTGTTATTGGAACACAACTTAGAATGTATCAAGTTAAGTGGTGTAGGAGCACCTTAAGCAATTTTGGTTTGATTGTGCATTTTGGTGTATAGGTTTAGTGTGCATCATTTCATTATTAAAATAAGGTATAAGAGACCAATTTGGATGTAATTAGGTGTCATATAGGGTCCTTTTCGTGTCATTGTAATAGTTGTTAATAAAGTTGCAAAATTGTGAAAAGATGCATTAACAAATATTGTCATTTTGTAAGGTAGGAGAAGTTCAATGGTCACCCAATTCAAAATTCAGTTGGGGGATATTGGTTTTGAGTTTGGGCATGTTTAATAGGCCTCTTACATCTTTGAGGAAAGGTTTTTGCTCCAAATTTTGGTGAATAATAATCTATTACTCTATTTTAGTGTCAACTTTTTGTGTTTTGTTGCATTTATAGATTTTGTACGACCTCGTACAACAAGATAATAGTGTAAAATAAATGTGAAGTGTTGGGACTCTATGTCATATTTCATTTGAATAAATTTGGAGATTTTTTCATTTAGTTTTGAGGGAGAACTAATCAATTTTCTGAAGGTTGATCTATTTGCTAGGGTTTCTAGGGTTTGGTGAATAAAACATGACAAAATAGGCCATTCAACTATAGGAAATTTTTTTAGATTGGTGGAATGGGCCTTTTAGGAGTTCTCTTTTAGATTATTATAGTTTTAGAAGAGGATGATAGGGTTAGGAGTGATTATGCATGTGCCCTAGTCTAGCAATTCCATGTGCTAGGCTTGAATTTGATGGATATTGTTCAGGACAATAGATTTTTGGAGTGTTTTGATGAAACCAATTGTGGAATTGGTCCCTATGTGACTGGTAGAGCATGTTGGTGAAATTTTTTAGGGTTTTTAAGGTGTATTTCAAGTGCTTCCTTTGAAAAAGAGGCCTAATTTGGCCTAGTTTTAATGTTGTAGGGAAGATTTGCAACAAATGTTCCAAAAAAAAGGGGGTTTACTTTGATATGTTGAAGGGAAAGAAAATGGGTGTTTGAATTCATAGGGTTTTAATCCCTTGGTGACATTCCCAAAGAGATATAGTAGATAAGTGGGTTTGATGACCTACAAGCAAGTACGCTAGATATTGAAGGAACTAATGCTTGAAGAGTTTGTTGACTTGAAAAACCAATTGAATATAATTTTTTTGAGCCTATATCACCTTGCTTTGCATCAGGTGGCATTAGATCTTAGGCTGAGATCATTTGGAAGAAGTTTGGAATTTGGAAGAAGAGAAGCTCTAAGGCAGAGAATTGGAGATTCCTCCAAAAGGTGGATCAGTTCTTGTTGCTAGGGAATTGAAAGCCCTAAGAGAGTCTCAAGAAGCCTTGACATCCAAGATGGAAGCATTGGAGAAAAGAGATAAGAGAGATAAGGATCTTGCAGAGGAGAGTGACTCTAAAGATGAGGAAGAGGGTGAAGAGGATAACACCCCAAGATGATCCCAAGGAAAAATGGATCTAGAAGAGAGGAAGTTTCTACAATTGCTTAAGGCTATGAAGGGAGAGATGCAAGATGCGAAGATGGAGCTACCTATGTATGGTGGAAAAATAGATGCTAAAGGAATGATTGAATGGATAGATTCCTTAGATGATTATTTTGAGCTCAAAAAGATGGTTGAAGACAAGAAGGTCAAGTTTGAAAAAAAAAATTGAAGGGACTAGTATTAACATGGTGGAATTACAACCAAGAAGAGAGAACAAGGAAAGGTAAGCACAAAATCAATTCATAGGACATGATGGTGGCAAAGATAAAGGTTCAATTCTTCCCTGCAAACTATGAAATTCAAGTCTTTAGGAGATTGTAGAATTTAAAGCAAAAAGAAATGGATGTGGCAGCATATACTAAGGACTTTCATAAGCTAACCATCAATTCTAGACATATTGAGAATGGAAAGGAGAAGGTAGCTAGATATTTGAATGGTTTGAAGGCTTCAATTCAAGATGAAATAAGCTTAACCACTCCTAGGACAGTAGAGGAGTGCTTTCAAATGGCCACTAAGGCTTAAGAGAAGATTAAGAGGCAAGAAAAATAATCAAGGGGTAGAGGAAAACGTTTTAGGGGAAGAGGAACCTCTAGTGGAAGAGGATCACAAAGAGTTCAAGGTGAACAAGGAGAAAACAAGGAATCAAGTGGAGCATGTAGGGGAGGTTTTAGAGGAAGAAGGCCAAATGGAAGGGGTAGATTCAATGGTCAAGGAGGAGGGTCTAATACCTTATCTAGAAAGTGTTATAACTGCAACCAATTCAAACATCCTGCTTGGAAGTTCTTGGATAAACCAACTACTAGTTCCCATAGTGGAGAGAGGAGGACTCAACTTGTTCAAGAGGAGGAAGAAAGTATGAATTCACCTTCCCTTCATTCTGTACTAGAGGTTGGAGAGTCCCTAATGATCAAGAGAACACTAATCAAAGTGCCATCCACCAAGGAACCCCCTCAAAGAAAAGCTTTGTTTCAGACAACATGCAAATCTCAAGGAAAGGTATGCAAAATCATAGTTGATTCTGGTTCAACAAATAATACAGTGTCATTCGAAATGGTAGAAAAGCTCAAAATAAAGAGAATTTCTCATCCTACACCTTATAAGATTTTATGGCTCAATAAGGGGTAGCAAGTGCTTGTTAATGCACAGGATTGGGTGGAGATTGGAATAGGTCCTTATAGAGATAAAATTCTCTGTGATATTTTTCAAATGGATGTGTGCCACCTACTCTTTGGAAGGCCTTGGAAATTTAAGCAAAATTCCAACCATGATGGGCACAATAATGAGTATGTGATTGAGAAGGATGGAGTTTCATACACTCTTTCACCTCTACAAAGAAGATGAAGGTATTTTTCATCAGGGACCTAGTGTGATAGTTGTCAAAGAGAAGGGGTTTTTGAAGGATCTAGAGGAGGAAGACATTGGGTATGCTATTGTTGGTAAGCCTATTTCTAATGTTTCAGTAGACAAAGAAGATGTACTAGAGGAGGTACAGTCCTTGATGGATAAGTTTGAATGCATAGGAACAAGGGAGTTACCAAATGCTTTGCCTCCTATTAGAGATGTGAGTCATCACATTGATCTCATAGTGAGTGCAAGTCTACCAAACAAGGTAGCATAAAAGGTGACACCTCAAAAAAATGAGGAGATAAAAAAACAAGTGCAAGATCTATTCGACAATAGGCTGATAAGGGAGAGCTTAAGCCCTTGTGTTGTGCCTACTGTATTGGAACCTAAGAAGGATGGAGATTGGAGGCTTTGCACAGAATCAAGATCCATAAATCAGATCACTATTAGGTACATATTTCTCATACCCTAGATGGAGGACTTAATGGATAGTTTTTTAAGTTCAAGATACTTCTCAAAGATTGATTTGAAAAGTGGATACCATCAGATCAAAATAAGGGAAGGAGATGAGTGGAAGACTACCTTTATGACTAATGAAGGCTTATATGAATGGCTAGTGATGACATTTGGATTATCAAACACCCCAAGAACATTTGTGAGGCTGACAAATGAGGTCTTGAAGCATTTCATTGGAAAATTTGTGGTGGTATACTTGGATGACATCCTTGTATACAACAAGAAAAAAGAGGATTACTTGGAACACCTTGATAAGGTCTTGAATAGGCTCAATGAGGATAATTTAATGATTAATCTCAAGAAGTGTTAGTTTATGAAGAGGGAACTTGTCTACCTTGTATTTTTTTATCTTAGAAGAGACATTGAGGATGGATCCCACAAAATTTGAATCTATACTTACTTGGCCAACACCTACATCAGTTGGAGAAGTCAAGAGATTCCATAGGTTAGCTAGTTTTTATAGAAATTTCATCAAGAACTTTAGTCACTTATGTGCACCAATGATTGATACCATCAAGGGTGAGAAGAAGAGAAAATTTCATTAGATTGTAGATGTAGATAAAAGTTTTGAATATCTAAAGTCAAGAGTGGCACAAATTCCTATCCTCACACTCCCTGATTTTGGTAAAATGTTTATTGTAGAATGTGATGCAAGCGAGTCTGTTGTAGGTGCAATTTTGAGCCAAGATGGGAAACTTGTTTCCTTTTTCAATGAGAAAAGGATGCCAAAAAATAAGTATTCCACATATCATCTTGAAATGTATGCCATGGTAAGATCTCTCACCAAAGGAGTTTGTTGTGTTTACACACAACCATGCATTAAGTTACTTGAATACCCTAGACAAGTTAAATTATGGGCACATGAAGTGGATAGAGTACTTGCAGGCCTATACATTTTTAATCAAGCTTAAGAAAGGACAAGAAAACAAGGATTTTGATGCCTTGAGTAGAATATCTATGATGGTTCAATAGATACAACTGCAAATAATGGGGATAGATTCATTAAAAGGTATGTATGAGTATGATGATAACTTAAAGGATGCATATGCTATTTGTAGTCAATTTCAGGATAGTTTTCACAATGAATATGTATATTTTGTGTTGCAAAATGGTTTTTTATTCAAGGGGGATTAGTTTTGTGTGCTTAATCTTTCCATGAGGTAAAATTTGATAAGGGAGAATCACTATGGTAGTTTGAGTGGACATTTTGGGTTTGACAAAACTTTTGAGCAGGTTAAGAGGATTATCACTGGCCAAGGATGCATGTTGATGTCAAGAGGTTTGTAGAAGGTTGTGGGATATGCCAAAGAACCAAAGCATTGAGCTATAATGCATGTTTATACAAGCCTTTACCTATTCCTAACCATCCATGGGAGTCAAAAAGCATGGACTTTGTTTTGGGTCTGCCTAAGACATAAAGGGGGTATGATGGTGTTTATGTTGTTATAAATAGGTTCAGTAAGATGGCCCATTTTATTCCACATAAAATAAATAATGATGCCTCTCACATAGCTAGATTTTTTTTCAAAGAGATTATGAGGATTCATGCACTACCTTTGAATATAGTGTTTGATAGAGACTCCAAATTCATAGGTCAGTTTTGGAGGACCTTGTGGAAAAGTTTGGGTACCAATCTACAATTCAGCTTAGCCTACCATTCATAAATGGATGGCCAAAATGAGGTTGTAAATAGGTCTCTTGTAAACCTTTTAAGGTGTCTAACTAAGGAGCATGTATAGCCATGGGACCTTTTAGTTCCTTAAGCAGAATAAAGGTGGTCTAGGACTTGAAGAAGGACAAAGCTCAAAGACAAAACCAATCTACAACAAAGTGGACAATCAAAGGAAACCACAAAGGAATGCTTATCAAAGCAAGGACTGAAGGATCAATACCATAAGGATCCCCATCTGATAGCCTAATGCTTAGAGGTATCCATCTTTTAATGGCTTTTGTTACTCATGCAATAAATTTAGACATAGAGCAACAAAATGTAGAAGTACGATGAATCAAAATATAATAAGTCAAAATGTTGGATTCTTTGGTGGAGAATGCTATGTTTACAACATGTTTGGACATAAATCTACCAAATGTAGAAGCCAGATAATGAATAAATTTAATACCGATAGAAGATTTCATTCTTTTAAAGGCTACTGTTACACAGGTAATATATTTGGACACAAGGCTAATAGGTGTTGGATAAGGATGAATAAAAACCCTCTTGATCAAAGATATGTTGTGTGTCCTCTCTTGCAGCAAACCTGGACATATCTCAAAAAAATTTAAGAGCAAAGTTGGGAAGAAATTGAATCTAGAACAAAAGAACAAGTCTATGAACATGGTAAATTGTGATGAAGGAAGGAAATAAATGGCAAAAATTTGGAGAAAGAAAGAAGAACATAAGGATAAGGATAAAACAAATGATCCTATATCTACATCTAGTGCAGATACCTCTTCTATGAACTAAATCCAGTAATGGCTTCAGGGGAAGTAGTCATAGAAAAATCTATCAATCCCCTAATTTATGAGGTGTCTTACGATGACACAAAGACAAGTGATATGAATCTCTATTTTGATGGTGTTAAAGAAAATTTTGATAGAATTCAAGAAAATCAAGGAAATTGTGGAGCTCTCTTACTGGTCTATAGTGTATGTAACAAAGTGGTTAACATTTTTTAAGTGGAAAAGTAATGAATCCAAAATTAGGGAAAAACAATAAATAATAAAGCAAGCTACTAAGTTAAAGAAAAACACATTTACGCAAAATTGGGAGAAGTAGTGCAAGTTGAATCAAGAAAGAAGTGACTCTAAGTATCGTACCTTGAAACCCTAGTTCTCAACAAGTTGAAAGGTGTTCTCTGTTATCTAAATTTCGTATTTTTCAAATTGAAGAATCATTTTGTTAAAATCATTCAAGTGTGTTTTGAGAAATATGGCCACTCCTACTATCATGAAAATTACTAAGAGGCCCTAACCAAATATGAGAAGATGTTCATGGAATGTGTACGAAAATGATCCAATGGGTGTGTTCTCACACATTTCAAGTAATGTACTACCCACCGAAGACCCAAGACTATATATTTGTGGGAAGCTCAAAGAATCTAATCACTAGGAGCTGAAGGATTTGTGGGACAATGAGTTGACTGATGATTGATTACTTAAGGTGGAGTATGAAAACCTTGTTCAAATAAGGTTGAGTGTTTGGAACTAGTTTTTGAACTTTTCCAACAAAAGTGATGCAAAATTTGTTATGATGGCCCTAAGTAGGGTTCACGACAATCTTGTATGGGTAAATGAAATAGGAATTATCAATAAGGAGGAAATTTGATGAGTCGCTAGTCTTTTTGACACTAGTGACATTCTAGTCCTGAAAGAAGTGAAAAATGATGAGGTCACAAGGTTAACTAGAGTTAATTTTGATGGAAGATCCCTAACCAAAAAATGTATTACAAACCCTACCATCAAGCGTGCTTCCATTATGATTGGACAAAAAGTTTTCACAAATAGAGTGAACTCTATTTTTGCCTTGACAATTCACACATCTTATGTAATGGTGGTAAATGGAAAGGATTTTGATCTTTGTGAGTTGTTGAGATTGCAACTTATGGAGAATATGAGTATGAAAAATGTGAAGAGATGTGTCTTTAAATTTGTCACTCTTGTTGTCAACCTATTATTTTATTTTCTAAGGGAACTACTTGGAAGGAAGAATATAAGATGGGATAATACCAAGTTTGTTTCTGATTAGATCAATGATTACCTACGCAATATAGGAGAGTTTAGGGCACACAAATTTTTCCTAAAAGCCTTCTTTGCAGTCTTTCAGAAGGAAATGCAAGAAAGAGAAAGGATTCCAAGAAGGTCGGTGAAAAGTATGAAAAGGATGTTGGAAAAATGAAGAACATCTTATTTTGTTATTTTGTATTGTCATTGATGCCACCATGTTATATGAGTTGCAATTGCAAGATCAAGTCTGAAGTTGTTTCAGTATTCTGGTCTAGAAACTAAACCAATATTTTGCTTACATCCTCTAGTATTTTGGTTTGCAATTTTTTTCCTATGATTACTATTTCCTGCGGTTTTTGGAAATGGTTGGTAAATATCGAGAGTATGTAATTTCAAGATCTCACGTATACAAATTTTTGTATGGTGTATCAAAATTACACTAATGTTTGCAATTGTGCTATTAGGTATATCCTTGGATGACCTAATGGATGTATTGTGTAATGGTGAATTAATTTTGTTATGTGGATATATTTGCAACCTATTTTAGGTCTATGTCAACTTCATGAAGCGTGTTGGATGTATGAATTAACTTTTCAAAATATTTTGTGAAATCTTGAAGCTGACAAGTTGGTATTTTTGGTGAATAAGAAGTGCATATAATTAGGCCAACCTAATTGATGCTTGCAAAGAGATTAGATATATATATTGGATAATATTTGAAGTTTAAAAAGGTAATTTGTTGTGTTGTGAATGAAAATGTGAAGAACAATAAATATGAAGAAGTGTGTCAAGTTAGTTTACTAAGCTTCATTGGAACTAAATCTCCACTCACTAGGTGTACTTTATCAATTTATCTTTCTGGTTGAAAGCCATTTTTTTCATTGTAATTCTAAAGGAAGTGAGCCTTTGTTTTTAGAAAGTGAGTCCTGGTAGTGAGCCACCCATTTTATAATATCTTATAACCAGTTATACTATATTGTGAGCTAACACTCACTGTGGTTTTTCCCATTTTGGATTTTCCATGTAAAAAGTCTTGGTGTTCATGTGTTCTATTATTTCATATTCTATTAATGTTTCCACTTATCTTTGTTATTTTGTGCATTTTAATAATTGAATGGTATCTGATCAGAAAATTTAACAAGATACTAATTCACCCCCCTCTCAATATCTTGGACATTTAACAATTGGTATCAAAGCTTGGTTTCTCTGGAAAGGCCTAATAGCTTGAGGGAGATCCTGAAGATGGAAGAAATGAATGAAAAAGGATAGCTCTAGACTGCTCTTGAGGATCTTGACAAATTTGAAAGAGAAAATAGAGATTTAAAAGAGAATCTTGAAGAGGTGAATGAATATGTCCGAAAATTAAAGGAGCGATTGAAAAAATTCAAAGATAGGCATAAGGAATTAGTTGATCAGTTGAATAAGGCTAATGAAGATATTTTTGGTTTGAAAGTACAAGTAGAGGAGAAAAAAATAATTGAAGTGTCTGAAAAATTTGGTACAAAGCAAGTTTGAAGATTGCACCAAGCTTGAACAAGAAGTTATGAACCTGAAAGTGGATTTGTAGAAGGAAAAAATCTATGAAAAAAATTTCAAATATAGCTCATATAGGCTTGATGAATTGATTGCAGGACATAAACTGAGTAAAGACAAAGGTGGTCTGATAAATGATACTAGTGAAAGTTCCAAGATTATTAATGATCAGAAGACTCTGAATAATGAAAAGTAGAAAGAAAATTCAAGGAACTCTTCTAGGAGACCTTCGGTGAGAAAACCTATTGCACAAAGGTATCCTTATTTTAATGGCATTTTTTTATCATGCAATAGATTTGGTTGCAAGGCAACATAATAGAGGAGTAGGATGAATCAGTTCACTGGTCCTTTTACTGGTCAATGTTTTGCATGCAAAATAATTGGACATAGGGAAAGTAAATGCAAAACCTTGATGATGAATTAGTTTAATGGAAGAATGAATCAATCCTTTAATGGCTATTGCTATACCTATAACAAGTATGGACATAAAGCTAATCAGTGCAGAACAAGAATCAATGGAAGTCAATCTAATCAAACAAATATTTTTTGCTATAAATGCAACAAACTAGGACATGTTT
The DNA here is from genome assembly GCA_007258455.2 of Sequoia sempervirens. Taxonomy (NCBI): domain Eukaryota; kingdom Viridiplantae; phylum Streptophyta; class Pinopsida; order Cupressales; family Cupressaceae; genus Sequoia; species Sequoia sempervirens. The sequence continues at coordinate 115,091,649 of VDFB02168118.1, read as the reverse complement.
CAAGAGTTTGTAGAAGAAAGAAAAGTAAGGAGATTAATTCAGTAGAAAAGAATGAATCTACAAACATGGTCAACAAAGATGAGATTAAGTAAGAGATGAATAAGATTTGGAGGAAGAAAGAAGAACTAGAGATTATTGATGTGCTTGTGCCCTCATTTGGTACAGATGATTCCTCTAAGGATTAGACCTAGCAAGGTCTCATGGGGGAGCATTATCAAAAAATTATAAGAACTTCCTGGATAAATGGCTTGTCAGAGGCTAACACATGGATGAAATATGAATAATGAGGTTGTAATGAAACTTACAGGAGCCTCATATGACAAGATAGATTTAATAATGAAGACCATTACTAATCTAGCTGTGAAGTATGCAACTATCATGATCGGTCACAAAATATACTTCACAAATAGGGAGAACTTTGTTTCAGCTACAACAATCTATACAGGCTTTGATATGGTTGTAAATGGTACTGATTTTGATTTATGTGAGCTTCTTCCATTATAGATGCTTGAAAACATGAAGTTCATGAAGGAGATGAAGTATGCTTTTAAATTTGGTTCATTAATTATATGTCTATTATTTTATTTCATGAAGAGACTTCGGGGAAAGAATGAAGAAGTATACTGGGACTCATCCAGACTAGTAGGAAAGAAAATTTTTGAATACATGCATAGTTTGGGTAATTTGGATGCTCAAGATAATTCTCTAACAACATTCTTTCTTGTATTCAAGAGAAATATGAATGAAAGGGAAAGGATTCCGAAGGAAATTGTTGAGAAGTATTAAGATGATATCATATTCCATGTTTCCTCTAATGAATATATGATTGAGGCTGTAGAACTTCAAACAATTTGGATTCAACTTCTGGGATATGAGGTAATAAAAGAAGTTGAAGGTTATGTGCAATTGTTGCTAAAAAATTTGAAGGATCCCAACAAACCTAGAATTGGGACATATGCTGAAAAATCTATGGAGATTCATCTGGAGCAACAAAAGCCTAAAATTAGAAAGAATGTGAAGAAAAAGCTTAAAGAATTTGGATTTATTGATGAGGAGATTTCCCTTGGAAGGTCTAGGGGAGAACAATTGGAGGTAGAATCATATGGCTTGAGGAGATTCAAAAGGACTACCTCTGTAAAACCCTCTATAGCCCCTATAAAAAAGATTGATCCTAGTGTCGTCGATAAAGGAAAAGGTCATGTTTCCTCCAAACCAATTACTAGATCCAAGAAGAGGAAAGAAACTCCTCCAAAAGCCCCTGCAAGGAGATGAAGGAAAGAGAAAGTGACAAGGGAGAAAAACCTTAGCATTACAGATGATTAGGATGACGATTAAGAAGATGAGGTTTACTTGTTGGTGAAGGTGCTTCTACATAAGTTTTTGGTTCCAAAAGATTACATGTTGTATCATCTTCTAATGATGAAGAAGAGAAAAAATTTGGTGTTCATGTGCACACCAAACTAGAATCAAAGAAGTCTAAGGTATATGTTAAATCCTTTGCAAACCAAAGAAAAGAATAGGACATACCAGTAAGTTTTGGTCCCCGCTTTAAACTAGAGGAAACTCTCAATTCCTTTCTACATTTTGATAATATGCTTCAACCTAAAATTGAATACAATGATAATGTTGTAGAATAAGATAGGAAAACCTTAATTTTAGTTGTTATTCAATATGTTATCATCTTATAAGTTAATTGGGACAATATAAGGAAATATGTACCTGAAAGCATGTGCGAGGATCTAATGAAAAAGATATCAGAGGCTATTGTATTTGAAGAGAAAATTAGAAATGTTGCATATAATAAGATTGGGTCTTCCCTAATCCTGAATGATCTAGAATCTTTGAAGAAGATCTATGCAAAAATGTTTCAGATGAAGAGAAGAGTAAACATGTTGATGATAGGGAATAAAAAGTGGACAAAGAAGGTAAGGAAACAAAAAAAGTGATCTAGGATACAACAAAAAAATATGGCATGCTTAAAGTTGATGAAGATGTTGCTGCTAAAAATGTCGAGGAAAATATTCCTTCTGATATAGGTAATGAAGATATTTCTGAAAACATTGATGTGGAAGTTGATGTCGGTGATGAAAATAATCCTCTAGAAGGTGAAAAGAAAAATGAAGGTGAAGTTGAGCATGAAAAGCATAATGATCCTCCTTTGGAGCACACTGAAGGAGAAAAAGGAAATAATAAACAAGGTAATGCAAAAGAAGGAAAAGGCAGTGAAGAAGAAGAAAATGATAATCTAGAGGAAGAGAAAAATAAAGATGAAAAGAATAGAAATGATGAAGAGGATAATAATGATAAAGTCAAAGATGAAGACAAAAAGGAAGAAAAGAAAGAAGAGGAAGAAGAGGAAATGTAAGAAGAAAGGGAGGAAGAAGAGAAGGGAAAGAGAAAGGAAGAAAAGATAAATGAAGAATCTGCCAAGAAAAATGAAGAAAGCGAAAAAAAATTGTAAAATCTCTTAAGAATCTTAGAGAATCATCCTCTAGTAATGATGTTCTAAAAGGCCTGCTATCCAAGAAAATCATATTTCAGCATGATAATTCCTCAAGAGCTTCTACAACTTCCTATGATTGAAGGGTTTTTGGATATGGAGAAGATGTCTCTAGTGCATAAAGTGATGTTAGGAGATGCTATGCAAGCATCAGAAAGGAAGGAAATTCTTGAAGCACATCAAAGTGGAACAAAACTTGTAGAAGATTCTCTTAATTGTAGGAAGCCATACCTGGTGCATCCATTGATACATCTATCACTCCTATTGAAAATATGAGATTGATGTTAGATTATTTCAAGGAGTATACATCTAGGCTTAGTGAAAAGAAAAAACAAGAGGTTGAGGAGAAATTGGTAGAGAAAAGACTATTGGATTTACATGACAAATGTGCTCTTGCACACTCAAATGTTGAAAATAATCTGGAAGTCGTGAAGGTTTGTGAGTCAAAATCTAATGATTTCCTTGCTTATTTCTTGAAGTCGTCAGATGCCACTCAGAATATTAAAGTTGTTATGGACTCCATTGAGCCTCAACTATCAGTCATCTCTAGTACTTACAGCCTATCCAGAGATAGAGACAGATCAACCTGGAATACTATCTCTGTGCATAAAGAAAAAATATTTGTTTTGTAGAAGCAAAAGGAAGAAATTATTAGAAAATTTGATCGATTGAGTGACATTGTAAGAATTGAATTCACTTCGATTGGCATGGCTTTGGCTTACATAGAAAAACTTGAGAAGATAAACATGACTCCTGATACTTCAGATAGTGCAAAAGGAACTATGATAAAGTTGGAATCTCTAAATAGGATGTTAATTTCTACAAAGGATAGTTGGGACAATGGAAAATCAGTATGGGAAGTATTCTAAAGGAGCTTCAAGGTTCGCCATCTTCTGGTTGATACACATTTCTTTGTTTTCTTTGTTTTAATGTTTTTAGTTTTTTTTGGGAACCCTTTTTCCTTGATCTCAAAGGGGGAGTGAAGAATGGTGAAATGTTTGTGTTAGGGGGAGAATTGTTGTAAATAAGGTGTTTTGTAAATATTCCTTTTGGTACATGTTGCCATCAATGAAAAATGGGGAGATTGTTGGAAAAATGAAGAAGAATGTCTCATTTTGTTACTTTGTGTTGTCATTGATGTCACCATGATATATGAGTTGCAATTGCAAGATCAATTCTGAAATTGTTATAATATTTTGGTCTACAATTGTTTGTCAGTGATTATTGTTGGCGTCCTACAATGATTTAATAACTAAGCCCTTACACCCATGATTCAAAGATTGGACATCTAACTTAAATAGCTATTTCAATCATCATGAAGGTGCATTTAACTTTTCAACCTAGGGACATGAACTTGAAATGGGTCAGCCTAGTATGTGCACTAGGAACTTAAAGTAGCCATTTCATTCTACAGCTAAGGAACAAACAATGCTCAAAGTAAATTTATTGGAAGGGAATATCATAAATACCAATCATCAATCAACAACTGCATCAAACTAAAATGCATAACAAGAATGAAGATCTAAGGAACAAACAAGGCACTACTATGTCTGCATTGGCTATAGGAATAGTCACATAATAGAATTCTAGTGGTTGCAGGAACAATCGGTGCTAAATTTCTAACTAATTACTAAACAATAAGTAATACTAAACTAACACTAAAATAAGAAGATATATTACTCACCAATTGGTTCCGCTTGGATAAGTATCCTCTAAAACTAATGAGAACTCAGATGCTCAAACTCAAAATTTTATTTTATTCACTATAAATCATGAGTACAAAAAAGTAATGTTGTTGTATTATTGAAAACTAGAGAGTGAAAATACACTATAAAATCTTGCAACCTCCTAAGGAAGGAGCATTAGATCTTTATTTATAATATCAAGTAAATAAGGCATTCAACTCCACGACTAGTAAGACACCATTTAGGGAAAATAGAGAAAATGGAGTGATGGCAGTTATGCATGCATGGAATCTGGTCAGACATGTAGGTCCAAATGTAGATTTAGCACAACAGTAACACCCGCGCATGCTCAATCATTAAATTACACTACAAGGTGGTTACATTCAGTTACATGAGGAATCTTTTGTCATTGACCTCCTTTGAATTTGAGTGATTCCTTTACTAGATGTTATGGTGCATGCCTAGCTGGCAGTGACTTCCTCAACTTAGCATATTAAATCTACATGTCAAATTTAGTACACACAATAATTGCACATCTATAACAACCTTAAGCAACATTCATTAACCACATGAAAAATCAACATAGATAATCCACATAATATGACAATTTCATTAAAAATTGTAGAGATAGGATTTAAGCCCAATGTTTATGGTTTGAGGGAAACATTATAAAAATATCAACATTTAACATCAAATTCCATGACAAATTCCAACAAATAAGATACAAATTCTACCCAAAATTGGACCAAAAACTAGGCTCATCACTCCCCCCAACCTAGCATTTTGTTGGTCCTCTAGCAAGGGAATGGTTGTTCGTTTGCTTGGTCAAGGCTCTAAAATTTACAACTAATAGTTGTCCAACATCAATGGCTATTGTGTGTGAATCAGGATCCCAATAGAATCCTCCTAATCTATCAAACCTATTCCATTTTTGTTTTTTTGCAGTAATGCCATACTAGTAGAATCTGAAGTTTGGCATGGGCCACATGAGCATGGTTGGCTGGAAAGTTAGGGAAAGCCATGATCACCCCTTTGTTTTGTTGGAAAAATAAGGATAGACAAATGAGAGGGGGGTGAATCAATTGTCACAAAAATTTAAACTTTTTCTAATTTAACTTATCCATAATCTCAAATCTCATTAATGAACAATTAACCATAAGCAATTAACACATCAGAGAGACAAAGAACACCAAGATTTTTTATGTGGAAACCCTATTAGGGGGAAAACCATGGTGGATGTCATTCCACAAGATTATACCCTACTAAAAGTGTAATGAAAAATAATAAGGGGAATGCACATGCATTCAGGCACACTAGCTAGAGCTCACTGCTCAATTACAAAAGGGGCTCACTTCCCAACAAAGTTGGATTACAAAATTTGGAGGGTATGATCTGAGAAAATAGCTTCTGCTCAAGTCTGATTACAGCTCCAATTAAGCTCAACACTTCTTCACACTCTACTCAGTAATGATATTTACACATACATACATAGTGTAAGGTAAGCTAAGGTGTAGAAACAAATCTCCTAACATCAAAACCTTAGGGAAGAATACAAATATAGGTTTAAATTTTATAATTACATTCTAATTAAGATGCACTTGAAAGAAATAATAGAAATAGAGAAAATAACATACACATATGAACACCAAATCTACATGGGAAAACCCTTTCTGAGAAAAAACCCACCATGCCAGGAGAAGTCACTTTGTATTACAATAATGAAGATTACATACAAATATTAGACTTATCTTTCTGATGTTAGTTTACAACAGCATATTCAAAAGACCAACCTTGTACAAAAATTTCAAGATACAATTCTTTCTGAATTGAATTCACACTCACCATACACTGAACTATTCATCCAACTATTGATCGAACCAACCTAAACATCATCTGCAATTCCAAACTATATTCATGTTGTTCATGTCTGTCAAAATTCCTCACAGAACTACCACAATGGACTATCTTCCAACGGTTCCCATTTCAATTCTCTGATTGGTCGTAGACTCACCATGTATGATGGTCTCCCAATCAGTCAAAGTCATTCACAATGTATCGACATGTCAGTGAGACACTAACCGTGTCTCCCCGATGCCACAAGCCCTGACTGTTGATATCACCAAGAGTCCATACTACCAGAAAGATATTACACTGAGTCTAGAAATCTATCACTAAGACTTACCGCTATCGGTGAGACATCACACCGAAGCTCCAAAGGCACATAGAAAATAGAATTCCCATCGGCAAGACTATCATCCTTCGTTGAGAGATCATACCGAGCTCTTTATGTTATACCAAAACATCCAACAGTTAGTAAGACTGATCACTTTTGCCTAAGCATCATACCAAGGTTCAAAAGTTACTCTAAAGTTTTCATCTATCACCAAGACTTATCACTATGAACTGAGACGTTACTCCGAAGTCTTAAGTCATACCGAGCACCAAAAAATAGTTGGCAAGACTTCTCTCAATTGCTAAGAGTTCTTACTGAAACCTTAGTGTTACCCTGATGCCTCCAAGATAAAGTTGTCAGTGAGACATCTCACATCATTGAGACTTCATATAGAGTCACCATATGTTACTCCAATGCTCTGAGTGTATACTGTTAATGAGACATACCAACATCACTGAGAGTTCTTCCCGAGGACTTTGTGCTACACCGATACCCCGAGTTGCTATAGGTCTCCCCGACATCCACTAGACACCAACCCATTGTCCAGACCAAACCACTAGCAGAGTGAGATATAAATGTCATAGCGAACATATTTTCACAATGATAGGTTCATTCGACAAGACTGAAGCATGGTCTCAGTGACCAAAACTATTCAACAAGGTTTCAACTTCTAGTCGGCTAGACACAATGAATGTCACACTAACTTGGCTCTAATAGAGGTTTCAGCCTGTGGGATTGAGGCACATATTTCCAACAATCTCCCACTTGAGGAAAATCACACAAGCACCTCCATAGCACATCAAAACTACTGAAAATCATGGGCACTAAGGCCCATCGAATTGGCACACCACCTGAACTTGTCTGTGCTCACTAGCTTCATTAATGCATCTACAACATTCTCCAGAGTATCCATTTTTTCTAATGAAACCTTTCCATCCTCCACCATATCTCATACAAAGTGATATTGTACATCTATATGTTTCATCCTGGCATGGTAAGTAGGATTCTTTGCCAAACAAATTGCACTATGATTGTCACAAAAAATAGTTATTTTCCCTACATCAAAACCAATGTTAGAACACAAACATTTTAACCAAATTACTTCTTTACAAGCATGTGTAGCTACCATGTATTCATCCTCTGTAGTGGACAAAGCGACTACAACCTACTGCTTACTCATCCAACTCACTGCACCACCATTCATCATGAAAATGTATCTACTGGTGGACCTCCTATTGTCAATGTCCCCTGCCCAATTAGAATCTACATAACCTCGAATGTTGAGAGTCCTATGTGATTCAACCAAGTTTCCATGGTAACACAAAGAATATTCTGAAGTCCCCTTCAAATATCTAAACACTCTCTTCACAACATCCCAATGTGTCCTTCCAGGATTAGCCATAAACCGACTAAGAACTCCCACTGCTTGGGCAATATCTGGCCTTGTACAGACCATTGCATACATAAGACTACCAACCACACTAGCATAGGGTACACTGGTCATGTCATTACTCTCAGTAGGAGATTTTGGACAGTCTTCAATAGATAGCTTCATTCCCTACAAGACTGGAACAACCAGTTGCTTGCAATCATTCATGCAAAATCTCTCTAGAACAGTGCTGGTATACTTACTCTGACTGAGCCAAAGTTTTCTATTCTTCCTGTACCTGGTTATCTCCATCCCCATAATATACCTTCCTAGACCAAGATCTTTCATTTTGAACTTAGCAGACAACTGAGACTTAAGATCAGAAATCATCAACTTACTATTGCCTATGAACAACATATCAACATAAAGAGCAATAACAAGCACTCAATCACTTTCAGATTTACAATACACACAATGATCAGATTTTGATCTAACAAATCCCAAAGACAATGCAAAAGTATCAAACTTCTCGTACCACATTCTAGGAGACTGCTTTAACCCATATAGAGACTTCTTCAACTTGCAAACCAGTTTTTCTTTACCTTTCTCAACAAAGTGCTCAGGCTGGGACATATAGATTTCTTCTTCAAGACCACCATGAAGAAATGTTGTCTTCACATCCATTTGTTCGATCTCTAAGTTATACACTACTGCAAGTGACAATAAATTTGATAGATGTCAGCTTAGCTACAAGAGAAAAGATTTCCCCATAATCAATTCCCTCTACCTGGGAATAACCTTTCGCAACCAACCTCACCTTGTACTTTTCCACACTACCATCCAGACCAATCTTCTTTTTAAATACCCATTTGTAGCCCACAACTTTTCTGCCTTCAGACAAGGGCACCAAACTCTAGGTATCATTCTTTTCTAATGATGCCATTTCTTCATTCATGGCTTCCACCCAAGAGTCTGAATCAGACATTTTAAATGCCTCTTTTATAGTCCTAGGCTCATCAGTGCTAGAAATCAAAGCATAGGTACAAGTAGAATCTATCAAAGAGAACCCATACCTATCAGGTTTTTTCTTTCACGAGTTGACCTCCTCACTGGCTGAGGCTGTAGTTGTTCTTCTTCTTCCAAACTTTCAGAACTGCTTGAGCTCTCCTCAGTTTCAAGTACATTTTGAATTTTCAATTCCTCTTTCTCTAGTGTCAGAGGAATTACAACTACATCCTTATTGTTTTCTGACTTTGTCTCTGACTACAAATCCAAGGTAGAAGGCTTCAGCTCATGAAAGATTACACTTGTACTATATAGAACCTTCTTCGTAACAGGATTCCAAAGCTTGTATCCTTTTATGCCAACACTATAGCTAGTAAAAATACATTTAATAGCCTTGTTCTCCAACTTAGATCTTTTCTCATTCAGCACATATGCATATGCCTCACAGCGAAAAACACAAATATGTCTCAGAGAGGGTTTCTTACCAGACCACACTTCCAAAGGTATTTTCTCAACAAGAGCAGAATTTGGAGAACAATTTATTAGGTAACATGCAGTAGCTACAGCCTTAGCCCAGAATTTCTCCAAGCCAACACTACTAAGCATACTTCATTCTCTCTCCATCACTGTCCTATTGAACATTTATGCAACTCCATTTTTCTGTGGAGTATAAGGTGTAGTCTTATTTCTTTTAATCCCATGGTCTTTGTAATACCTCTCAAATTCATCAAAACAAAATTCACTGCCATTATCAATCCTTAAGAATTTTATTTTTCTTCTAGTTTGATTTTCTATAAGGTTCTTAAATTCCTTAAACCGATTGAACACTTCTGACTTAATTTTCAAAAAATAAATAAATGCTCTTCCTGAATAATCATCAATAAATGATACATAGTACCTTGACTTAGACAAAGAAGGAACATTCACTAGACTAAATACATCAAAATGAATATAATCTAGCAAACTAGAAAATTTATGAGGGCTGGAATAAAAAGAAACACAATGTTGCTTTCCATATATACAATGTTCACATAATTCAAATTCAAGGTTACAATCTTCAAGCCCCTCAACCAGGTTTTGGTTTTTATTCTTTAAGGTTTTTAAACCTTTCTCACCAATGTGGCCTAGCCTATGATGCCAAAGCATAGTCTTTTTTGCTGGAAGTTTAACTTCCATAGAGTTTACAAAATTAGGAACATTTCCCTCTTTACCTCCATGAGTAGCTTTCTATGACTTTATAGAGACACTGTTACATTGAACAACATGTGCATCCAGCTTGTATAAGGTACCAATACAAGCACCCCTTGCTAGCACAATTGAGCCTCTAGTCATCTTGCAGCCATTTCTAGAGAATGTGACTTGCACTCCAATATCATTTAGCTTACTGACAGACAGTAGATTTTGAGCTAGACCTGGTACATGCATAACATCACTGATTCCCTTCACTCTGCCATCAAGAAATTGGATTCTATCTCTTCCATGGCCAATAATATCCAAAGATGAATCACTTGCCAAGTACACCTTTTCACCATTGTATTCTTCATACTTTGTAAACTAGTCTCTATGAGATGTCATGTGGAAAGATGCTTCAGAATCAATCAGCCAGACATCATCTGATGCTTGTGTAGCCAAGGCTACAATGTAGGCTTCTGCATCACTCTAAGAAGAATCATTGTCAGAATTCTTCTTCTTCTTCTTATTTTTCTCCTCTTTACAATCCTTTCGGACATGACCAGGTTTCCCACAATTCCATCACTTCACCTTGGACTTCTTGCTAGGAGACTTTGATCTCCCTTCTAATTTGGATTTTGATTTCTTGTCCTTTTTCTTGCCTTTCTCTTTCGACCTGCCTCTAACAGTAAGAGCCTCCTTTGCCATCTCAGAATATTTCCTTCTCATCTCTTTTGACAACAAAGAAGCAACAACATCTTCCATCTTGAAGCTAGATGTTGTACTCCAAATAGCCATCACCAGGTGATCCCAAGAGTCTAGCAAAGAGCACAATAAAAGCATATAATGATCCTCTTCTTCAATAAGGAGCTCACTAGATCAAGTGGACGTACCAAAAAGATAGAGAATGAACTAGACACATTTGAGAACACCAAGAAACAACATAGAATCATTTGCAAAAACTAAGATAACTATAATCACATAATCTTCATTAAGGAACACTAAAAGAGACCAAAAAAACATTGTTAGACCATAACTCATACAGAACTTCATGCGAACCTCTGAAACTTCTGGTAGATGATCTAGAAATACTCAACAATAAACCCTTTAATACACATTAGCTAATATTTTATGTCTAAAACAAAATTCCTTCATAACCTACACAGTTCCACTAGGAACCTGGAACACTTTTTCTTATAATTTTCTCAATATCCTTGACATATACAATAATAGATACACCAAATGCTAATAGTGTTGAAATCAATGAAAGCCACATATCAGAAACACATCCACAACATCCAAGAATATCCCAACAATCTCCCCCTTTGGCATTGATGGCAACATGTGATGTGAAAAATACCATCAACCCAACATGCTGGCATCTTCTGCACTTCTCTTCTCAAGTTTCACATCTCTTCATAGGGATTTTTCTCACTAATCTTCTCCCCCTTTGACATCAATGGTAAAGGTAACCATGGCCTTTCCATACACACACTGTGAACCACATGTCTGCACATCTGACTACTCCCCCTGAGTAGCAGCCACCGAAACATGAGTGTGGATCATAATATAGTAATGAGGCTCACTGGTTGATGCAAGTAAATGCAACATTTAGTTTTGATTAAGAGAGATAATTACCCCTAGAATTCCTTTGAGATACTTAAAATTATCTTTTGGTAATGGCTTGGTAAATATATCTGCAATCTGTTCTTTGGTAGGCACATACTCTAATATGACTTCTTTCTCATTCAGTTTCTCCCTCAAGAAATGAAAATTTATTGATATATGTTTAGTCTTAGAGTGTAGCACTGGATTTCATGGTATGTTTATTATGCTTGAGTTGTCACAGTATATGGCAATAGGATCTTCTCAACATTTGTTTCATCCATATCATGTGAGTACAATTATTGGCAACAATATATTCTACTTCAATAGTAGATAGAGAAATTGAGTTTTTCTTTTTACTTAACCAAGATATCAACTTCTTCCCTAAGAAGAAACCACCACCACTAGTAATTTTTTTGTCATCCACATCACCATCCCAATCAGCATCAATGTATGCACCCAAAGTGATATCATCATCCTTTGGATACAAAGTCCAAAGTCAACTATTCCTTTCAAATATCTAAAGATTCTTTTAACAACAGTCACATGTGATTCTTTTGGATCAGCTTGAAATCTAGCGATTATACATACAACATTCATAATATCCAGTCTAGTCTGAGTCAAGTAGAGAAATCTACCAATCATTGACCTATATTTGGTTTGATTTTCCTTAGGAGAGTCACCATTTTGAGATAAATTACATCCGATTACCATGGGAGTACCAATAGGTTTGGAGTCTTCCATTCCAAACTTCTTCAATAGTTCTATCACATATTTAAACCGAGATATGAAAATCACCTGGTCCAACTACGTAATTTGCAATCACAAAAATAACTTCATTTCACCAATCATACTCATCTCGAATTCACTCTTCATCTCATCAACAAAATTCATGCATAGATTATCATCTCCACAAAAAATGATGTCACCAACAAAGAATTATATGAGAAACTCATTATCATGATCTAATTTTAAGTATAAGTTACTATCAGTAGTACCTTTAGTGAATCTAAGCTTCAATATATAGTTTTCTAATCAGGCATACTGGGCTCTAGGAGCTTGGTTTAGTCCATACAGAGCTTTCTTCAATCTACAAACCATATCTTCCTTATCTGTTAGTTGAATTCCATCTGGTTGTTCAATGTACACTTCTTCTAGTTCCCCATTCATAAATGTGGACTTTACATCCATTTGATAAAATTTATAGTTCTTATAAGCATCATAAGCAAGAAATAATCTTACTACTTCAATTCTAGCAACAAGGGAAAAGGTTCTTCGAAATCAATACCTACCATTTGAGAGTAACCTTTACATACTAGTCGTGCCTTATTCTAGACTACTTCACGTTCCTCATTCAACTTGTTTCTGAATACCCACTTAGTACCAATTACATTCTTTTCTTTGGGCCTAGGAACCAGTGTCCATGTGTCATTTTTTTCAATTTGTGTTAGTTCTTCTTTCATGGCTTCCAACTAGTGTTCATCTTGATAGGCTTCAGTGACACTCTTAGGTTCAATCTTGGAAATTAGACAATATTCTTCTATAATTTTTCTTCTAGTTTGCACTCCTTTGCTCTTATCTCTTATGATATGACTTTCAAAGTGATTTAGCTTTACATACCTTGGAGTCTTGGGATTTTTTTAGACTTCTGTGTCTTCTGAACTTTCTACACTTGCACTTGTCTGTGCTTCCTGACTGCCTTGATTTTTTGGAACAACTTGTTGTTGCTTCACTGGACCATATGGAATAATCTAAAGTAGATTTGATGTTTGAGTGTTCTTTCCTTGATTTGTGTTGTCTTCATCTGAATTGTAGCTACATCATCTGGATGATTTGACAGAGTCCTCATCAACTCTGACATTTGCACTCTCAACAATCTTTCTCAGTCTTTTGTTATAGCATCGATATGCCTTGCTCTTTGTGGAGTAACCTAGGAAGATCCCTTCATCACTTCTAGCATCAAAATTTCCAATTTTTTCATCTCTCCTGATATAACATTTTCTTCCAAAGATCTTGAAATACTTAACAGTAGGCTTGTAACCCAACCATAATTCATAAGGGGTCTTACCAAAATTACCATTCACATTTACTCGATTAAAAGTATATATAGTAGTGCTTACCGCTTCAATCCAGTACATCTAAAACATATTCCCTTCCATCATAATTGTTCTAGCAACATCCATAATTGTTCTATTCTTTCTTTTTGAAACTCCATTTTGTTCAGGTGTTCAAGGAGTAGATAACTATCTTTTAATTCCATGTTCTTCACAATAAGAATTGAACTCTTTTGAAATGAATTCAACACCTCTGTCAGATCTTAGGCATTTTATTTTCAAACCTTTTTCATTTTTTTCCATGGCCTTGAAACTTTTGAACTTGTCCAATGCTTCACACTTTTCTCTTAAAAAGGAAACCCAAATCATTCTAGAGTAATCATCAATGACTAGCATAAAATACCTTTCTCCATGAATACTTCTAACTCTAGAGGAACCACAAAGATTAGTATGTAGCAGTACCAACACATTATTTGAATCAAATTTTTTGCTCTAGAAGGAGACTCTAGTTTGTTTACCCATTTGACATTCTTGGTAGATTACATTAGTAGGCTTCACTAACCTAGGAAGATCTCTTATTGCTTGAGTAGAACTTATCTTGATAATGTTTTTAAAGTTTACATGACACAACCTCCTATGCCACAACCAACATTCATCTACTTGAGCAATTAAACAACTTCCACTAGTAGTATTCAAGTGAAAAATATTACCTTTAGTTTGCACACCAGTAGTAATCATGTTTTTAGAACTCCCACAAATCTTGCATTTTCCATTCTTGAACTACATATCATATCCCTTGTGTACCATTTGTCCAACACTTAACAAGTTATGCTTTAGGCCTTCAATATAGAGAACATCATCAGTGTTTTCCTTACCACCAAGTCTAATAGAACCTCTTCCACGAATCACACAAGCATTGCTATCTCCAAATCTTACAACCCGACCGTCATACTTCTCTACACTCACAAACTTGCTTTTATCACCAGTCATATGATGTGAGCATCCATTGTCAATGACCCACTCATCTTTCTCCTCAACTCGAGCTGCAAGAGATTTCTTATCTTCAATAGATTCAATAGGCACAGGTTTATTTTCAATGGTAGAAATGAAAGCCCATTCATATTCATTTCCATTATTTTTATCAAACTCATCATGAGTTACTACTTCTTCAATAAAGTAGCATCTCTTTTGGAATCTAGGTTTTCTAGGCTTAGACCTAAGAACTCCTTTAGGAAATCTTGATGCAAAATGACCTATCTTACTACATGATAAACATTTAATAGGAAATACATCTTCATACTTACCTTTTCCTCTTCCTTCTTGTTTTGCAATCAATGCTTCTAGTTCTTGTACTTCTCTTTCTTTTTCTTCGATTTGTTTCAGTTCTTCATCATATTTAGATATCTTTCTGGAGCTCTCTCTTAGATTGTATCTTTTATTGTAACTTCCAAATATAGTAGCTTTGAACGCAGATTTATTTTTTGGTGTAGATTCACTAAATTCAATTATTTCAAGAGCAACACGCTTCCCTATCAATGTATCTCTTGTCATCTTGTTTACAAACATAAATTCTTGAATAGCATGAACCTTCATTTTGTAAGAAGGGGGAAAGGATCTGAGTATCTTCGCCACAATTTCATCCTCACTCACTGAACCACTGGCACATTTAATACCTAACACTATTTCATTTACTCTCTACATAAAAGAAGTAATATTTTCATCTTCACCCATCCTTAGATTCTCATACTTTCCTTTTAAGCTCTATATCTTAGCCATCTTTTCCTATGTATCTCCTTCATAGAAAGTTTCTAGCTTCATCCAGATCACTTGAGTTGTCTATTGACCTATCACATTAGCCATCTATGAATCGGTTAGAGCATTCACCAATGATTTCATAGCTTTGGTATTCCTTTCATCATATTTGATCTCATCAACAAAGGAGGGACCATTCTAAGGAATAATATATTGATCTCTTGTAATCTTCCAATAAGCATCACCAATAAACTGCAGATGAAATTGCATCCCAAATTTTGATAGTGAGTAGTTGGTGCGATCAATTCTAAGACTGTCCTTTTCTGTTGCCATCCTGGATCACCTCAAGTTGTTATACTTCTTCAGAGGAATTAGCTCTAATACCAATTGTTGGAAAAAAAAAGGATAGAAAACTGATGGGGGGGAATCAGTTGTCACAAAAATTTAAACTTTTCTAACTTAACTTATCCTTAATCTTAGATCTAACGTATGAACAATTAAACATAAGCAATTAACACATCAGAGAGACAAATAACACAAATATTTTTTATGTGGAAACCTTGCTAGGGGAAAAACCACAGTGGATGTTAGTCCACAAGATTATACCTTGCTAAAATTTTCATGAAAAACAATAAGGAAAATGTACATGCATTCAGGCACACTACCTAGAGCTCACTGCTTAATTACAAAAGGGGCTCACTTCCCAACAAAGTTGGATTAAAAAATTTGGAGGATATGAACTGAGAAATAGCTTCTACTCAATCCTGATTACAGTTCCAATTAAGCTCAACACTTCTTCACACTTCACACAATCTTTCTTCACACTCTGCTCAGTAATGATATTTTCACATATGAGCATAGGATCACATGAACCATACTTTTCACCAATCACACAATCACTCTTATATATCTACTATAGGAGATTTCATCACAACATGGTCTACCAAAAAATAAATTATATTTGCAATGTCAGCTCAGATTAATATAAATTTTAATGAAAACCCACTAAAGTTGGCCACACCATAGTGGAGACCCAAATTAATATCTCCAACACAAAAATACTTTAATTAATTTCACCTCGAACATCCACAACATGCTATCATTAACATGTCAACTAGGAGCATGAAAAGTTGAAAATGCACAAGAAAAGAAGTTCAATCATGAGCTCACCAGATCAAGTGGATGAACCACAAAGATAGAAAATGAACTAGAGACATCTAAGAACACCAAGAAACAATAGAGAAGCATCTGCAGCAACTGAGATAACTAGAATCACACAATATTCATTTAGGAACACTGACAGAGACCATCAAAACATTGTTAGACCATAATTCACACAAAACTTCACATAGACCTCTGAAACTTCTGATAGATGATCTAGACATACTGAACAATAAACCCTTTAATCCACATTAGCTAATCTTTTACATATGGAACAAAATTTCTTCATGACTTTTACAGTTCCACTAGGAACCTGGAACACTTTTTCTTATAATTTTGTCAATATCCTCGACATATACAACAATAGATACCCCAAATGCTAATAGTGTTGACATCAATGACAACCACATATCAGCAACACATCGAAAACATCCAAAAATCTCCCAACATGTTCTCCCAATCTGAAAAATATCTATCAATCCTTTTTTAGTTTTGCAGCATAATTGTGGATGGAATGAGGCTCAACCTACTTCAACTCATTAGTTAGGCTATTCCATTGTTGTGATAGAAATATTCTCATAGTTTCCTCCTTTGTTTTTGTCTTTACCTCATACTCACTATAAATTGCCTCAATCCAAGGCATAATCATGTTTCCATAACTATGTTTGAGAAGCATTTTGTGTCATTCTCTGTAAATATCCCTTGGGTTGCTTGATTCAACCCTAATGGGTAGAGGGATGTTAGACTCTAATTGCTTATAAGCCCCATGTTGTTGTCCCCAACTAATCTCATTTTGTACCCAAGACATAAATGCCCTTAGTTTGACATCCCCAACATACAATAGTGGATTTTGATCATGGGCTTGAGTTACAACATAATTATTCAAATAAAAATCACACAACAAATTCTTTATTTCAGGTGAGGAAATCTTATAAACATTGAAAAATTAAACAGGGGTGTCAATAGAAGGATTCAAACCTAAGGCAATCCTTGACAGCTTAAAAGAGATATATTTCTCTTTTAGGAGTAGAGCATGGAACTTTGGAGGGTTCCTACATTCCAAAATTTGTGGTGCCAAGGTTTCCATATCATCCACCCTCTGCTTCAGGGTGGCAATTTCTGCATCCTTATCTTCATTCTCCTCATCCCTCTTATGAATTTCCTTCTTCAATTTTTTTTCCTTTTTCCATTCTTCCTCCCTCCTTTGTATTTCTTTCCATAAATGCAAATTTTTTGTATGTATTGTAAAATTAGGAGGATTATAAATTCCTACTAGTCTTTTTGTCGATGGTGGCTCCTCAAATGGCTCTATTTGCATGGACTAAGGCTATCCATTTAACTCTGACTGTAGGGGTACTATTTCTTCTTCCACTTCTTGCTGAAGGGGTCCTAATTCTTGTTTGTGTTGTGGTTGCAAGAAATCCTACTCTGGCTCCAATTTTTGCTACAAGACTTCTTGCTGCAGGACTTTCTACTCATGCTATAGGAAATCTTGATTTTCCTCAAACTCTTTTGCAATGTTAGCAAGATTGGCCAGTGTTATATTTGTTGTTCTCCCAAATATGTCTTCTTCTTCAACATTATCCTACCCCATTGGAGCTTTAGGGTCCTCATGTGATGTCTCACCAGGCTTAGGGCTTTCCTATGGAGGTGTACCAATCACAAACCCAACTGGTCTTGATTTCTTGGGAGGTCTCTCATATTTTCCTTTGGCTATAGGATGAATAGTGTCAGCCTTCCTCTTCTTAGAACTTGGCACCTTTATTTCTACAGGATGTGTTTTAGCCTTCCCTTTTCTTGTTTCTAATTCTCTCTTTTGTGCCCTAGTTTTCATTAGGGTTTCAAGTGGAATGTTATCCTCAGAATCTGATGTAGAGCTTTCTTTTTTTGAGTGCTATGTTCTAGAAGAACTAATTTCTATGGTTTCTTCTTCTACAAGAGGATTCACACAAGAGCTTGTGCTACAGGTTGAAGCACCAAGAGTGGCTTCAACCATGCTCAATCTCCTTCTAGACCTATGGGGTTGAGGTAAATCCCTCAGTTGCAAGTGCTTAGGTCTAATTTGATCAACATTTATAAATTCTTCCCGGGTCATTCTAGATACATCATGCAGAGACTTTTCAACTAGCAATTGAATCAAAAAATGGTGGGAAATAGAATTATACCTACCCTATTGGTCTCATCTGCCATGATTGAGAGAGGATTATATAACACATTAGGTACATTCATCCTCCTTTTGTACCTCATGTGATTCAAAAGCTTGAAGTGCACAAAAAGAAAATTTGACTAGCGACCGTCATAGGTGATGTATTTGATAACATACATGGCTATCTGCTTCCATGGCTCAAGCAAAGACATTCTCTTTGTACCCTGTTTATCTATGCTTAATGGGGGGTTGTTCGACTCTATAAATTTAACCCTGGCTGATTTGGCGTCTCTGGAGGCAGGGGCAATTTTCACCATTAGCTAGTAACCCTGTGACCTCTGCAATTCTTTCCTCAGTTACCACAACTTCAAACCCTTTTATTGTATCTTTTCCTTTATAAAATGTTTGGGTGAATTCAAGGGAAATGCTTTCATCAAAGCCATCTAGCTTCAAGAAGTAATTTGACCATCCACAGTTTCTAAATTTAGCTAGGCATTGTGCTTCCTGTAATGAAAAATCATGCACCATGGGTTCATTTTGAATTAACCCACCTCCCATTGTCTACAATCAAAAAAATGCTCTACAATTTATTCCCTGCAATTCCCATCTAAAAATCAAGTTCACTTTCCTGCAATACCTTCTAAATTTCTAGTGCCAATATCAACTGAATTTCTTTTTCTTTTGTATAATGTTTTTGCTTGCAACTCAAGATTACAAAAGGGTCAATAATGGAAAGAAAGGAGTGATAAAGGAGAATTATGATGGGAATAAATGGTGGCCACAATTAATGTCACTTCACACATGCAAGCTATCCTCTCACTCAAATTTCAAATCAGCTCATTTTAAATTTTTTAATGTAGCCTAGCATAAATTGACACATGGGCAATATATTTGCATCTTTTTCTTTCCCCCCCAACTTAAATTTGAATATGTGTCCGCACATACAAGATGGGAGTGGTGATTTGATAGGGAATAATGACATGTTATGTGAATGTCTATACTAACGTATAGTGGTTAAATGAATGCATTTAAAAGATGATTAAAAGATAGAAATTAATTTGTACATACCTAAATGTGTGTAGAATTTTTTGCAAAGATTGTGGAGAAAGTATCACTTTCCTTTTAGAGAATAAATTGAGCAATTAATGAAAATGAAGTGGAATGAGGTGAGGTGGAATGAAGTGATGGAAGAGAGAAAGGTGGTGATGGATGGGTGGATGGGTGGATGAATGAAGAAATGGACTTCAACGTAAGTGAAATTATTTATTATGATAAGTACGTGCCTTAATTAGCTAGAAGGAGGGACACTAGGTCCACTTAGGCTAGAGGAAGCTAGTGTCCTAAATGTTGGGTGAATTGTTGCACAAACTCTTCTTTTGAAGCTGACTTGTGATATAAACTAAGGCGATGACCATTGACAAGTAAGTTGAACCTGACAAGGTCAATGGTAGTAAGTTGAAAAACTCCATTAGGAAAGACCTCAATGACTTCATATGGTCCTAGCCACCTTTTCTACAATTTTCCTTCATTGTCCTGGTATCTTGAGTCATAGAGTAGTGACCAATCTCCTGGTTGGAATTTCTTGTCCTTGATAAAAAATCTATGCTACTTGATTCTATAATTTTGCACTACTTTTGTATGCTACAAGGTTTCTCTTCTTATCTCATCCAAAACATTTAGCTACATGATTCTTTCTTTTTATGCCTCAGAAATATCCATCTCCAAATCTACTGCAGTCCGCAATCTTATAGTCAAATTCAACAAGCATCATAGTTTTCTTTCCATACAACAACTCAAATGGGGTGAAGCCTATAATTATTTTTTAGGTTGTCCTATAGGCCCAAACAGCTTCTCGTAATCTATTTTCCCAATCCTTTCTATTAATAGCTACCATTTTGGTCATAATGGCTTCAATTTTTCAATTGGTTACCTCAACTTGGCCATTAGCCTGGGGGTGATAAGGAGTAGACTTCTTGTGCCTTATGTTGTACTCATTAACTAGTTTTGCAACAAGGGTTAATGTGAATTGAGCTCCTTGATTAGTCACTATTTCTCTTGGGACTCCATATCCTATGAAAATCTCTTCATAAAGAAATTTTGCAACCTTGTTATCTCTTACATGCTTCATGGCCTTAACTTTTATCCACTTTGTCACATAATCAACGCATACAAATATATAATACTTACCATTTGATCGAGGGTCAATAGGTCCCACAAAATCCAATCCCCACTTGTCAAAGGGAGTGATTACTACCTGAGGGAACAATGGCATCTCATCAGATCTGGTTGGTCTACCCATTCTTTGACACCTATTACATTTTTTGGTATACCTTCCTGCATCCTTGTGGAGTGTTGGCTAGTAATATCCTATGTTCAAAACCTTCATTGTTGTCCTCTTGGCTTCAAAGTGTTCTCCACATGGTTTATTGTGACATGCATTCAAAATGTCATATGTTTCATCTTCTTTCACACATCTCCTCATGACATGGTTTGGTCTAGCATAAAAAAAGCATCCAACAATCCAAGAGAAAGGAAAATATTTTTCAATGAGTTCTTTTTTCTCTTTTGGAGAGAAGTGAGAAAGAACTCTACCTATGACCAAATAATTGGCTATATTAGCATACCAGGGTGTTTGTATGCTGAGGGATGATAGATTCTCATCAAGAAAAGAGCCATCTATGGGCTGATTGTCTTCTGATGTAGTTGTTAGTGAACATTTTTGTCCTTCAAAAAAGAAAAGGAATGAAAGAAAATGACTCAGAATGCCCAGCAAGAACTAATAGTACTAACAGTTGAGTCACTTGCACTAATATTAGTGGAATTTCTCTCTGCTTATTTTACAAGGTGCAACTACCTTTGAATGATTTGTAATGAATAGGAAATACTGGGTATGTTTTTCACTAGAAAGCAAAAAAGGTAAATTGACACATAGCCACGATCATGAAAGTAAATGTAGTGAACGGATTCAAAGCAAAGTGAATGCAAAAAAATGATACAAAGCCCATTTATTTCACACCCACTATGAGAAATAAGAAAAAGAATGAGCAATGAATTTCTTTTTCAACAAACAAATTATTTTGCATTCAAAGTTCCAAAAATAATAATGCATACATTTTGCTATGACAAAATCAATATTGGAAGGAAATTGCAAAAATCCCCAAAGTCTATTAACAATTTAAAGAAACATTTAGAAATTCAAAGATCTGAAAACACTTTATTTATTTCTCTAATATCAAAATTTATGAGCACAAAGGTCCAACCCCCTACACAACCAACTGTACCAAAAAGAAATATCTAGACTACCCTTACTTCCCCTATTTTTTGGGAATAGCCAAAATATTGATGCCTACCCAAATAACTTAGAGGCCTATATATACCTCCACCCCAAAAATGATACATTACAGAAATTAACGGTCTTGAAAATGAATGTCGACAACTATTTTAAGGAAAGGGGTATGTGCAGGATCATCATGGAAAAAGCTAGCCCTTAAGTGGCAAAAAATTTCAGAAAAATCAAAGTTAGCCAACTTGACGTAAAAATTTGAATAAGTTATCTATATTATTTAAAAAATATGTAAGAATAGAATTTGTAGAAAATTTAATGTCATTTATAAACTATTAGGTTTAATATATATATATAAATATATTTGGTAAAAATTTGAAATTTCAATGCAATGGTACTTAAATTTCAGGGAAAAAATAAGAAGTAGGTGTCTATCTGACCACCCTAACCACACTAAAATGATAATGTTTTTTTATAAGCTTTTAGATATAAGTAGAGGACTCATATCCCGATGTGATACATATTTTTTTGTAATTTTTTTCCAAGTAAATAATTAATTATGATTTTTTTATTACAACTTTTTAAATAATATAAAAACTTGTATGTCTAACCACCTGAACTTGTTCAAAACTTCATGAAATTCACTTTTTATTTTTTTAATCCTATAGTACATGAAGCATTGAATGTGACACATGTTTTGGATTCAAAAGATGTGATACCATTTGAAAGCTATAGATGTTTTTCAATCAACCTATCAATCAAGAGTTTAGTCATAATTTGAATAGAAAATTAATAATAATAATTTATTAAATTCAAAGTAAAGCATAATTTATATCAGTGGAAAGCTGAGAATCTCCTTTAAAAACCCTTTTCATTTCATCAATTTTGGGTAAGAAAATAGTCATTAGCCACATACCCATCATGATCTTGCACATACCCAAAGACATTATTATTCCCTATCACAGAAAGATTCCATGTATGTCACTAAACCGCCAACAGTGTTGGAACTCTATACAACTCCAATTGTATTTCCATAACTAATTTGTTGATTTCGACACGTTCCTCTTCTTTATCTAAAACTTGGATGGTCCTGTTGTATTCTGCATAGTTGGTTTTCTCCTTCCAGGCCAGTGAGCATAGCTGAGAGATTATGTCAAATTGTTCTTTCTTTGTCTAATTCACATTAGGTTGGAGCACAAGAACAAGTTCATCTTCCCATTCCCTGACATCACCTGGAAGTACCATTTTGAGAAGACTCTGAAATTGAAAAATACTGCCACCTTTCCTTACATGCAGACCTATTTAACTTCAACAGTGGAAAGTTGTCATTTATTCGCTAAGAAAAACATGTCAAATGGTTTTTACAACTTTCTTATTAAAGAGTTGTCCTTTCAAAATATTTTTTTAAAAGATTACATTAAACTTTATGTTGTTGTCTTAAGAAATTTAAGGAGACATTCCTTGAAAGAGTTGTACACTTCATTAAATACACTAACATCTTGGAAACAACATATCCCGCTAAGGTTGCCCCGTCGCTAAGAGCTGGAACATTCTAACTATAGGTTAGAACTTTTTGATTTTCTTGAACTTCCGATATCCCAACAATATAGAACATTATTTCCAAAGGTTTACAAAGGTTGGATGGTTTGAAAAACTTAAAACTTAGTGACTTGGTTCGGGAATTTAACAAGACCGTGATAGTTATGGGATTTGTCAAGGCCATGACTTGCACAAGTTTATCATAAAAGGATGATTTTTAAACAACTTGTCTAAAAATTAAATTTCAGGGGTAACATTGGCTTCGACTGGGGACTGCATTTTCAAAGAAAATGCAGAGAAATTCTAGTATCACAGATGAAGACCAAGCCAAGTCCATTAGGTATAGAGTCAAGAGAAAATCATAATGACAAGGTGCAACTTGTAGAAAGGATGGAGGGGAACTAGGAACAAGCCAAAACAAAACAGAGTAGGAAAGGAAACTACACTACCAATACAACCAAAACCAACCCAAAAATAGAAAGGAAAGAAACATAAAACTCCTATATGCACCTGGACTTAGTGCAAAAACACCAATTTTCCCCATGGAATTATGCAAATCCATTAATAGGTTTAGAAAAATAGATGCCCGAATGAAAGAAAGGACTATACCAATGGAGCATTATCATACCTAGCTAGAACTTGATGCTTTAAATAATAGCTATGAGATCAGTTGCATATGCAGGTCCTCTAGACAAGATATAGAAACCAAATAATTGCTTCTCATGAAAAGTATATGAGTTAGAAAATACTTCAATGTCCTTATACCTGCTGAGAAACACTTCTTCTTGTATGACTTGAAATATAGCAATCTAAAGTTCTTGAATGCATCTCTCACATCAAGTTGTTGGAGCAACAGATGAAATATTTTTAGAATAGAGAAAATTTAAAAAGGGTACCTTCAGAAAACAAGTGGAAATATCATAAAATGTGTGTCTTCTTGATTTTCTCTTGTTTGATCAACATGTTTAGGCTCCTTTAATATTCCATATCCTTTTCACTCTTCTAATATGATTTCACATGAGTAATAGTTTAGGTCTGGGACTATCTTCTCATCTTCCATACCCATAGCAATTCTCTCTAAATTCTCATTATCTGAGTTATGATATTCCTCTCCTATTTTCCCTTTATGATCTTGCATCTTATATGTGCTATCACAAGTAGACACAATAGGAGCTTCTTCTTCAACACAACCATAATCTTCATCCTCGGACTTTGATTGTATGTGTGCACTGAAGGAGCATTTTCTTCTTTATCCTCACATGCATTTGCTACTTCAGCAATAGGAATTTCAAGAGAATGTTTTGCCTCCATATCACTATCCACTTTATAATAAAATTATACTGTAGCATGAGGTTCTTCACCATTTGTATCTTCTTAAAAAAAAAGGTTTTTTCATGGCTGCAAGCAAGAAAAAATGTATCTTTCACATCCCTACATTCAATATCTTGCAAGGTTTTAAGTAAAGATGGATGAACCATGTGGATTTGAAACTGAATATTACCAAAAAAACTGTTCAAAAATTTTACTTGCATAGGATCATCAAGTACTTGATTATTTTGTGTTGGTGTTGTGAAAGAAGAGAAGTGTTCATCATTGTTTTCATCATTATCATCCCCTCTTCCTTGATGCCAAAACATTTTTCTAGATTCAAATCTTTCACCGAGTTTCCAACCTCACTTCTTTCAATGAGGTACCATCAAAATACTGAGGAATAAGAATGCACCAATCTTCGATTTCAATCCCCAAGAGAGTCACCAAAAATCTGTTAGTGAACAGATTTTTCCTTCGAAAAAGAAAAGAAATGAAAGAAAATGACGTAGAATGCCCACCAAGAAGAGAAAATAGTACTAACATTTCAACCACTTGCACTAATATTTGCAAGTGCTCTCTACTAATTTTACAAGGCACAACTACCTTCGAATGATTTGCAATAAATAGGAAATACTGGGTATGCTTTTCACTAGAAAGCAGAAAAGGTAAACCAACACATAGCCACGATCATGAAAGTAAATGTAGTGAACAAATTCAGAGTGAAGTGAATGTAAAAAAATGATACAAAGCCCATTTATTTCACACCCACTATGAGAAACAAGGAAAAGAACGTGTAGTGAATTTCCTTTTCAACAGACGAATTATTCTGCATATAAAGTTCCAGAAATAATAATACATACGGTTTGCTATGCCAAAATCAATATTGGAAGGAAATTGCAAAAAATCCCAAAGTCTATTAACAATTTAAAGAAAAATTTACAAATGAAAAGATTTGAAAACACTTTCTTTATTTCTTCAATATCAAAATTATGAGCACAAAGGCCCAACCCCATACACAACCAATTGTACCAAAAAGAAAGATCCAAACTACCCTTACTTCCCCTATTTTCTAGGAATAGCCAAAAGATTGATTCCTACCCAAATAACTTGGAGGCCTATATATACCTACACCCCAAGACTATTACATTACAAAAAGTAATAGTCTTGAAAATGTTCAGCAATAACTATTCTAAGGAAAGAAATTATTATTCCCTATCGTGGAAAGATTTTGTGCATGTCGCTAAACCACCGACAGTGCCAGAACTCTATACAACTCCAATTGCATTTCCATAACTGAATTTGGCACATTCCTCTTCTTTATCTAAAGCCTGGATGATCTTATTGTATTTTGCATAGCTAGTTTTATCCTTCTAGGCTAGTGAACACAGCTGAGAGATGATGTCAAATTGTTCTTCCTCTAGCCAATTCACATCAGGTTGGAGCACAGAAACAAGTTCATCTTCCCATTCCTTGACATCCCCTGGAAGTGCCATTTTGAGAAGCCTCTAAAATCAAAAAATACTACCACCTTTCCTTACATGCAAACCTATTTAACTTTGGCGATGGAAAGTGGCCATTGATTTGCTAAGAAAAATGTGAAAAAAAGTTTCGCCAACTTTCTTATTAAAGAGCTATCCTTTCAAAATATTTTTTAAAAGATTACATTAAAATTTATATTGTTGTATTGAGAAATTGAAGGATACATTCCTTAAAAGTGTTGTACACTTCATTAAATGCACTGACATCTTGGAAACAACATATCCCGCTGAGGTCGCCCCGTCACTACAAGCTGGAACCCTGTAACTATAGGTTGGAAGTTTTGGAGTTTCTCAAACTTTTGATATCCTGACAACACAAAACATTGTTTCCAAAGGTTTACAAAGGTCGTGTGGTTTCAAAAACTTAAAACTTTGTGACTTGGTTCAAGAATTTAACAAGAATGTGATAGTTATGGGATCTTTCAAGGCCACGACTTTCACAAGTTTATCATAAAAGGATGATTTTTAAACAACTTGTCTAAAAATAAAATTTTAGGGGTAACATTGACTCCATTGGGGATCGAACCTAGAATCTGGACTAGTCTGTGAAACCAAAACTTCTAGGTTCGATCCCCAACGGAGTCACCAAAAATCTATTAGTGAACATATATGTCCCTCGAAAAAGAAAAGGATTGAAACAAAATGACTCATAATGTCTAGTGAGAAGAAAAAATAGTACTAATAGTTGAATCACTTGTACTGATATTTTCAAGTGCTCTCTGCTTATTTTACAAGGCACAAATACCTTCAAATGATTTGCAATGAATAGGAAATACTGGGTATGCTTTTCACTAGAAAGTAGAAAAGGTAAACTGACACATAGCCATGATCATGAAAGTAAATGCAGTGAACAGATTCAGAGTGAAGTGAATGCAAACAAATGATACAAATCCCATTTATTTCACACCCACTATGAGAAATAAGAAAAAGAATGAGCAGTGAATTTCCTTTTCAACAGACAAATTATTCTGTATTCAAAGTTCTAGAAATAATAATGCATATGGTTTTCTATGATAGAATAAATATTGGAAGGAAATTGCAAAAAATCCCAAAGTCTAGATGAATTAACAATTTAAAGAAACATTTACAAATGAAAAGATCTGAAAAAAATTTCTTTATATCCCTAATATCAAAATTATGAGCACAAAGGCCCAACCCCCTACACAACCAACTGTACCAAAAAGAAAGATCCAGACTACCCTTGCTTCCCCTATTTTCTGGGAATAGCCAAAAGATTGATGCCTACCCAAATAACTTGGAGGCCTACATATACCTGCACCCCAAAACTATTACATTGCAAAACATAATGGTCTTGAAAACGACCAACAACAACCATTTTAAGGAAAAACATTATTATTCCCTATCATAGAAAGATTCCATGTATGTTGCTAAACCACTAGTAGTGCTTGAACTCTATACAACTCCAATTGCATTTCCATAACTAAATTTTTGAATTCGGCACATTCCTCTTCTTTATCTAAAACTTGGATGGTTCTGTTGTATTCTACATAGCTAGTTTTCTCCTTCCATGCTAGTGAATGCAACTAAGAGATGATGTTGAATTGTTCTTCCTCTGGCCAATTCACATTAGGTTGGACCATAGGAACAAGTTCATCTTCCCATTCCTTTACATCACCTAGAAGTACCATTTGAGAATACTCTAAAATCAAAAAATACTACCACCTTTCCTTACATGCAGACCTATTTAACTTCATCGACTGAAAGTGGTCATTTATTCACTAAGAAAACTGTGTCAAATGGTTTCGCCAACTTTCTTATTAAAGAGTTTTCCTTTCATAAT
Organism: Sequoia sempervirens; assembly: GCA_007258455.2. NCBI lineage: Eukaryota > Viridiplantae > Streptophyta > Pinopsida > Cupressales > Cupressaceae > Sequoia > Sequoia sempervirens. Next base: position 115,063,557 of record VDFB02168118.1, on the reverse strand, counting down.
ATTGTTTTAAAATATTATGTTAAACTTTATATTTTTGTCTTGAGAAATTGAAGGATATATTCCTTAAAATTACTGTACACTTCATTAAATGTGCTCACATCTTGGAAACAGCATATCCCGCTGAGGTTGCCCTATCGCTACAAGTTGGAACCCTATAACTATAGGTCAATTTTTTTTTATTTTCTCAAACTTTCGATATCCTGACAACACAAAACATTGTTTCCAAAGGTTTACAAAGGTTGGGTGGTTTTGAAAACTTCAAACTTAGTGACTTGGTTCGGGAATTTAACAGAACTGCAATAGTTATGGGATTTGTAAAGGCCACGACTCTTAGAAGTTTATCATAAAAGGATGAGTTTTAAACAACTTGTCTCAAAATAAAATTTTAGGGGTAACAGTAGTTAGCCTTGAAAGAAAATCTGCAACAACATTGGCCTTTCCAGGCTTATCCACAATGGTTATATCAAACTCTTGCATCAATAATAACCATCTTGCCAATCTACCCATGATCAAAAGTTTATTCATAAGATATCTAATGGTTGCACGATCAGTGTGCACAAATATTTGGTAGCCTGTTATGTAATGTCTAAATTTGTTTAGTCCATAGATTATTGTCAGCATTTCTTTCTCTGTCACTGTATAATTGAATTCAACTCCTTGTAAATTTTTGCTAAAAAAGTAAATGGAATTTTCAATAGCTCCCTCTTTATGTTCTAAGACAACTCCTATGGAATAATCTAATGCATTAGTATGGATGTGTAAATGAAGCTCCCAATTAGTCCCTTTGAGTACAGGAGCATGAGTCAAAGTTGTCTTCAAGTTAGAAATGCCTTGTCACAGGCATTAGTCCACTAAAATTTAGCATCTTTAGTGAGAAGAGTGTACAATTGTGTTGCTACCTTGCTAAAATCCTTGATGAAACACCTATAATATCCTACATGACCCAAGAAACTCCTAACATCCTTTTGTTTTGCAGGTGTGGGAAGATTTGTGATTACCTCAATCTTTGTAGGATCTACTTGAATTCCCTTGTGGGAGATGTAGTGGACAAGAACTGCACCTTCATGCATCATCATGAAGCATTTTTCACTATTTAAGGACACGTTTTGGTCTTCACATCTTTGTAGGACTCTCCTAAGATTTTCCAATGCTTGATTAAAATAAACACCATAAGTGGTAAAGTCATCCATATAAATTTCTATGCAATCATGAGAAATGTCTAAGAATATGTTAATGAATTCCCTCTAAAAAGTTGTAGGTGCATTGCATAAGCCAAATGGGAGTACCAAATAGGCATAGGTCCCCCATGGATAGGTAAATTTGGTTTTCTCCTGGCCCTCTAGTGTAATTTGGATCTGGTTTTAGCCATTGAATCCATCTAGAAAAGAAAAGTGTTGCTTTCTTGCAAGTGTGTCCAAAACTTGATCAATGAAGGGTAAGGGAAAGTGTTCTTCTTGGTGGCAGCATTAAGTTCCCTATAATCAACAAAAACTCACCATTTCCCTCATTTCTTAGGCATAATCACTAATGGAGACACCCACTGACTATCTAAAATGGGGTAGATAAATCTCGCATCTAGTAATTTCTACAATTCTTCTTTCACAATTTCTCTTAATCTAGGGTTAATTCTTCTTTGTGGTTGTCTTATTGGGGTGAAATCATCTCTGATGTAAATTCTATGTGTAAAAATTTTAGGTTCCAGTCCCTTCATATCATGATAATCCACCACAAATGCATGTTGATGGGTTGTTAATAGGCTTGCCAATAATTGTTGTTCTCCATTTAATTTACTATTAACATTTAGATATTTTCCTTCCGACACCTGTACTTGTGTAGTTACTTATATCATGGTTGCTTCATTAACACATGGTACCTTTAGTTCATATGGCTGCAATGTACGGGGCATACCTATTTTTGCAGGAAGTTTGTTTGCAGGAACAATGGTTGCAGGATGAGTAGGTAGAAGTGTCTTGACTGGAGTAGCAGAATGAGAAGATGGTGCTTCCTCCACTTCACAATGGTTCTGAATGATGTTAGCCAATACTTCATCCTCATCTTGGAGCTACATGAAAAATATTCTACCTAGCATCATAAGCTGCACCACAAAATTAACTTGCTTGGCCTCTTCACCAGCATGTGGGCATACAAGATTATTTGCATCATGAGATGGCTAAGCAAGTAGATAAAGAACAAAAAATTTCATGCTCTTTGCATCTAAAATGGTCATGTCACCTAGCCAACATCTAATGTATGCATCTGCAATTGCTAACCAAGGCCTTCCAAGCATAATGGGATACCCACATAGTGTAGCTTTAGGAGAGAGAATCATATAGTCTGGTGGGTACTCCCAGGAGTCTAGAACTACCACAAGATCCTCCACTACACCATCAGGATTAATAGTAGAGCTATCAGCAAGCTATTGGATAGTAGGAGTAGATCTCATGCTTGCAATATTTAGTTGTCGTAGGATGTCTTTGGTCATTACATTTATTGTTTCCCCTAAATCAATTAGAGCATTCTTTACTTAGACCCTATTTATAAAAAATTCTACCATAGGACTACCTGGGTCATTATACTTGGGGATAGTTACTTTTCCTAGCATGATGTCAGCTAGTTGTCCCACCACATGAACTATAGTTGGGTCCTTTTCCTACCTGGCTTCTTGAGACATTCCTCCTTGATTTCCTTGTCATAGATTGGAACATCCTTTATGGCCTGAAATAGAGGTATCTAGACACATATATGCTTCATCTGGTCCAAGATATCAAAAGTGGTATCCTCCTTTTCTTCCTTCTTCTTGGAAACTTCCAATCTCTAAGGAAATGGTGGTTCTTGTTCAGTCTGCTTGACTTTGACTGGTTCAGGACTTTTAGGTACACTTGGTTGAATGGAATCATTTAGAGGTTCCTCTTCTCCTTCTATAGGAAATTCAGTGATAATGGGCTTGGAGGGGGCTAGTAGAGTAGTACCTGAATGCAAGTGGATGCCACTTACACTCACAACATATGTAAGGAATTGATTTGAACCAACAGAGTATGCAAGTTGATGCTGTGGTTTGTTATTTGGATTGGGTGTGGGCTAAGCTAGTAGCTGAGTAGGTTTAGGTGCATTTGAGCTTGGATTAGTAGGTAGAGGCATTATATCAAGCTACTAGGGTTGAGAAGGTGGCTACATGTAACTACTTGTCTAGGTAGGCCATTTCTGTCCTCCTCTCCATTGATTTGTTTGCTGCCAATTTCCTTGAGGTGGCTATCAATGCCCTTGAAATTGCTTCCAATTACCTTCAGGTTGCTGCCACTGGGGTGGAGAGCTTTGATGATTGGGCCAAAAATTTGGAGGGTTAATCCAAGGCTACAGTGGATATCCTCCATAACTTAGTGGATATGGGGGCTTCCATTAGTTACCAAATGAATAGGAATTAAAATATGGCCCAAAATAGGATAGTGGATCTGGTGGCATACATTATCTTGGAGCCCAAGGCTTCCTTTGTGCAACATAGTAGACTTGGTATTCTTCAATCTGGATTGGCTTGAAATTAGGTGGAACCTTCTTGCTTTCAAGATTAGCTATCATCTTGCATATGTAGTCATGTTTTTCTCTACAATGGGGGCAATACTCTATCAACATTTTCTCTTCCTCTTCTTCCTTCTTCTTGGCATGAAATCTATCTAGCTTAGTAGCTAGATTATTTATAATATCTTTCTTAAAGTCCATCAGTAAATTAGTAATCTCCATTCTTGAAACTCCACTGGTAGTTGACTTACCCATGGAAGATTGGTAGGCTCTCCCTTTCTTTGAAGCTACCCTAGAGTAGTTTTGGCATATTTTCTTGATATCCTCCCAAGGAACTTGGGAGATATCTCCTCCTCCCATGAGGTCCAAGGCATCAGTGCAACTATCATTGATTCCTCTTAGGAAAATCAACTTTTTTGCATCTTCATTAAGTGTATAGTGTGGAGATTTTTGTAGGAAAAAATAGAAACCTTGCAATGTAATCTTCCAGGCTCTCATCTTCCTTTTGCTGCATCTTGAAAATGTCAACTCCTCTCATGTCACTTCTCTTGCAATATTCCTTGTATTTCTCAAGGAATTTTGTCTTCATGTTTTCCCAAGTTTCCATAGTATCTCTACCTAGGCTCATGAGACATCTTAATGCAAACTCTTTAAGAATGGAAGGAAATAGCTTAAGCCTATGGGAATTATTAGTATAATCATAACTCCTTTAGAGTATGTCAAACTCAAATAAAAAGGTATCAAGATCTTTCATGATTAGTCCATAAAACTTGGGGAGTGTTGAGGCAAGAATTTTCTTGATGTTTTCAAATTCATTTTGATGGGCAATGGGGAAAGGAAAAGCTAGTTGGTTAGGTCTATTCCTATTTGCATCACCCATGCCTACCTGATGTAGTTCCAAAGCAAAGGTGTTCTCAAGCTGATTTTGATCTTCAGAGGATACTTCAGAACTAGTCAGATCAGGATATGCATCAAAAAAGGGGTGTGGATCTTCTTCTTCTCTTGGTAGGTTTTGATATTCAACTAGTTGGAATGGATTAGGATTTTTAGGAAGGAATCTCCCATAAGCATCCCTTCTCCTTCCTCTATGCATGCCGTATCACTCACTATTAGTCAAATAACACAAATAATTGGTAAAGAATAAGGGGGTCATTAATTCCTAAATGAGAATATACTAAGAACAACTTCTAGAAATATTACAAAAAGAAAAAGTACCAATGACTCCAAAAGACTCCCTAGTTTGACACCATCCCTAGCAACAACACCAAAAATGTTGGCCTCCTACAATGGTTTAATAACTAAGCCCTTACAGCCATGATTCAAAGATTATACATCTAACCTGAATAGCTATTTCAATCATCATGAAGGTACATTTATTTTGTCAACCTAGGGACGTGAACTTGAAATCAGTTAGCATAGTATGTGCACTAGGAACTCAAAGTAGCCATTTCATTCTATAGCTAAGGAACACATAATGCTAAAAGTAAATTACTTAGAAGGGAATACCATAAATACCAATCATCAATAAAAGACTACATCAAACTAAAATGCATAATAGGAATGAAAATATGAGCAACAAAAAAGGCACTACTCTATCTGCTTTGACTATAGGAACGGTCACCAAATGGAATTCTAGTGGCTGTAGGAACAATCAGTGCTAGATTTCTAACTAATTACTAAACAGTAAGTAATACTAAACTAAGAAGACATATTACTCACCAAGTGGGCCCCCTTGGATAAGTATCCTCTAAAACTAATGAGAACTCAAAACTTTATTTTATTCACTGTAAATCATGAGTACAAAAGAGTAGCGTAGCTATATTACTAAAAACTAGAGAGTGCAAGTACAATATCAAATCATGCAACCTCCTAAGGAATGAGCATCAGATCTTTATTTATACAATCAGCTAAACAAGGCAGTCAACTCCACAATTAGGAAGACACCATTTAGGGAAAACAAAGAAAATGGAGCGATGGCAGTTACACGTGCATGGAATCTAGTCAGACATGCAAGTCCAAACATAGATTTAGCACAATAGTAACACCCATGCATGCTCAATCATTAAAGTCCACTACAAGGTGGTTACATTTGGTTGCATGAGGAATCTTCTACCATCGACCTCCTTTTACTTTGAATGATTCCTTTGTTGGAAATTATGGTGCATGCCCAACTGGCAGTGTCTTCCTCAACATAGCATATTAAATCTGCATGGAAAAGTCAGTATGCACAATAACTTCACATCTATAACCACCTTAAGGAACATTCATTAACCACATGCAAAATCAATATAGATAATCCACATAATATGCCAATGTCATTAAAACTTGTAGAGATATTATTTAAGCACAATATCTATGATTTGAGGTAAATATTATGAAAATATCAACATTTAACATCAAAGTCCATGACAAATGCCAGAAAATAAACTATAGATTCTACCCAAAATTGGACCAAAAACTAGGCTCATCAATTACTATTGCTTGCAGTTTTGGGAAGTGGTTTGTAGACTTTGAGAGAATGTACTTTCAAAATATAATGTATCTAGATGCTCATATGGTGTATTGACATTACACTGGTGTTTGAAATTGTGCTATTAGGTTTATCCTTGATCAACCTAATGGATGTATTGTGTAATGGTGAATTAATTTTGTTATGTGGATATATGTGTGACCTATTTTAGGCCTATGCTGACCTGATGAAGCATGTCGGATATGTGAATTACCTTTTTAGAATATTTTGTGAAAGATTGAAGCTGAAAAGTTGGTATTTTTGGCGAATAATAAGTGCATCTAATTAGGCTGACCTAATTGGTGCTTGAGAAGAGATTAGATATATATATTGGATAATCTTTGAAGTTTAAATTTATTTTATTTTATTTTTTATAAATGTGAATGTGAAGAAGAGAAAATGTGATGAAGTGTGTCAAGTTAGTCCATTGAGCTTCATTGAAACTGAATTTGTACTCACTAGGTGTACTCTATTAGCTCATCTTTCTAGCTAAAAGCCCTTTTTTTCATTGTAATTCTATAGGAAGTGAGCCTTTTTTTTTGGACAGTGAGTCCTAATAGTGAACCACCCATTTTGTAATATCTTATAACCAGTTATACTATATTGTGAGTTAACACTCATCATGGTTTTTCCCATTTTGGTTTTTCCATGTTAAAATCCTAGTGTTCATGTGTTATGTGATTTCATGTTCTATTAATTCTCACTTATCTTTGCTATTGTTTGGATTGGAATAATTGGATGGTATCTAATCAGGAAATTTAACAAGATATTGATTCACCCCCCTTCTCAATATCTTGTACCTTTAACAAAGGAGATACCATTTCTTATGTCTACTGATGAATGCATCATTGAGGTATTATAACCTAGAATTCATTGGATTGAACCACTGGGGTATGAAATTGAAGAGAATATTGTAGAAGGATACATTGAGATTATGTTGGCTAGTCCTAAGAACCCCTCTCTACCTAGATTAGGTACATATGTGGAGAAATCTACAAAATTCATTTAGAAACTTTTGCATCTAAATGAAGAAATAAAATTGAATATTTCTTTCAAGACATAGCATACACTAAGGATGAAATAGAACTATTGAACGAAGTCCTTGATGAAAGGAAAGTTAAGTCTGTAGATCTACCCGTCGGACCTAAAAAATTAGAAATGATATCTTTTAGTGCTACACCAACACCTAGTACAACTAATGTTGTGAAAAGAAAAAGGAAAAAACAAAGTATCCCTACATCTATTGATGTTGCTACTCCTACTAGCCCAAGCACTAGAGAATCTATGAAAAAGAATATATATGGATGCACTGTCTACTACTTCAAGAGGAAGAAGAAGAGTGAAATAAAAGGCTTATAGGAAAAGGAATGTGAGTGATGTTGTTGAAAATGAAATTGATCTTGGTCTTGAAGAGGAGCATCAATGGAAAAAAAAATAGTAGTACTAATAGTGAAGGAGTCAAAATCAATGTAGAGATATCCATTGATGAGGAGACAAAAATAGAGGAAGATTCCTATTGAATTCATGTTCATGAAAGGAAGAATGAAGAAGGCTTAGCTGATCATTAGGATACCATGCCTGACTCTCCTCCGTACTTAGAAGGAAAGAAGCTCTAAAATTCGAAGACAAGATGAGAAGAGAAGCTATAAAATATTTTAGTTCTACTTAGTCAGAGATAGAAGCTGCAAATCAATTCAAAGAATGTTCTACAATTTTCAGAGTCAAGCAAAGAGTCAACATGTTGATGAATAAGGAAGATGAGTATGTTGAAAAATTAAGGCAAGAAACTCATGATGTAATTAAGCAATTAGCAAGGATCTATGGGAGAATAACTAGTTCTTCATCTCACACTGCTCAAACTTAGGAACCTGCTATAGTTATAGAAGTAATGGACAATCCTATCTTGGAAATTGTTGATGAGACACTTGGTGCTCTAGAGATCCCTACCCCTCACATGGACACAGATGAAACTACTAGTAAGAGGTTTGATGATCATCATAAGGATCAATCTAGTGAAAATAGAGAAGAACATCAAGAACATCAAGAATCCTCTAGGATAGAGAAGAGAGAAACAAAGATGCAAATGAAGGAAATAAAGAAAAAGAAAGTGATAAAGATAAGGATGATGAAGATAAAAGGAAGAAAGAAAAAAAATCTATCCAATGATGAAAATGAAAAAGAAAAGGAAAAAGAAGAAAAGAAGGAAGAAGAAGATAAGGAAGTCATTCCAGCTAAAGGTGAAATTCTCAAAGGCCCTAAATCATCAAATAAATTAGGAGAATCATCAAAAAATACACTTAAAGGTCACCTTTCAAGATAAATGTAATCCAACCTACTCTTCCACCCTAGCTAGTCAAACTGCCATCCCATCTAGGTCTTGTAGACTTGACAAAAATCACACCTAGTGATAGAATGAAGCTATGCAACACTTTCATCAGCTATGCCATGTAGGTGGCTTCATAATCATATCAAAGAAGCAATGATATGATAAATGAGGATTTCAAAACTCTACAAGAGATAGCCTCCATTGCTACTCTAGACAACTCTTTAGCTCTGATTGAAAATTTGAGGCTTATTTTTTATTTTGTTAAATAATACACATCCAATCTTAATATGTAGAAAACAAAAGTAGAGTTGAACTTTCTTGAGGAAAGGTTGTTTCTTCTAGATATGTGTACTATTGCACGTGACAAAGCTTTGGAAACTTTGAAAGAGGTAAGAGATTGTGATGAAGAATCCCAACTACTATTTGTTTATTGCATGGAATGGCTAGAAGCTACTCAAGGTAATAAGGATCTCATGGAATCAATTAAATCCCAGCTTGTTGATACCTCCAAATATTATAATATTTATTGTGATAGAAACTTATATTAGAGGGATTTCTATTGCATATCTACAAGATAAGTTATTCATCCTACAAAGGAATATGGAAGATGCTATGAGGAGGTATGCCTAGCTTGGAAATCTAGTCATGTCCAGACATATTACTGTATCACATGCTCTAATGGAGGCTGAAAAACTTGAGAAAATGAATATAGCTCCATCCACTCTAGAAGGGGGAGAAAAATGCTTGGTGGAAATAGAAACTTTGCATAAAACTCTTTCCATGGAAAATATGTTTGGAATGATGGAAAGCTTTCTTGGGAGGTAATTCTAAAAAAATTACAAAGTTCCCCAAATTCTTGAGTTTGAAGTTTTTCCTTGTCCTTTATCCTTGCTGTCAAAGGGGGAGAAGAAAAGAGAAAGATAAAATAATTGTTTCTATACATATGTTAAGTGAAGTTGTGCATACTTTTTGTTTTGAGGCAAATCTCATTTATGGCACATGTTGCAATCAATGAAAAAGGGGGAGATTGTTGGAAGAATGAATATGGTGCCCTCTATTTTGGTTGTCATTGATGCCAACATTGGTCGGTAACTATCTATAACTTGATCCAAAAATATTTGCAGTAAGAGGAATCTCAATATGTTGATCAGGTGTGTTACCTACAGGTGTTTTCAACATATTTTTGTGATCCAGTTGACAAGACTTTGATTTTTTTTTGCCAATAAGGTGTATCTTCTCTGTGTGATTTTATTTAGGTCTGGGCCAACCTAACTCATGGATAACACATTTTGTTCTATATGTCAAAATAAATTATGTACTAAGCTGACAAGATCTTTCATATTTTAAGTATTCCCTTATTTAGGCCAACCTAATTGATAATGGAAGCTATGCCTATATATATATATATGATGGCCTAAGTGATGAAAGAGGTGGAGATATGAAAGCTATGTGACAAGGGTAACAATGTGAAGCTACTAATAATTGTTTTGTGTACTGGAAACCAGAGAAAAATCTAGAGCATAATCAAAACTATTTTTAGCACTATGTAGGTGCACTTCTACAGTTCATTCTTGGCAGTGAACCAACATCTTTTTGCACTTTGGCATTAAGCCACCTTTTGTATTCAATTTGTGAGCCTTTCTAAGGATAGTGAATCTTGGCAATGTACCCTACAATATCTTATAACCTGTTATAATATATTGTGAGCTAATCCTCACAATGTTTTTTCCCATTCTAGGTTTTCCACGTAAAAATACTGGTGTCAATGTGTTATGATCTTTATGTTTTGGTTCACCATTGATATTAAATGTGGATTGTTAATTGGATGGTTACTAATTAATTTGGTTAGCGGAATACTGATTCACCCCCCTCTCAATATTCCAGATATTCAACACAACATTCATTTGATCAAATATTAGGGTAGACCTGTAAACAAGAACTTGTGGAAGGTGTGTCATTCTTTCCATGAGGCAATACTTGACACAATAAAGAGTAGAGAAGACCTATATGGTTCGTTGGATTGATTTATAAGTATGTACATTGAATTTATAAAGTCGTGTTATCCATCACTTTTTTTTCTATTTAAATATGCATCATTATATTATGTTATAAATAATATAGAAATGATAAAAGAAAATATATTATAAATTTTTAATTTTCTAAATCACATTCTTTCATAGATTTATACTTCTTCATTTTAACTCATATATTGCAGTTGATAGTTAGACTCTATTAATGGCTGAAATGTATTTAATGTTTATTTCTTTCTTATAGGTCACATTAGAGTATATTAGTGTACCCTTCTCAGCACATGACTATGCACCGTATGCATATTACTATGCATAATAGATAGAACAACCTTCACTTGGTCATGAATTTACTATTTATGTTGCATTTGAGGATGTATACTCGCATTATGAGGGTTTCTTTGCTATTTGGATATGTAAGTTTGATTGTACAAGGGTTTTAAATATTTGATTATTATTAATTAGCTAGGGTTTGGCATCTACATTGGTCTTTGAATATTGTTTTAGCTTGCATGTGTTTGATAAATAATCAATTTTCTAGAGTTTTCTAATTGGGGACATTACAAAACTAGATTTTTTGGATCAATTCATTCTTCTCTGATTAGAAACTCTTTAATGCTTTGAAGTTTTCTATCACACACTTCCTCTCTTAGATGTGTGTGCATGAATTTGTTTCCCTTTATGTATTAAGGGAATATCCTTTGCTCGTCATAGGTCTGAAAACTTGTCCCATGAATGGTAATGTTCATTGTTTCATGCAATATTATCTTTCTTCCTTCATGTGTAGGTGACTAAAAACATGACTGTGTTCTTGATTTGTAGCACTCTATTTTCTTGTTCTCTATGCCCATAATTATCTTTGCACAGTCCCTTATTGAGTTGATGAGTTAACAATGACTTTTGCATGAATTTGGTTGACTCTATAGGCTTGATAACTTGTTTTATCTTGTACTATCCTCTATTTTTAATGATGAATATGCATTAGACCTTATGATAGTCTATTCTTGTCTTCAATCATGACAATAACTATATAGAATTCTAGCCATAAATAGTATCCTACACCTTCCAAATGTGTTGAAAAATTATTGTTTCATATTGACACCTTCTTGATGCTTACTATCCTTTACTCATTCTTTTGTCTTATTGTCATTCACATATTTCTATATCCTGCCTCATTAGTATCATTATTCATGCTTGTTATTTTGATATGACTAACCTTGCTATTGCAAAATGACTATTATCTCTTTGCATTCTGTCCTTTGTCGTCCTCATTGTCCCTATGTCATTGTGAAAGAATTGTCTTCCTTCTTGAAATGAGCTTACTTTCAACATCTTATACACTTTTCACCCTTTGTGAATTCATGATCTACTCTTTCATCTTGCAAACACATCACCTAACTATCCTAGTGAACTCTAATGGTGGCTGCCACTTTGAACTCCCTTATTTGTTGCTCATACACTATATTTACTACACTTTTTTTCCACTGATGTTGCTAATCTATTTACACATTAAATTTTCTCTTCATTGACATTATTTTCTGCACTTATTAGCATTAATTGTTGCACTATATGAAGTCATTAAGCTATTCATTTATTGTGATTTTCTACACTATATGAAGTCACTATGTTGCTAATCTTCAATCTAAATATGCCCCATGTATTGTTGTCTAATATGAAGCATAATGGATAAATTTATAAAAGGAAATTGATTCTTAATGGGAAATGCTTCACACAAGTAGTTAGCAATATGAGCTAACAACCTACACTCAATGAAACTCATTTCATCAATTAGAATGTAGTAAATGAAATTAATGGTCTTTTGTTATGTTCCTAATGCTTTCCTCTTAAGAGGATCTCTCTTTTAAAGATATATAGCGGTCAACATGGATTGTACATGCATTGATGTTGAATACACTAGTAACAATTGGAGCAAGCAACAATAGTGGTAATTAGGATGGAGGAGTTGCTTTATAGAGTGCACACCTTAAATTTTGTGAATAATTATTTATTTTCCAATGCAAGAAACCCTTATAAGTTCACTCAAATAATATAAATGTATTTTGTTGCTCACTTAATAGGTTGGCCAAGTCAAGGATTATATTTTTCTTCTTATGTGTAGATTGGTGTGTTGATTGACTAGTGTTTATCAAACCAATTATGGAAACTTGCAAGGATGGGGTGATGATGGAATCACTCCAATTGTGAGTACCATAAAATAATATTTTCCAAGCATGCCAAGTTTGTCAAAGCCTATATAATTCTTTAGTAGAGGTAAGATAGGAATTTCCACTTTAGTGATGATCACCTTTAGTGCATTTGGTTCATGGCATGCATTGTAAGTTCTTTTCATTCTATCCCATTACTCCATCTTAGTTCAATTTATATCAAAGGAGTTCACTCAAATAAAAGGATCCAAAAACATCTAATCCTTTTATAAGATTGGTCAATAATTGAGGTGACATGAAAAATTGTTGGAATTGCACACCTCTTTTATTGATTGTTTATGGTGGATGTTACAAATGTCTAATTTTGTGTAGCTTAAATTAGTGTAATTGATTTGTAATGAAAATGGATGATCCATGTAGGAAACAAAAAATGTTGAAGTTGCAACACACCATAATAGAAAGGAACATAATGTTGCAAGGTGTAACCCTTGGTCCTCCTTGAACCACTAGTGATTAGGTTTGTGACATGGTCTAACTACCTCTTGTGGTTCTTAACCGAAGCTTGTATCAGGCATTGACAGGTCAATCTTTTGGTGCAACGACAAGTCCAACAATTGGTATCAAAGCTAATCATAGGTTCAAACCCCTCACTTGTGCTAGGGGGATTGTTGCAAGGTGTGACCCTTGGTATTCCTTGCAGCACTAGTGCTTGGGTTTGTGACATGGTCTAACCACCCCCTATGGTTCTTAACCAAAGCTTGTATTGGGCATTGAAAGGTTGATCTTTTGGTGCAATGACAAGTCAAACACATAACACATTTTATCTTCCCATCAAAAGATAAGGGATTTTTGCATATTGTAAGAGTTTTATTAGTAAGTGAACACTCTTAGGAATTGATATCATGCTCAACTACTTTGTCAATAAATTGAAAAATTCAATTGTAGTGGGTTGTTAAAGGAAACAATATCAAAGATATTACTAAGCATATTGTTAAAATTATTTTACCAATGTTAAGGATTTGTGATATGTTTCACAATGTAGTTGAGGACTCTATGGTGGGAAATAATAGGTTGGTAGTTCACATTTTCTCCCAAAGTGGAAATAATGGAAATAAAGAATAGGTTATATATGTTTATTCTATCATCATTGTGGGTAGGCATGTATTTCATGTGGTTATTATTGAAGGATGTTGTCATATATGTAATTCAACCTAACATATATGTTGTAATTCATTTGAACAATCAAAGATAAGAGTCAATTTTATTCAATTATGATGCATAAACAAATGCATTAGGCATGACATTAAAGTTTGATATATAATGAAAATATAATCTAAACCATTTAACCCTAGTACATAAGTTCATTAAGACTCTTCATGAAACTTGCAAAGGGGCGTAACTTTTATTCTACTTCTTGTGTGGCCAAACTAATATTTCCAACATGTTCGAATGGGTAAGTTTATGCTAGGAATGGTCCTATCTCACACCCAAACATGCCGAAACAATCTGAGTTACATTGTACCAATGATATCCCTTAAAAGTCCATAGTGTAAAAAGGAAATAATATTTGAAAATATATTACTCAAAAGCTATTTCAATTAGAAACATTATTTCAAAGCGTATGGGATCATATACGACCCCTCTATAATAACCTCTCTCAATTTTTGGTATCTCTAAGCTATTTTCACATGCTATTGAGTTTTTAGTTGATGGAAAAAGTGTCAAATGCATGCAGTGTAAAGTTGCAAAGGGGTTTAATTTTTTTTCTGATCTTTGTGTGACTAAACTGACAATTCCAACACATTTAGATGGGTACATTTATCCTAGGAAGGGTCCTATTTTTCACACAAACATGCTCTTAAGAGTCCAAGGTGTAAAAAGGAAACAATCTTTGATGAGCTCTTACTCAAAAAATGTGTCATTTATAAACATTACATTAGAGGATGTAGGATATCATAGGGATATGCTAAAATAAATTCTCTCTATTTTTGATATCTTTGAGGTCTTTTCCCATGGTGTCGAGTTTTTCAATTAATGGAAAAAGTGTTAAATGCATGTAGTGTGAAGTTGTAAAGGGTTGAATTTTTTTTTCTCCTTGTGCAACCAAATAGATAACTCCAACACATCTAGATGGGTAGGTTTATGCTAGGCATGGTCTTGTTTGGTACCCAAACATACTGAAATAGTTTGAGCTACAATGTATGAGTAATATCACTTAAGATTCCAAAGTGCAAAAACGTAGAAATGATTGATGAGTTGTTACTCAGAACCGTACCACTTAGAAAAAAATTTTTAGAGGGTACGATATCATGTAGGGTCACTCTACAATGGCCTCTCTTATTTTTTGAAATCTTTGAGGCATTTTCCCATGGTGTTGAGTTGTTAGTTCACGGAAAAAGTGTCAAATGCATGCAGTGTAAAGTTGCAAAGGGTCGTAACTATTGTTTTCTCTTCGTGTGACCAATTCGGTAGTTTCAAAAAGTTTTCATGGGTATATTTAGGCTAGGAATGGTCCTATTTCACACCCAAACATGACATAACACTCTGAGCTAAATTGTACTAACGATATCCCTTAAGAGTTCAAAGTGTAAAAAGGTAACAATATTTGATGAGTTGTTACTTAGAAACTATGTCACTTAGAAACATTTTTCTAGAGGTTGCAGAATCATGTAGGGATCCTCTACAATATCCTTTCTCAATTTTTGATATATATGAGGTGTTTGCTCATGTTGTCAAGTTTCCAGTTGAAAGAAAAAGTGTCAAATGCATGCAATGAAAAGTTTCAAAGGGTGTAATTTTCATTTTGATCCTCATGCAACCAAACCAATAGCTCCAACATGTTGGGATAGGTTTTTTTAGGTTAGGAATGGCCTTGTTTCACACCTAAATGTGTTAAAATAGTTTGAGCTACATTGTATTGGTGATATCCCTTAAGAGTCTAAAGTGCAAAAAGGTAGCAATCTTTGATGAGTTGTTACTTTGAAACCATGTCACTTAGAAACATGTTTTCAAAGGGTATGGGATCATGTAGGGCCCCTCTAATATAACCTCTCTAATTTTTTAATATCTCTGAGGTTTTTTCCTGTAGTGTCAAGTTTTCAGTTGATGGAGAAATTGTCAAATGCATGTAGTGTAAAGTTGCAAAGGGGTGTAAATTTTGTTCTGCTCCTCGTGTGACCAAACCAAAAGTTATAAATTGTTTGTAGAGGTACATTTAGGCTAGGAATGGTCCAATTTCACACCCAAA
Organism: Sequoia sempervirens; assembly: GCA_007258455.2. NCBI lineage: Eukaryota > Viridiplantae > Streptophyta > Pinopsida > Cupressales > Cupressaceae > Sequoia > Sequoia sempervirens. Next base: position 115,047,770 of record VDFB02168118.1, on the reverse strand, counting down.
CATGCCAAATTTTTTTTAGCTACATTGTACCAACAATATCCCTTAAGAGTCTGAAGTGCAAAAAGGAAGCAATGTTTGAAAAGTTGTTACTTGGAAACCATGTCACTTAGAAACATTTTATCAAAGGGTACGAGATCACATAACACCCCTCTTCAATAACCTCTCTCATTTTTTGATATCTCTAAGGTTCTTTCTTGTAGTGTCAAGTTTTTAGTTGATAGAAAAAGTGTCAAATGTATGTAGTGTAAAGTTGAAAAGGGGAGTAACTTTCATTCTTCTCCTCGTGTGTCCAAAATAAAATTTCCAACATGTTCAAATGTGTATTTTTAGGCTTGGAATGGTCCTTTTCTACACCCAAAAATTATAAAACGTCTCTAGCTACATTGTACCAGTGATATCCCTTGAGAGTCCAAAGTGCACAAAGGCAACAATCTTTGATGAGCCATTACTCAAAAACCATGTCACTTAGAAACATTATTTTAGAAGATAAAAGATTATGTATGACCCCTATATAATAACCTCTCAATTTTTTATATCCATGTGGCATTGTCCCATGGTGTCAAGTTTTTAGTTCATGGAAAAAGAGTCAAATGCATGCAGTGTAAAGTTGCAAAGAGGTGTAATTTTCTTTCTGTTCTTTGTGGGACCAAACCAATTGTTCAAAATTTTTAGATGGGTATGTTTAGGCTAGGAATGGTCCTATTTTACACCTAAATATATCAAAATAGTCTGAGATACATTATACCAACAATATCCCTTGACAGTCCAAAGTGAAAAAAGGTAGCAATCTTTGACGAGCTATTACTCAAAAATCATGTCACTTAGAAAATTTTTCTCAAAGGGCCCTTCTAAAATAACCTCACTTAGTTTTTGATATGTCTAAGGTGTTTTCCTATGTGCAAAGTTTTTAGTTGATGGAAATAGTGTCAAATGCATGTAGTCTAAAGTTGCAAAGGGGTGTTACTTTTGCTTTGCTCCTCATACAACCAAACCAATAGTTCCAACATGTTTGGGTAGGTAATTTTAGGATAGAAATGGTCCTATTTGACATCTAAATATACTGAAACAGTCTAAGCTAAATTACACCTATAATATCCCTTAAGAATCTAAAGTGCAAAAAGGAAGCTTAGAGACATTCCATCAGAGGGAACATGATCAAATAGGGCCCCTCTACAATAACCTCTCTTGTTTTTTGATGTCTTTGAGGTACTTGCCCATGGTTTTAAGTTTTGAGTTGATGGAAAAAGTATTGTAGTGTAAAGTTGCAAAGGGTTGTAACTTTCTATGAACCCCAATCCTAGACCTGCACAAACATAGCAAAAAAAGACAATATTAGGTCCATATGCAAGTTAGAATTAAGATTACCCATGAAATTCATCTACAATGCTCAAAATAGGAAGGAAAATAAAGATCAAAACAAGAAAAACAATTAAATCCTATTTAAACATGCAAACTCTCAATCCCATGGGGGAATTGGTGCCAATTTCATGTGGAAATTGGCCCTTTCCCAAATCCTTTGCAAGCTTGATGATATTGATGAAGAACAATGTGATTCCTTGATAAAATTCTACAATAACCTAGCTATAGCAATGGAAAATGCTATGGGAATGGATGAAATTGCACTAAATGTGAAGATAGTAACTTTGCTCTAACTTGAGGATCCAAAATAAAAAGGAAAGCCTTCTATTTATAGAAAGACAAGATGGAGGAATGAGAAAAATGAAGCAATGTGGGATCATTCAACATCCAATGGCACTTGTCAAGATGTGAATGGAGGAAGCTTGAGCACATTTTGATGAATGTGCAAAATAAATGATATTAGGTGGAATTTGAAAATCATGAAATGACTTGTTGGAGGGAGAAAGGAATGAATTAAATGCCACTTGGCTAAATGTACAAGGACATGTAAGAGGAAATGAATGCCTTGTTGGAAGGAAAAGTCCATTTGGAGGGATTTTCAAACTTGGAGGAATATTCCCTTTTTGATGCCATTTTGAAAGTAATTGTGAAATTATTAAATCAAAGAAATTATTTATTGGTGCAAGTTGCAAAATCTAGAGGATTCAGGTGATTAAGATTAAATTAATCAAGATTTTATTGATTTAATAGGAGATTAGTTGATGTGACTATCTGATTTAAATTTTTGGATTGATTTAAATTAAAGTTGAGAGGAATATGATTTAGATTTAATTAAATAAAATATTTTGATTTATTTAATTAAAGAGGGGTGATAGATTAAATCAAATAAGGTTTAATTTATTTAATTTAATAAGATGACTTTATAGATTTAATCAAATAAAATAAATTATTTAATTAAATAGAGACATGGGGTTAATTAAATCAAATTGGTTAATTTAACTAACAGGAAGATGACAACTTAATTAGATAAAACTAATTTATTCAATTAAGGGATAAAAGGTGATGACTAGCCAAGAAGATGATTATGGATGAAACAATGTTTAGTAAATCTAGATAAAGTGTGTCGGTATATTTTCCATGTCTACATTTTTCCCCTCTTTGAAGCAAAGTACTCACTATGTTGGTTCAGAGAATAAAGTGTCTCAATCAAAATTCAAAATATTTCCATTTTTCAAAATTGCCCCACTATTAGCCCAATGAGACAAAGTATGTTGATACACTGCCCCCTCAAGAGATCATATGAAAATTTCAATTTTTGGGTGATCTCGCGAAGAAAGAGGACAAGGTGCCTAACAAGTCCAGAAAGGCTCTAGGATGCCAAAAAACATGTGAAACACAAAAGAATGGTGTAAAAAAACCCTTGGTTGGGTGAAAATGGGATCAAGGGTCCAAAACCCTAGCTAGACGGCTAAACTAGGTTAAAAAAACCCCTACTTTTAGGCTTAAATAGTATTGAGGGACCATTTCTAGTTCATTTGCACACATAGCCCTTTTGAGATTCTGTGATTTTCAGCTCTAACCCCTATGAGAGATGGTACAATGACCATTTCCATGACACATATCAGATCCAGTACGGGTATACCAAAGGCTTCCTAGCACTAGACCACCAATGAGTCAACTTGACCTGACCTTTTCTTTCAATTTTCATGCATATTTATTAGCTTAGGAAGTCAACTATAGTCTAGCAGTCCAATATAGCGTCACTTCAAACTTTATTTTCATGTCGTGCGGTGTTAAACTATAATGCAGTCATGAATAGTGACACCGCGTCATAGTTTAGAATTAGGGTTCAAACTCCAAATTAAACTAAATGTGTAAATTGTTGGAAAAATATGTCTCAATCCCATAGGCTGAAACCTCTATTAAAGCCAAGTTGGTGTGACATCTTCATTGTTTGGCCGACTAGCAATTGAAACTTTGTTGAAATAATTCAGGTCACTGTGACCTTGCTTCAGTCTCACCGAAGAAGCCTATTGCTTTGACATTTCGTTCGGTATAACCTCTCACCACTTGTGGAGACCTCTTGTCAACTATTGATGTTTATCAAATATTAGGGAGAGTCTCGGATGCTCGCTATGAGCTCTCAGCGATGAAGGAATGTCTTACCGACAATGTTTTCTATTAAATTCTTCAGGGAGAGTCTTTGGTGTTCGGTAAGAAGTCTTACCGAGATGGATGTCTCACCGACAGCTTTATCCTGGAGACATCGGGGTGACTTGAACACTTAGGAAGAACTCCTAGTGATAGTTGCTTTGTCTCACTGATAGTATATACTCAGAGTAACATGTGATAGCTTGGTAAGAAGTCTTACAGATGTGTGATGTCTTGCCAAACGGTTTTGCATTGAAGTCATCGGGATAACTAAAGGGGTCTCGATGTGAAGTCTCAGCGATGAACGTTAGTCTTGCTGACTATTGATCTCTTTGAAGAAAGACTTAGGACCTTGATATGAAGTCCTAGCGAAAGCGATGAGTCTCACCGACTAGTGGATGCACTCGAATTAACTTGAAGGCTTGGCATGAGGTCCTGACCAAAGCGGTATGTCCTAATGACAGAATGACTCTTCGGTGTGACTTAGGATATCGATATGTGGTCTCACCGAAGAGTGATTGTCTCACCGAATGGAAAAATCACGTCTGTGTGACTTTGAAGCTCTGGTATGATGTTTCACCGATAGCGATAGGTCTTTGGGACATGGCGAAGTATGAGCGATAGCTCTCTGGACTTGATGTAACATCTTGGCGATAAGGATGACTCTTGACGACATCAATATTTAAGTCTTGTGGCATCAGGGAGACACGATTAGTGTCTCACCGACATGCCAACATAGTTGAAGCCTTTTGACCGAGTTAAGACTATACTATGTGGCTCATTGTTGACCAATTAGAGAAGCCAAATGGGAACCATTGGAAGACAGTTTGTTGTGGTAGTTCTGAGAGGAAGCTTGATAGATAGGGGTGACATGGTTATACTCTGTGATTGCAGATGATGTCTGGTTAGATGATTAGATGATTTGAAGGATCGATGGATTACTGTGTGATTGTATAATTAGTGGATGAATTATATTCTGTAAAGATTGTAACTTGAGGTTCTTGTACAAGTTTGATCATTGTGAAGGCTGTTGTAATCTGACATCAGAAAGATAAGTCAGAACTCTATATGTAATTTTTGTTATTGTAATACAAAGTGACTTCTCTTGGTGTGGTGGGTTTTTCTCCCGTAATGGTTTTCCCACATATATCTGGTGTTCATATGTGCTTGTCAAATACTATGTTTCTACTATTTACTTCATAGTGCATCTTAATTGGACTGTAATTGAAAAATTTACAAGTTTCTCTACATTCTTCCCTGAGGTTTTGACATTAGGAGAGTTGCTTCCGCATCTAGCTTTCCTTACAAGTGGTATCAGAGCCTAGCCAGTTGTGTTATCCTTGTGGGTATGTTGGGTTTTTTGTGTCAATTTCTATTCAATGGGAGTCTTGTAGAAGTTTGTCAATTTCTAATTACAGATTGAGATGACTAGCACATCAGGAAAGATTGAAATAGATTAGTTCAATGGCAGCAATTTTGAGTTGTAGAAACATAATATGGAGGATCTCTTAGTGGATCGTGATCTTTGGATGTTGTGTCTGGAGTGAAACCTACAAGCATGAAGCAAGAAGATTGGGACCTTGCAGATCGAAAGTCTAAGGGGATGATACGGCTCTATTTGGTAGACTATGTTCTTCTCAATGTGCATGAAGAGAAGACTACATCTTCCTTGTGGAAGAGACTAGCATCTATTTATCAGGGGAAGTCTTTGGTGAATAAACTGTTTATGAGGAAGTTGTATACTTTGACAATGCAAGAAGGAGGATCTGTATTTGATCATTTGAACGCATTCAATATGGTGGTTGCATAGCTAACATCTATTGGTGTGAAGATTGATGAAGAGGATCGTTGTATGCTGATATTGTGTTCTTTTCCAGATTCATGGGATCACCTTGTGATGGCTATTGGGAGTACAACATCTAGTTTCAAGATAGAAGATTTTGTTGCTTCTTTGTTATCATAAGAAATGAGAAGGAAATCTTATAAGATGGTGAAGGAGGCCCTTGCTGTTAGAGGAGGGTTGAAAGAGAAAGGAAAGAAGAAGGACAAGAAATCAAAATCAAAATCAGAGGGGAGATCAAAGTCTCCTAGCAAGAATTCCAAGGTGAAGTGTTGAAACTATGGGCAACCTAGTCGTGTCTGAAAGGATTGTAAAGAGGAGAAGAAGAAGAAGAAGAAGTATTCTTCCGAAAATGATTCTTCTCACAGTGATGGAGATGCCTTCATTGCAGCCTTGGCTACACAGGCATCAGATGATGTCTGGCTAATTGATTCTGGAGCATCTTTCCACATGACATCTCATAGAGACTGGTTCATGAAGTATGAAGAATACGATGGTGGAAAGGTGTACTTGGAAAGTGATTCAACTTTGGAAATTATTGGTCGTGGAAGAGTCAGAATACAATTCGATGATGGCAGAGTGAAGGGAATCAATAATGTAATGCATATATCAGGTCTGGCTCGAAACTTACTTTCTGTAAGTATGCTAAATGATATTGGAGTGGAAGTCACATTCTCTGGAAATGGCTGCAAGATGACTAAAGGCTCAATGGTGTTAGAAAGGGGTGCTCATATTGGTACCTTGTACAAGCTGGATGCACATGCTGTTCAATGTAACAATGTCTCTATAAAGTCACAGAAAGCTACTCATGGAGGAAAAGAGGGACATGTTCCTAATTGTATAAACTTTATGGAAGTTAAACTTTTAGCAGAAAAGACTATGCTTTAGCATCATAGGCTAGGCCACATTGGAGAGAAAGGTTTAAAAACCTTGAAGAAAAAAAACCTAGTTGAGGGGCTTGAAGATTGTAACCTTGAATTTGAATTTTGTGAACATTGTATATATGGAAAACAACACCATGTTTCATTTTATTTCAGTCCTCATAAATCTTTTGGTTTGCTAGATTATATTCATTATGATGTATTACGTCCAGTGAATATTCTTTCTTTGTCTAAGTCAAGGTACTATGTATCGTTCATTGATGATTATTCGAGAAGAAAATTTGTTTATTTTTTGAAAAGTAAATCAGAAGTATTCAGTCGGTTTAAGGAATTTAAGAACCTTGTAGAAAATTAGACTGGAAGAAAAATAAAATGCTTAAAGACTGATAATGGTTGTGAATTTTTTCTGATGATTTCGAGAGGTATTGTAAAGACCATGGGATTAAAAGACATAAGACTACACCTTATACTCTAGAGAAAAATGGAGTTGCAGAAAGGTTCAATAGGACAATGATGGAGAGAGCACGAAGTATGTTGAGTAGTGCTGGCTTGGAGGAGAAGTTCTGGGATGAGGCTGTTGCTACTGCATGTTACTTGATTAATTATTCTCCAAATTCTGCTCTTGTTGAGAAAACACCTTTGGAAGTGTGGTCTGGTAAGAAGCCCTCTTTAAAACATATTCATGTTTTTGGCTATGAGGCATATGCGCATGTGCCGTATGAGAAAAGATCTAAATTGGAGAACAAGGCTGTCAAATGTATTTTTATTGGCTATAGTGCTGGAATAAAAGGATACAAGCTTTGGAATCCTGATACAAAGAAGGTTGTATATAGCAGAAGTGTAATCTTTCATGAGATGAAACCTTCTACCTTGGATCTACAGTCAGAGATAGTCAGTAAACAATAAGGATGTAGTTGGAATTCCTCCTACACCAGAGAAAGAGGAATTGAAAATTCAAAATGTACCTAAAACTGAGGAGAGCTCAAGCAGTTTTGAAAGTTCTGAAGAAGAAGAACCTCAGCCTCAGCAAGTGAGGAGGTCAACCTATGAAAGAAAACAACTTGATAGGTATGGGTTCTCTTTGATAGATTCTACTTGTGCCTATGCTTTAATTTATAGCACTGATGAGCCTAGGACTATAAAGGAGGCATTTAAAATGTTTGATTCAGACTCTTGGTTGGAAGCCATGAATGGAGAAATGGAATCATTAGAAAAGAATGAGACTTGGAGTTTGGTGCCCTTTCCTAAAGGCAGAAAAGTTGTTGGCTACAAATGGGTATTTAAAAAGAAGATTGGTCTAGATGGCAGTGTGGAAAAGTACAAGGCAAGATTGGTTGCAAAGGGTTATTCCCAGGTAGAGGGAATTGATTATGGGAAGATTTTTTCTCCTGTAGCTAAGCTGACATCTATCAGATTTCTTTTGTCACTTGTAGTAGTGTATGACTTAGAGGTCGAACAGATGGATGTGAAGACAACATTTCTTCATGGTGTTCTTGAAGAAGAAATCTAGATATCCCAACCTGAGCACTTTGTTGAAAAAGGTAAAGAGAAACTGGTTTGCAAGTTAAAAAAGTCTATGTATGGGTTAAAGTAGTCACCTAGAATGTGGTACCAGAAATTTAATACTTTTGTATTGTCTTTGGGATTTGTAAGATCAAAATATGATCATTATGTCTATTATAAAGCTAAAAGTGATCAAGTCCTTATTATTTCTCTCTATGTTGACGATATGTTGTTCATAGGCAATAGTAAGTTAATGATTTCTGATCTTAAGTCTCAGTTGTCTGCTAAGTTCGAAATGAAAGATCTTGGTGCAGCAAGATATATTCTAGGGATGGAGATAACTAGGGTTAGGAATAGTAGAAAACTTTAGCTCAGTCAGAGTAAATATATCAAGACTGTTCTAGAGAGATTTTACATGAATGATTGCAAGCAGCTAGTTGTTCCAGTCTTGCAGGGAATGAAGCTATCTATTGAAGACTGTCCAAAATATCCTACTGAGATGGAGGACATGACCAGTGTACCCTATGCTAGTGTGGTTGGAAATATTATTTATGCAATGGTCTGTATAAGGCCAGACATTTCCCAAGCAGTGGGAGTTCTTAGTCAGTTTATGGCTAATCCTGGAAGGACACATTGGGATGCTGTAAAGAGAGTTTTCAGATATTTGAAGGGCACTTCAGATTTTGCTTTGTGTTACCATGGGAACATGATTGAGTCACAGAGGACTCTCAGTATTCGAGGCTATGTGGATTCTGATTGGGCAAGGGACATTGACAACAAGAGGTCCACTAGTGGATATACTTTCATGTTGAATGGTGGTGCAGTGAGTTGGATGAGTAAGCGGCAGGTTGTAGTTGCTTTGTCCACTACAGAGGTTGAATACATGGCATCTACACATGCTTGTAAAGAAGCAGTCTGGTTAAAACGTTTATGTTGTAACATTGGTTTTGATGCAGGGAAAATAACTATTTTTTGTGACAGTCAGAGTGAAATTTTTCTAGCAAAGAATCCTACTTTTCATGCTAGGACGAAACATATAGATGTACAGTAACACTTTGTATGCACGAGATATGGTGGAGGATGGAAAGGTCTGTTTGGAAAAAAGTTGATACTCTGGAGAATGTTGGAGATGCATTGACGAATCCAGTGTGCACAGACAAGTTTAGGTGGTGAGCCAATTCAATGGGCCTTAGTGCCCATGATTTTTAGTAGTTTTGTTGTGCTCTGGAGGTGCCTATGTGATCTTTTCCAAGTGGGAGATTGTTGGAAAAATATGTCTCAATCGCACATGCTGAAACCTCTATTAGAGCCAACTCAGTGTGACATCTTCATTATCTGGCCAACTAGCAGTTGAAACTTTGTTGAAATAATTTAGGTCATTGTGACCTTGCTTCAGTCTCACCGAAGAGGCCTATCACTGTGGCATTTCATTCGGTATAACCTCTCACCACCTGTGGAGACCTCTTGTCAACTATTGGCGTTTATCAGATATTGGGGAGAGTCTCGGATGTTCGCTATGAGCTCTCAGCGATGAAGGAATGTCTTGTCGATAACATTTTCTATTGAAGTCTTCAGGAAGAGTCTTAGGTGTTCGTGTAAGAAGTCTTACCGAGATGGATGTCTCACTGACAACTTTATCTTGGAGACATCGGGGTGACTTGAACACTCGAGAAGAACTCCTGGCAACGGTTTGTCTCACTGATAGTATATACTCAGAGTAACATGTGATGGCTCAGTAAGAAGTCTTACCGATGTGTGATGTCTTGCCGAATGGTTTTGCATTGAAGTCATTAGGATAACTAAAGGGGTCTCATTGTGAAGTCTCAGTGACGAACATTAGTCTTGCCGACTGCTGTTCTCTTCGGAGAAAGACTTAGGACCTTGATATGAAGTCTTGGTGAAAGTGATGAGTCTCACCGACTAGTGGATGCACTCAGACTAACTTGAAGGCTCAGCCTGCGGTCCTAGCGAGAGCGGTATGTCCTACTAACAGAATGACTCTTAGGTGTGACTTAGGATATTGATATGTGGTCTCACCGAAGAGTGATTGTCTCACCAAATGGAAAACTCACATCTATGTGACTTTGAAGCTTCGGTGTGATGTTTCACCGATAGCGATAGGTCTTGGTGACATGGTGAAGTATGAGCGATAGCTCTCTGGACTCGATGTAACATCTTGGCGATAAGGATGACTCTTGGAAACATCGATATTTAAGTCTTGTGGCATCGGGGAGACACGGTTAGTGTCTCACCAACATGCCAACATAGTTGAAGCCTTTTGACCGAGTTAAGACTATCCTATGTGGCTCATTGTTGACCAATCAGAGAAGTCAAATGGGAACCATTGGAAGATAGTTCGTTGTGGCAGTTTTGAGAGGAAGCTCGACAGACAGGGGCCACATGGTTATACTCTATGATTTCAAATGATGTCTAGTTAGATGATTAGATGATTCGAAGGATCGTCGGATTGTTGTGTGATTGTATAATCAGTGGATGAATTCTATTCTGTAAAGATTGTAACTTGAAGGTTCCTGTACAAGTTTGATCATTTTGAAAGCTGTTGTAATCTGACATTAGAAAGATAAGTCAGAACTTTGTATGTATTTTTTGTTACTGTAATACAAAGTGACTTCTCTTAGTGTGGTGGGTTTTTCTCTCGTAAGGATTTTCCCACATATATTTGGTGTTCATATGTGTTTTTCAAATACTCTATTTCTGCTATTTACTTCATAGTGCATCTTAATTGGACTGTAATTGAAAAATTTAAAAGTTTCTCTACATTCTTCCCTGAGGTTTTGACGTTAGGAGAGTTGCTCCCACATCTAGCTTTCCTTACATAAATAGTATGATGGTGGGCCACTTTGAAATTTACAATTTTAGTTCTAACTAGGGCGCACTCAAACTATGTAATGGTGGTGAAGTTTTAGGAGTTTAGGGCTCCTAGTGGTGCAATATGGAACTTTCAAATTATGTCGCACCTACAAATAATGATGCATATGTTGTTTCAGGTACATCGGGGTAAATCAGGATCATAATTTTTTTGTAAATTTAACGCAATGACTTTCTTGATGTAGGAAGAGGCTGAGATTCTTCATTCACATGAGCATAGATCCTCCATACTTGGAAAATTGGTCAGTATGCACAAGTGACTACAGGAGCACTTGGGAGCGATCAAACTCTAGTATATTGCATATGCACAACTAGTGAGGACACACTTAGGTATGATGACAGTGCTTGCAGAGTGGTGGCATAGTGAAACCCCATCGTTCCACCTTTCGATAGGTGAGGCCACAGTGACACTAGAGGATGTGTGGTAGATACTTTAATTTCCTATCCACAGAGAGTGAGTGATCTATGATGTGGATTCCATGAGATACACATGTTATGACATGATGGACCTTGATGAGATCATCTTTTCAGAGGGTTAGATTGAGCTAGAGTGCTATAGGCTCACTGTGTCACCCTTGTGCTTGGTCATTGCAGCCATCATTTTAGGTCTTGTGGCACCAAATCGGCGGGGCCAATATTTCAGTCTAGGATGGGGGCTCACTTGGGAGATAATGTTTTGACAGAGGGTATACTTTGTGTGGTGACCAGTGCTGATGGCCTCCCTATACCAAGATTTACATGAGTTTACATACTGCAACAACAAAGCCATTGAGGCCAGGGTCACACTTCTCCATATCTCAGCCTGGGAGCATATTGTCGTACTTTGCCTATGAGTCGTAGCAATTGATATAGAGCCAAATGAACCAGTTGTTTGGAGGTATAGGGGAGTAGTTTCTTTCACCTTTACAGAATAGGCCAACATCCCTCATTGGAGGAGGGTCATTGATGACATGAGAGAATTCACATGGCGACCATATCTTGGATGGCCCAAATGGTATGACAATGCCTAATAGCTATTTTTCACTTGAAAGGATAGGCTAATGCAAGGCCGAGAGCATATGATGATTGAGAGGTACCTACCAAGCTGTGTATAAAGACAATTTTGTGAGTCGTAGGATAGATCTGATCACCAGTATGTCGCGATATTTTTACATACCATGAGTTAGACTTCATGGGGCCACTACATTCTAGCTCAAGAGATTGTTGAGTCTCTTAGATAGCTAGTGGCCAGGCTGTGGCCATATGATTAGGGTCAGGCTAATACAAGTACCACATAGGCATACATGGATTGGTTTAGGCTATTTGTCAAGTTGACAGCGCCTAGGACACCATCAACACGGCAAAGAGCTAAAGGCAGGGGGCAGGATGAGGCCGGGGCCAAGGAGGCCATAGCGATGGAGATGGGGATAGATAGCAATAGCCGAATCAGGATAGGGGACCACAAGATTAGCCATGGTAGGACCAGGGCAAGTAGGATAGATAGGTGGATCAGAGACCTTAGAGGGATCAAGGACCGCCACTGCCACTGCCACTGCCACTGCCACCTCCACCTCCACCTAATCAAAGGGATGCTTAGATTCAATAGTTGCAGGCTTAGGTCTAGGGACTATAGGGATAGGTTGCTACTTTGACAGCAGAGAAGGACTAGTTGTGGATAGAGAGAGACTAGGTTGTCTAGCAAAGGTAGGCCGCAGAGCTTAGGGAAGTGCAAGAGATGGGCTACAGACAACAGCTGAAACCATGTACACCTCCTCCTCCTGAAGTTCAGTTTCATTGGAAGCATAGAGGGAGGTGGTTCAAGAGGCCAATTATTATAGAGTTCATTATCATTAGGCCATGCCCCAAGCATCTTAGGTCCCATATTTTTTTATAGTAGATAGGGTACCAGCCCCCCTGAGGATCACAGAGAGTGACAACCCAGCGAGGGCGAGGGAAGCTAGCAAGGCTAGCCTTCCTTAGATTAGAGACATGATTCTTTTTGCTTCATGAGCTCATTTTTGATAGCCCCATGTGCATTTGTACTTTATGTATTTGATACACACTTCATCCAGATTTGTACCATGACAATGTATGATTTGATGATATATATATATATGAGATGAGATGATTTGATCCACTATGATGTATGATATGTTCTATTATATTTATGCATGATGTGATGGATTCTACTATCTATATGCAATGCAATGATTATATGTTATGTATGATGTGATTCTATATGATGCTTATGTGATGTAATGATGTGGTACAGTGATTTATGGATGTATTTCTTCTTCAGTATCTTTTCTATGTACTTACATGATGATGATGTATGCAAATGTGAATTCTTGGACTAACAAACTATATTATGATGCTTAAATGATGATAACACATATGAGATGTAATATTTTCCTTTTTCATTATCTCATTTATGATATAGTGATGCATTTATGGATGTTATGATGATGTTTATGTTATGATGCCCATGTTATGATAATGCAAATGGATGATATGTATGCATTTATATGGTTATGTGATGGATGTAAATGAGTTATATGTGATGAAGCTTAGAATAACCAATCTATATTATACCATGATGTAATGCATGTGAGATGATTTAATGATTTCTATATGATATTATATGCATTATGCAATATGTTGATGGTTCATGGATGCAGGATGGATGCAATGTCGAGGATGAGTTGCGATTAACTGCCATGGTACCATGTTAGTGTGGAAAGTAGATAGAAGAAAGTAAGAGACCCCAACAAGTCAAGAGATGATTCTAATGATGGTGATGATGATGATTCACTTACCAAGGAGTTGGGACTTTAAAAGGGCCATTTACCTTATGTTTGATAACACACAAACACAATGCATCAAGGTATAAATAACCAGGATGGCGTTGCATCTAGTGTAATGCACTTTGAATCAAAAATCAGATAAGAGTACTTTTGTTCACACCTAACATACAAAACCTTATTCAAAATGTAGTTCAAACATTCCAAAACATAGAAATTCAAGCCTTCCTATGTGGTGAACAAGATATCTAAAAAACCTTCCCTACACCTAAACAAAGCACGCATGACCAAGGTTATATTACAAAAAAATCCAACAAGTAAAACAGATAAAAAAGATAATGATCGCTGCCCCATTTCTTTCTCTCTAAATCTCTTCATTTGGGACATCATCAAGAGGTCATCGAAATACGCACAAAAAGATAAGTCAAAAGAAAAAGAAAAATTAAACAAACAAGTTAATATTCTTCAATACCAATAGCCAAGACTAAACTATGGTGATGCCTGATGTTGATGTCCATTGTAGGAAGGATGCATCCTAGGACATGATGATATTAGATGATTGATTTGGGATTGATTGGATGATAGGCTATTGACACAAAGAGTTGACTAACCTATTTATGTACTAACCTAGACTTGAGACATTGATGCTTGAGTTTTCACTTTTAACCTAGTAGACTTGTTTCCGACTGTTTCACCAAAGGCTGAGGATGATGATTGATTTATTATGAGTAATGCTTATTGCGAGTGAATACAAGATGAGACATATGGATTTTTTTTTTAATATTTGGATGTTTTTTGAGTTTTGAAATGTTTTTGAGGTTTTTTTTGGTATTTTCAAGATTTTTTGCAATTTTTTTGATTTCCAAATTTTCAGATGTTTTGGGGTTTTCCAAAATTTTGACCAAGAGACTAACCTAAAGACCTATCGTAGGGGCCTCGGGGGCTGATCAACAGATTAGCCTTGCCTACATTATACACATAGAGACCATGTAGTTCGACTGACATAGACTCAATTATTGATGAGATATGAACAAATGGACTGCCAATTTATTATGACAAACTCCTAAAGGACTGGAGTAAGTGTCTCAGGGGATGATCAAAGATCAACCTTTCCTACATTCAAAAGCTTAGAGACAACATAGTTTGATAAGACAACTCTATTTTTTGACCAAATTTTTGGATTTTCTAATTTTATGAATGTTTTTGGATTTTTTTGATTTAGGGACCCAAGAATACATGAATCTGATATGAGGAAAACATGCCCCTAGTGTGATGCAATAGACTATTCTGATAAAGGCAGGATAAATAGGCCTTAAGGATGGGCTGAGTAGTACTAGGAGGGATCACGACACAAACATGGGACCAAGCAATGATGCAAACGTGGATAGGTGATAGATTGAGATATGGAATGTGATGAATGATGGAAGCATAATGGATGGAAAGTTTTTATTTACACAAGGCACATGTTTGCTAGGTTTTCACCAAGGTACTTTCCCAAAGCACCACAAAAGTGGTTTTCGGTTGAAGATGATTTTTTTGGATTTTTGTTTTTTTTGTGGTCACTAAGACACCTATTTGTCAGTTTTTCATGAGGGTGACCATATTTTCAAGATATTTTTTGATTTTTTCAATTTTTTGGTTTTATACCTTGCAAGATTAGGCATAAAACGTTTTGAGATAGGATTTGTTCATGGGCTCCTACAAAGGCTCACCTTCTGGCGTTGATAACTAATATTCCTTGTAACTTGTTGTAATGAAGAAGGGTCCCAACTAGTTGGGCTCAATTTTTCCTTTATTATTTGGATTAGGCACATTCTTTTGATTCCCCTTGAGCACAAGTTCTCCTACCTAGAATGTTTGACTCCTGATCTTCTTGTTATAACTCCGCTTGAGTTGGTTCTGATACATCTGCAAGTGATTTAAGGCCTCCATTCACCATTCATCTAGAAATTCCAACTCATTCAGTCTTGACACCCAATATTCCTCACTTGTTATGAGATTTTATAGTGATATTCTCAGTGACGGGAGCTCAATCTCGATGGGGAGTATGGCTTCTGATCCATAGACCAGGGAGAAGGGGGTGGAACCTGTTGGTGTGAGGATACTAGTTCAATAGGACCAGAGGGTGGGATTTAACTATAAGTATCAGTCATGGCTAGCTTCATTGACCATTTTCTTGAGGATTTTCAGAATTGTCATGTTTGGAGCCTTAGCTTGGCCATTTCCTTGGGGATAATACAAGGTGGAAAAGAGATGTTGGATTTTGAACTTGTAGCATAGGTTGTGAACATCCTGATTATTGAAGGGTGTCCCATTATCTAAGATAATGGCTTGGGGGACCCCATAATGGAAAATTAAGTAGTTCAAGATGAGATTTGATATCTATTTTCTAGTAATGTAAGTCATGGGGATAACTTCCACCCGCTTTGTTAAGTACTCAGTGGTAGTGATGATAAGCTTATGGCCACTAGATGAGGTGGGGGTGATTTTTCTTATGAGATCAAGCCCCCACTACAAAAAGGGCCATGGTGTGACAATAGGGTGTATCTCTTGAGATGGTGAATGGATGAGGTCCCCATGCTACTGAGATTGTAGGCACCTTCTAACATAGTCATGTGCTTCTCTTTCCATAGTAGGCCACTAATACCCCATCCTCATTAATTTCTTGGTCAAGGTCATACCACTCGAGTGTGAACCACACATATCATTATGTACCTTAGTTAAGGCGGTCAATGCCTCCTCAACATTTAAGCAACCTAACAAGGTTCCTTCAATGCTTCTATGGTATAGGGTATCTCCTAGGATGACAAAACAATATGCTTTCTTGAGAAAGGTTTTCTTAAGGTTTGAGGTTATGTTGACTGGGAGGACTCCCATTCTTAGATAAGTGTATATATCATGGTACCCAGGATCACCAAGACCAAGGATTTCATAATCAAATTCAAAATTTGGTACCTCAAATGCAAGCATGAGAAGTTTCTCTACTAGGAGTTCATGCTTTAAAACATTGCAAGATATATCCAACATGGATTGAATTGTTTCCATGGTGTCTGCTGCTCTATTGTTTACTCTAGGTATCTTCTCAAATGTGATCTCGATGAAGGATTCCTCATGACTTTCTGCCAATTTCTTGTATGGAGTTAGATTTTCGTCTTTACTTTGATACTCATTATTTACTTGATTGATTATGAGTTGTGAATCCCCATATACCTTGAGAGCCATACTATGCCACTCCATTGCTAGTCTAAGTCCTCTGGTTAGAGCCTTATATTTTGCGATATTGTTTGTGTAGGGAAATGCCAATTTGTAGGATCTTTTTATGTAGTCTCCTTGTGGGGTGATGAAAAATACCTTGACTCCTAATCCATGCTATGTGTAGGAACCATCAAAGTATGACTTCTAGTGACCTTCTATGCTCAAATTCAAGATGGATTCATCTGGGAATTCTAAAATTAGTGGATTCTCTGAATACATTGGTGCTTCTATTAGTTGGTCTACAATAGCTTGCCCTTTGATGGCCTTCTACTCCACATACTCGATATCATATTCTGATAGGATCATGGCCCACTTGGGCATCCTTCCTGAGAGAATTGCTTTAGAAATCAGGTACTTGAGTGGGTTGATCTTGGCAATGAGTTTGATTTTATGTGCTAACATGTATTTTCTGAACTTCTATGAGGAAAACACCGTTGCTAAACAAGCATTTTCAATGAAGGAATAATTTAACTCATGCCCTACCATGGTTCAATTGATGTATTAGATATCCCTCTCTACTTTTTTTTCATCATGCTGAGCTAGGAGAGCATCGAGAGCTATTGTTGTTGCTGATATGTAGAGGATTAGAGGCTTTCCTAGGATTGGTGGCATAAGCACTGGAGATGTGAGAAAATACTCTTTGATCTTTTTAATGTCCTAATCACACTTGTCACCCCATTTGTATTCTACCCCTTGTGGAGTAGGTGAGAATATAGGACTGACTTGCCTCCTAGCTGAGCTATAAAATGACTGATTGACTAGAGCCTGCCTTGTAGGCCTCTTAGCTGCTTCAAATTCTTGGGTGCCTCCATCTCGAGTATTTCCTTTACTTTAGTGGGATCTATTTCAATCCATCTCATAGACACAATGTATCCTAAAAACTTCCCTAATGGTATGCTGAAGAAGCACTTGTTTGGATTAAGGTAGACCTTGTATTCCTTAAGACTTTCAAAGATGGTGGTTAATGTTGCTATGTGGTCCCGCCTCTTTCTAGATTTTTCCAATATCTCATTGACATAATCCTCCAGTCTTAGGGATCCTATCATGAAATATTAAGGTCATGTCCCTCTCATATGTTTCTCCAACATTCTTTAGGCCAAACGACATCATGTTCCAACAATATTTCCCCCATAGAAAAGTAAAAGCCATTTTGTGTTGATCTTCTTTCGCTATCATGATTTGGTTATACCAAGAGAATTCATCCATCAGTGAAAGAATCTCATGTCCTACAGTCATATCTACAATTGTATCAATGTTGGGAAGTGAGAAGTTGTCCTTGGGACATGCCTTGTTCAGGTCTCTTAAATATGTGCAGATACAGATGCCCCCATCAAGCTTTGAATTAGGTACATATTTGACACCCATTCTAGATAGTCAATTATTCATATGAATCCTACATCAAGTAAATTCTTTAATTCCATTTTAACCAACAAGGCTATCTAGGCATGCATTTTTTTGAGCTTTTGTCTCACTTGATTTTCCTCAAGGTAAACTACTAGATGGTGCACCAAATTTTTTGGATCAAGCCTGGGAATGTCGACATAGATCCATGCAAAATTTACATCTCTCCCTTAAGAAGGAAGCTAGGAGATATTGTTCTTCTGACATCAATGATTTAGCATAAAATGTGATATGTAGAATTTTCTCTATTCCCAAGTTGACTGGGTTACACTTCTCAGCTAGAACCACCGACATTTCCTAATCTAGAGCACTAAGAGGAAGATTAAATCCTTCATCCTCGAGTGCCTTAGAGAGGTTTCCACCATTGGACACATCCTTTATTTTTACTATTTTTGGGTCAAAGAGTGCCAAAATGTGGTTTTCACTCAAAGACCTTGAGATTATTCTCAAGTTATAGTTTTTGCGACTAAAGGATTCAATCATTTCCCCATAGTAGGCTTGTGTGTCTAGTATGATATCAAATCCAACTTTGTGATCTCCATGTGGTATCGTGTTCTACAATCCCATGAATTCTGAGAGTGCCTCATCATTTTTGAAAGTGTCTAAAATTGGTGGTCCTTATTGGTTATAATCGATGAGTTGGGATAGACTAGGCTTATTTCATGGGTTTGATGGTCATTGGTCTCAGAGGACAAGGTAATAATAATGAGTAGGGAGGTGTCTTTGAAAAGCATAGGCAAATTAGTTAAGGGGTCCTTGTCACTAGTACACACACCAATCATACTTAAGGTGAAATTGTCTAAAGGAAAACCTATGGATATGGGTAATTGAAGGGTGGCTACAGATTGTTGAGGAGTTTTGACCCTCTTAATTGAGGCACATTTTCCAAGTATGGTCTCCTTAGGAGGGATACATCCAAGACCAATATTTCTCATATGCGTCTCTAGCATGAGAGATACTAAAATCCCATTTTCATTTTGTCCAAGCCTTTTCTTTTTGTCATAGCCCATGGTGACCATCATTTGCAAGCCTTTACTACTATCATCCATAGGTAGGTCAATTGTTTTTTTTTTGTCTTGGTATAAGAGGTTTGATGAGTCCTCTTCTATTATTTCTTGACCTAGATTTCCCCAACTCCTGAAGTTGGAGGAGCCCACTGTGAAGGTTTGGGATGAGGAAACATTATTTGACTATGGTCATCCTTGTGGCCTAGGAGATTGCGGTAACTCTCCTACCACAAAAGAATTTTTTAGAATTGTATAGTCCTCACACCCATTTTCCTAGATAATGACCTTGATATTGGAGATGGTGAGGATGGCAGGTATATCTGTCACAAAATTTGAGGCAAGGGTAGTTGAGTCGATGGATGGATTTGAGGGGCCCTCATCATTTTTAGGCACTTGGGGTATTTTGTAATATTTTTCTTCCATATTTTTGCAATAGTAAAAGTGTTCAAGATCTCCATGGAAAGTGACCTCTTCACCTTAGTATGGAAATTTTACACAGTGGTGGAAGGTGGAGGCGATGGATTGCATCCCATGAATCCAGGGATGCCCCAAGAGGATATTAGAAGGTAATTCTAGGTCAGAAACTTGACAAGTTTTTTCCATTATGGTCGGCCTTACTTGAATAGGGAATTGGATGGTGCCATGAGACACCCTTTCTTGATCATCATAGGCTTTGATTGTTATGCCTTTTCCTTTTTCAACATCTTTTGAGAAAGCCAAGGTTTTTATTAATTTAAGGGTGCATATGTTCAGTAGACACCTAAAAATGACCTAGGAATGCAAGCTTCATTTTTACCACTTTCATCCTAGCATAATTAAAACATTTAATTATGCCCTTGGTCCACATTTGACTATTGATTAAATAATTCATAATTATTTAATTAATTCATGTCATTTTATTCTTCATGATTATTAAATAAATACATTCTATTTATTTATTAACTACGTCACTAATTCTCTAAGTCTCCATATAATTAAATAAATTTCTAAATTTGTTTAATTATCCTTATTCATTAATTCTTCCTGATTATTAAATAAATGAATTACATTTATTTATTTTGTCACTAATTGTCATAATTAAATGAATTGATTACTTTATTTAATTAATTAATCTTATCTGCTAAATTAAATAATTATCTTGAATTATTTAATTGTCAAAATTAATATTCCTCTCACTTTAAATAAATGAAATTATTTAAAATGTCATCACAATCTTAACTGTCAATCCTCTTTGGTAAATAATCTGAAAAAGATTATTTATTATCTCACAAAATCCATATTTTGAATTAATTTAATTCAAAATAGTAACTAATCTTCCAAAAATCAAGTAATCAGGTAGATTCTTGATTTTCCAAATTTGATCTTCAGTCCAACTCTTATCTTCTTGATTTTTCAAATCTCACAAATCAGGTAGTCTTTATCTTCTTGATTTTTGAAAATCCTTATTTTCTAATTAATTTATCTCATTTATTCTCCACCGTCGATCCAATTATCTGAGATATTATTTTGACCGTTTGAATAATGAATTTTCCCTAACCCTAATTAGGTATTCTCAGATTTAATCTGGACCTTTCATTTTAGGTTTTCGTCATGAATTAGTCTCACCCATCCATTTAAAATGGCATTTTCTATAAAATTCCATTTTCCTCTCACTTTTCAATTACACACGCACATATTATAGGCATTACACTCTTGCACTTGCACATTTAGGCTTTCCATAGCAATTATTGTCTGTTATTTAATCAAATCTTAGCATTGTTTAGGCATAGACATTGTCATAGTCATAGGCATTTAGGCATTTATGAAAATCCTTCAAAGCTTGGTGTAGGACTTAGACATTTGCATATTGCTCGCACAACGAATCTGAGGGAAAAGCATCATCCAGCAAGCAAGAAAGTGTTACAAAAGTAAATCATGGAGGTCTCAACGATCAGGTATAATCGTTCTTTCATTCGCTTCCATTGTGTTTTGTAATTACTTTGGGTTTATTGTCATTTATGATTTATATGCTTGATTGAATCTAAAATAAATTTTACCCTCAGTTACATTGGTGAACCTGACTGCATTTTTTTGTTATTTCTGAATGGTTTTTGTGTTTTTTGTTGTTTTGCAGGTACAGGTACGAAGTGACGCAACTGCCTTTTTAAAAAATTGTGATGCATCTGATGCGTCGCGATGCATTCACCAACAGAAAATCTGAAATCACTATGACAAGCCACAATCGAGATCTAGAAAGCTGCATTTGACATATTCAGCCGCATTCAAAGTCCTGAACGATGCTTCCACTCTATCGTGCCGCATTTGACTGGTAAATATTTTCTTTCATTTTTGACATTCTGGTTTTCGAGTTTTAGGGTTTTCTGGTTTCTGGTTTTTTTATGGTTTTTATGGTCTTCTAATTTCCTGGTTTTTCATTCCTGCATGTTAGCTAGCTTAGGGTTTTGTGTTACTAATCTTCATTTGCAGTGTGTGGTGGTTACTATTCATGTGTCAAAGATCATTTCATAAAGAAACTACTAATCTTTTGTCTACAGAGTCAAATGTCGAAGACAGAATAAAACAAACATTGTGCTTGTTTCTTTTCATAGATTAGCAAACATTTAATTTTGGTGCACATAAAAAGAACATTCATGTCTGCTTTACTTGACTGTGTTTGCAAAATGGTAGGTGAGTATGCTCTCACTTGGTGAAAACCTGGTGATCAGAAAACTAGACCCATTTTTATCTGTTATTACCCTGACTTAGTAATCAGAGTATCCTCTCCCTTTGCACTTTCAGGCAATCTTGGGTGTAAGAGAAACGGTTACTAACTCTAGAAATTGGGCCTGCCTAGGGATTTCATCACCCCAACGTGACTCAAACTGGCAATGGAGCTAAAGCCAAGCTACCCCTGACCGGTATTTAAATGTAAATCTTAAGGGAAAACCTAAGATTGTGAGTGCGGATGTGTCATACGAACATAGTTGTACTCCCTTAAACCCTGTTGAGCTTAACCTCTTCAGGCTGGAGTGCCACCTTAATGGTGATTAATCTCTTGCCCCATGTATGGACACTCGAACGGGGGTCCCAAACTAAGAAATTTTGTATAAAAAGTCAAAAACCTTCTATTTTCTAGTGCAGCAAGAGTCGGTGTGAAGGCATCCACACTTTCGCAGTTTGTAGTAGAGGTGATCAGCTCACCATTGGAGTTTCATGGGGGTTGGAAGCTTGGTTGGCCTGAGAAGAGAGTACACTATAAGGGGAAGCCTGTGCAAACAAGCTTCTAAATTCACACGCTACAGATATGCGGTTGGGGAAACCCGCGTGGAATCTAGCGAATATTGTCATGGCCTAACCTAGGATTATGCTGATCTGATGTGTGTTTGGTTACTTTTAAAACACTGTTCTTGTCAAGTGCTTTCTAGACTTATCACATTTACAGCTCCAAACAAAACACTCAATATCAAACAAATCAAATTTTCCATCAAAAATGACAAGACAAACTTTTTTTACAAACTGTGTCGCATCTGTCAAACTGCATTTAACTTTCTGAATTGCAATCAATATGTTCAATCTCATTCAACCTTTCAAATACCACATATACATGCGTCGCGATGCAATTGACTCTCATTGAGTCACATCTACTAAACTGAGTCGCATTTGTCTGATTCTAAGCCGCATTGCTTAATCTGAGCCATATTCACTAAACAGAGACGCAACTGACTGTCATTGAATCGCATCTGATAAACTGAGTCGCATTTGTCTAATTTTGAGTCGCATTTGCTCAACCTGAGCTGCATTTGCTGAACCCCAATGCAACTAAAACCTCAAATGATGCATTTTTCTGTCACAATTTAAAACTTCATACAAAGTCAAATCTGAAGTCTTCATCTTGTCAATAATTTGTCAAACACTATTTTCCAAGAAGATTTTGTTACAAAACAAACTTGAAATTGTTCAAAGTCTAGACCATTAGTTTGCATTCATCACCATAGGTTTCACCCTTCATTTCTTTTTAGTTGCATACATTCGACATTATATTTTCCCTAGGTTCACATTTTTGCATCCTTAGGATTAGGTAAATCTCAGCACAATTTGCAACATCATTACTTTCCAAACTAGGCTCTTTTGGACTAAGTTATCAAACCCCTTTTTTAGTCATTGTCCTCTTTGGTGGGATTTTCCAACTCAAAAGTATAGTTAGGAAAATTCACTAGTCATTTCGACCTTGTCACCTTGTCATTTTCAACAAAGTCCTCTAGTAACCAAAATCGAAAACAAATTTTGAGCTTAGACGTGCTTAGGTACCCTTGTCTTAAATTGCATTTTAAGTCTTTACATTGCATATCCTATTCACAAAAATCCAAAAACATTAGTCATCCTAGTCATTATTTGGAATTTAGACCTTGCATAGTGTCATCACTACATTTAGTTGACATTCCTTTTTATTTGAGCAATCTCATTTATGGTGGAAACTAGACTTCAAAAACAACAAAGAAAAATGGCAAACTCTTAGCAAGACCCCATGTCCACTATCAACAATCCAATGTATAACCCAAACTGGACCTTTGACGATCCA
This sequence comes from Sequoia sempervirens, assembly GCA_007258455.2. Taxonomy (NCBI): domain Eukaryota; kingdom Viridiplantae; phylum Streptophyta; class Pinopsida; order Cupressales; family Cupressaceae; genus Sequoia; species Sequoia sempervirens. Next base: position 115,024,146 of record VDFB02168118.1, on the reverse strand, counting down.
TTTGGCAAAACAAACAATCAACCTCTAACAACGACACCACCCTCATCAAACAGTCCATTTGAACCATTCTTGCGTAAAGATGAGTACAATCAAATACTCGAGGAAAACTTAGAGGTAGCAGCACAAGACCTAGAGGCCTCTCAATTTGTTGAAACAATGGTCCTTTATGACAGAGATAGGTACTTGGCCATACTCTTGAGTCAAGGATCCAAATTACCCCAAGGATTTGACATTACCACGATACAATCAACACCTCTAGACCCTAATGACAACAACATGTGTAACATGTCACATAGTGGTCAACCTCCAAACACTACGAGCAATACCTTCTTTGACACCACAACAATAGTGCATGCTACCTCCAACATCCCAAACACCTCCAACACAATAAATACTACATCTATTGGAGGATCACAATCATCCACAATGCCCACAACATCCACGACACTATCCCAATTGGCTAGAACCACTCTTGGCTCCTCAACAATATGGGAAAATTACTCCAATCCTCTCTTTACCACTATGATAAATGCCATGGGGGCATTATCAAGTCACAACAACCCCCCTTGATAGCTACATCTACTACCATGAATACACCTTTGACATATCCACTCAGTGGTATTTCACAAAATCCTTTGGGAGGGGGAAAAGGACACATTTTTATCCAAGGACAACAACCAAATGTTAACACGACAACACAGTCACATGTCATTTCCTCCCAAGGCACAAATGCAAACATTCCCCTTGTGCAAACCCAACAATTCGCACAAGGTGGTCAAGTAACACAACCCATGGCACCATTAACACATCATAACATTCATGGTCATCACATTCCCCAACTAACAACACACATGGTTGGGGGACACATCCCAACCTACTCATCTAACGTTCATACTCACCAACACACACCCAATCATAACTTTCAATATCAACAACATAGTAATCTGCACACGTCATACATATCACAACAATCCATTCTGCCATAATACACCAATATTCACACACAAAAAATGGGAACCTATGGTGTACCAAGCAATACAACGTATGGAAACACAAATGATCCTGTTATGGATGCCCTCCAAACAAGACTGATGGGGGTAGAAAAAACTATTCAAAACATATACATTTCAGGCCAGAAATTGGAAATATCATATGACCTAAATGTATACCCATTCAACATGAGTTTATACATGCCTCCATTTCCTCTGGGAAATGTGTCACCCAATTTCACAAAATACAGAGGCAAGACAAACCCCATTGAACATGTTCGCGAATTTGCAACCAATTGTATGGACATCGCCTATGAACAAACATACTTGATGAGAATTTTTTCTAAAATTCTGGCGGGTCAAGCCCTTGAATGGTTTTCCACACAAAAGGATATCCAGACATGGGATGAGCTTAAACGAAAATTCATAAAAAACTACGCATACAACATTGACATGGACACCTCCATCACTAGCTTGTGCAATCTCACGTAAGAGGATGCTGGAGAGACATTTATCCCATTTTTTCAAAAATGGAGAAGCCTTGCTAGTCGATGTCACATTAACATCCCCGAAAGGGAGAAAGTCGACATGTTTGTCCAAACACTTCTAGGGCCTCTAAAATATGCATTGCAAATACATTGTTGCACAAACTTCACCAATTTAGTCAAAAAAAGGGTCCAAATTGAGAAAGCCCTTATCGCAAAGGGAGAATTATGCTATGGTTCCAAAAACACAAATGTCAATCCAACCATTGACAAGAATAAATACTGGATAAAAAATAAGCACGTTACAAATGATGGTGTTGTTGATGCCAAGACTGCAAACATTGTGGGTCTGGTACTGGCCCTAAAAGGGGTTCAACAACAACACCAACCAACAATGACATCGACACCCCTCCAAATGTTCCTTTCAATAATTAGAACAATCAAAATAACCAGGGACAATACCGTTAGACAAGACAATTTCCTAAAGGTCCCACATACACTTCTTTGGGTGAACCCATTGAAGAAGTCCTTAAGAAATGTCTCCAGAATGGGGTCATTACACTCCAAGAACCAAAACCATATGACCCAGGACAATTCAAACCAGCATGGTGGAATGATAATGCATTTTGTGAATACCATCGAGGAAAAGGACATACAACCTCTAACTGTTGACAATTGAAAAACCTAATACAAGATCTTATCGAAAGTCACGTCATTGAAGTAGGTGGATCTCAATTTGCCTCCAATTCAGATCATACTATCCATAAGAATCCACTGCAGGACCATGGTTATCATAAGGCTTCCACATTAGGTCCACGGGTGCACAATAATCAAGCTAACTTTACTCGAGTCAAGTATGACTATTCTAGTGGACCTATTATAAACAATGTCTGAATTGACAATGAATACATCAATACCATTACGGTCAGGAGAGCACCCCAATGTAACGCTACTACTCACAGTGGCAAGGTTACCATAGCTGGTCTGCCTCTTGCTAGACAACCCAAAATAACCATACCTGGCCCATCTGCTAAACAGCCAAAACCTGTCCCAACCACAAAGCAATGGAAACCAAAAAGTCAATTCAACCTCATCGACCAGCTAGGAAAGACTCCCACACAAATCTCTATACTTGAGCTACTTTGTTTATCTCCCGCACACAAAGATATCCTAGATAAAACCTTGCTTGAGTCGTCGGTCCCCAAGGACATCAATATCAATCAATTTGAAACCATGGTGGGATATCTCACTGTGCCTCACCATGCCACATTCTCAGATCAAGATTACTCATCACCTAAAACCAACCACAATGATGCATTGCACATAGAAACTTTTGTCCACAAGCACAAAGTTAGACAAGTTTTAGTAGATGCCGGAGCAAGATTGAATATATGCTCCCTCAAACTGGTTAAGGCTCTAGGGTTCTTCGATGTATGCGTAGACCCAACAAAGGTATAGTGATCAAAGCATACGATGACGAGGAACACTCTTCACGTGGTGTTATCTCTCTCCCTATCAGAGTGGGACCAGTCATTGTTGACACAACGTGCCAGGTCCTGGATTTGGAACTACCATATAACATCTTGCTAGGCCATCCATGGATTCATGCCTTAAAAGTCATTCCGTTCACATATCACCAATGCATAAAGTTTCCATTTGATGGCACGGAAATATCCATATATAGAGACTCTGACCCCTTCCAATATTGTACCAACCTAAGGGGTGTTTCTAAAAATCAAGTGCCTATTAATCGGGAAGCACTTGGCTCCTTATCATCCAAATACATTGATCCATCCATACTCACATCAGTTTCTGCATCCTCTCCATCCACATCTTCTGCCACACCACCACCTCTGTCAAACCCTAAGACTGAATCCACTATCAAAATCTAGGACCTAGGCTACAGAGAGTTCAAACTAAATAAATCATACAGCATAACAACAATACCCAAGTCTCCAAAGATATATGGTCGGCCATGTTTCAAAATAGAACCCAGGGAAACTTTCAAAGTCCCACAGAAAATAGTTTTTATCAAGTGGATAGACATGAGTAATGAAGACCTTGCTGACATTACAGGATGGATATATAATGATGCTATCACACTACCCCCATTACCAGTGCAAAAGTATGGCAAGGGTTATGACATAATGAAGGCTAAAGGCTACAATGGTACTAGTGGCCTACGAAGAAATAAAACTGGCCAAAGAGAACCCATAGAAACTTTTCAAATTCTGAAGTATCTTGGATTAGGGTTTGGATCACTCGACAATGATGATCGATGTATCATTGGACTTTCAAGTGAGCGAGTACATGCTTCAAAAAGTGTTGAGACTACTAAGGAAACCCTCACTGAAACTGACTCCCAAGAGTGGGAATTTGGCTCAGAACGATCCCTAAGTGACTATTGTCTTGATGATTTATTTGTCAAACTAGGGGAACTGACCTCCGAACAATGGTTTTGGAAAACATTCAAAATTCAATAGGCACCAAATAGTCAAAGTCCCATTACCACTTCCCATGATGTCCAACACCCATCATCTGAACCCCTTTAGTCTAATCCATCTAAAGTATCAGACGATATTGACAATTAGGGCTCTAAAACCTTTACCCCTTATTTTGACAACAAATATGACACTAGTGAAGGAGAATATTGGATAGAGTTCAATGTTGAGTTGGATGATGATAATCTCATCTACAACATCACTAAATATGTCTGCATGCTCACCCCAATTCACTAACATTGATGATGGCATTTCCTTAATTTACCTTGAGCTAGTCGATTGGGACCAACAAGGACTGCCAACCCTGGGCACATTTCAAAATGATGAGGCAATTGCTGAATTTATGGGATTACGAGAAGGCATACCCAGTGGGGACCACAAATCAAGATTCGCCATTGATTGAGACTGCACGGCATACATCGGTGAGACTGCTTTGTCCTCTAGTCGTAAAAGTAAAAATAAGAATAAAACAAAAAGTGAAACGTCTCTAGGTGAAAATCGAAAGGCACCTCTTGACGATAAAATAGTAAAAATAAAGGCTATGGATGAAAACCTCTCTGAGGTGCCCAAAGATGGAGGACTAGACTTTCTCCCTATGTAACAGGAGAAATCGGCTATGCTTATCAAAGACACAATAGAGGATAACATATCAATTGCAGAAGATCCCAAGATGGTCCTCTTTGCTGCATCATTAATAGAAGATGAGAGATCAGAATTTCATAAATTCTTTATAGAATGAAAAATCAACTTTGCATGGTCCTATGTTGACATGCCAAGATTGGACCCAGGACTGGTTCTGCACCATCTGCCACTATTACCTAATGTTAAACCAGTCAAGCAGAAGTTGCACAAAATGCACCCTCAAGTTTCTCTATTGGTCAGGGCCAAGTTAAAGAAATTACTAGACACCATATTCATATGGTCTATCGACTACACTGAATGGATTTCTAACCTGGTGCTAGTGACAAAGCCAAATGGGTTGATCCGCATATGTACAGACTTTCGAGACCTAAATAAAGCATGCCAAAAGGATGACTTTCCTTTGCTAAAAATTGACATCATAGTTGACCTCACCATAGGATATGAGATGCTATCCCTCATGGATGGTTTCTCCAGCTATAATCAGATTCGCATTACTCCTGAAGACCAGCACAAAACAACATTTACTTGCCCATGGGGTACATATTGTTGGAATGTCATGCCATTTGGTCTCAAAAATCCAGGTGCCACATACCAAAGGGCTATGACCACAATATTCCATGACATGTTGCACAAAATAATGGAAGATTATGTAGATGACCTATTGAACAAATCATAAACTAGGAAAGATCATCTGAAGGTACTCGACACAATTTTCAAGAGACTTGAAGTGTATAAAGTCTGGCTAAATCCTAAGAAGTGTATTTTCAGGGTCACATCAGGAAAACTCCTGGGATACATAGTTTCCCGAAGAGGTATAAAGGTCAAGATCCAACAAAGGTTAAAACCATCATAGACATGCCTCCACCAGAGGAATCAGTGAACTAAGAACTCTACAAGGCAGAGTACAATCTATTCAGCATTTCATAGCCCAATTGGTAGATAAGTGTCACCCATTCCAATATCTGTTATGCAAGGGTATCCCCTTTTTATGGACAAATAAATGTCAAGAAGCCTTTTAGCAAATCAAAGATTACCTACTATCAACACCGGTCCTTATGCCTCCAATTCATGGAAAGCCATTGATACTATACATCTCGACTACTAGTGCAGCACTGGGGGCATTACTGGTACAGAATGATTATGAAGGAAAAGAACAAGTCATTTATTACATCAGCTGCACACTGATAAGGTATGAGTTGAACTATACAAACATTGAATGTGCATGCCTTGTTGTTTTTGCATCCCAAAAACTAAGACACTATATGCTCAATCACCAGACATAGCTGGTCTCCAAGATTGATCCACTAAAATATCTCTTAAGTCAGGTGGCATTAATAGGCTAGTTGGAAAAATGGGTCATGATACTAAGTGAGTATGACATACAATATGTTGAGCGTAAGGCAATAAAAGGATAGGTAATAGCAGATCAACTAGAAGATGCACCAATTCAAGTCACTCATCCACTAGTAACTAATTTTCCCAATGAATCCATTTTTCACACGGAACCAGTGGTACCATGGAAGCTATATTTTGATGGGTCTCATACTGGTCATGGCTCAGGTACTGGAATCTTGTTTATCACACCACAAGGGAATTCAATTCCTAAGGCATTCTAGATCACTTTCCCTTGTACAAATAACATTGCCAAATATGAAGCACTAGTCACAAGTCTCAAAATGACAATTAAATGGAAAATTCAGACGTTTCTTGTATTCAGGGATTCCCATCTCGTTATCAACCAAGTGAATGATGACTATGAAACAAAGGATGAGAAGTTGCTTCCCTACAAGAGGATGGTGGATAGTTTCCTGACATACTTCCAATTGATTTCTTTTGAACAAATCCCCAGGACATAGAATAAGGAAGCTGATGCGATGGCTACTATTGGTTCTCTCTTGGACATCCCTCAAAATGTGTCACAATTTGAGTTCTTAGTAGAACAAATTTTAATCTCAACATATGATATCCCAGAATCAAAAATGGTTTGCAAACTTGTTGGTCCCAACTCTCCCTAGTATCAAGATATTTATGACTACCTAAAATCTCAAACCCTTCCACTGAACCTGTCCAATAACCAAAGGAAGTCTTTCATCTAAAAATCTGCAAAGAATGCCATCATCAGTGACACCCTTTATTTTCATAGTTTTGATGACACCCTCCTTAGATGTCTCAACACCAATGAAGTGCGTACGACCTTATGCGAAGTGCACGACAGTATATGCGGGTCTCATTCAAGTGGTCCTACTCTAGCTAAGAAAGTAACAAGACTTGGGTATTATTGGCCAACAATTGAAAAGGATGCAATTGAATATGTGAGGACTTGTCACAAATGTCAGATTCATAGTGATTTGATCCATGCTCTAGCACAGGAACTTCAACCAATCACTTCTCCTTGGCCCTTCCCTCAATGGGGACTTGACCTTGTGGGTAAAATTCATCCAACCTCGACCAACATCCACAAATTCATTATCACTGCCACTGAGTATTTTACGAACATGATTGAAGCCATCCCATTAACATATATTACCAGCAAACAAATATCCAAGTTCATCCTTAACTACATCATTTTCCAGTATGGCCTTCCTCAATCCATCATCACTAACAATAGACGTCTGTTTAAAAACCAAGATGTTCGGGAGTTATGTCAGGGATTTCACATTCAACACCATTTTTCATCTCCCTACTACCCACAAGGAAATGGTCAAGCTGAGGCATCCAATAAAACCATTGTCAAAATCCTCAAAAAGACTGTCAATGACGTTGGCCATGACTGACACATACAACTTAACCCTGCTCTATGGGCTTACCAAACTAGCATTCATATGCCTACAGGAGCCACTCCATTTTCCCTAGTCTTTGGCACTGAGGCCATCTTTCCCATTGAGGTCGAAATTCCTTTGTTACGAGTCTCCCTGAAGGGTTTAACTAATGAAGAGGAGTATCGACAATCATGCTTGCACGAGCTAGAAATGCTAGAAGAAAGAAGGAAAAATTCACTGAACCATCTCCAAGCATATTAGAACTATCTTTGTCACAGCTACAATAAGAAGGATATGGTTAGACAGTTTGACATTGGTGACCTAGTTCTCGTGCAGAACCCCAAGAACCAAGCTGACAGAGAAAATCTAGGAAAGTTTGAACCAAACTGGTTGGGTCCCTACATTATCATATCTTCTTTCAGTTCTGGAGCTTATCAGCTAGCCACACCAGATGGAGAACTGACAGAGCCCATCAACAGTTTACATCTCCAAAGGTTCTATGCATAGCATCAGAGGATTGAGTTGAAAAATTGCAAAATACAAAAAAAATGATAAATGATAAAAAATTGTTGCCTTGATGAAAACCTGGCAAACAAGCATCTTGGTGAGACCAAAAAAATAAAAAAGTCAAGAAAATAGTATAGAGAAAAATGATTCGTTCAATAGTGAAAACCTGGCAAACAGGCGCTTTGGACAAGTACCATGGTGAAAACCTAACAAACAGGTGCCATGTGTAATCAATCATTGCTCTACCATCTACTATCACTTTTTCTGCCTTGGCCTAGGATGAAAGGTATTATCGCCATTACTATGCAAATCGCCAACACATTCTACCCTACCTATCATAGTGGATAAACGATTGACATCAAGTCTTGATGACTGTCCATCTAGTAAATCAGTAGCATCCCATCCATGTTCATTAAAAATGGCTAAGTCTTGGACCTGACTAGGGAAAAAATTTTATCATGAAACTGTAGTGGATGTCACACATGATCTTGGCAATTGGAAAAAATTCCTGAAAAGGACAAAAACATCACAAAAATTCCTAAAAAAAAGACAAAAACATCACAAAAAGTCCTAAAAAAAGACCAAAAACATCATAAAAGTCCTAAAAAAAGACCAAAAACATCGTAAAAAGTCTTGAAAAAAGACCAAAAAATAGTAAAAAGTCCTAAAAAAAGACAAAAACATCACAAAAAGTCCTGAAAAAAGAAAAAAACATCATAAAATGTCCTGAAGAAAGACCTAAAAAGCATAAAACATCCTGAAGAAAACCACAAACAAAAACATTAGACTACTTGAAAGGTGCAAACACATGGTCATCTCTTGTCAAAGTCAGTCATATCAATTAGTCTTTGTCATTTGTCTAAACTACGTTGTCTTTGCGCATTTGCTACATAGGCAAGACTCACATTTGATTCTCTAAGAATTAGGTCAGTCCATTTAGGTTTGTCAGAATAAAATCGTGATTCAAACTTCTATCCTTTAGACAAAGTCATTGGTCGTGTCGAACTACGAGGTCTCTGAGTGTATGACGTAGGAAAGGCCATCTGTCGATGAGCCCCCAAGGCTGCACTAGGTCAGTCCATTAGGGTTCATGGCACTACACTGGCACACACGTCAAAAGTCTTCAGGTCATGAAAAATCATTTTTCAGATGGGGTCAACTCCTAAGAACAAATCATGATAATCAGTTATTTCAATATGACAATCTCATCAGCACGTCACTCATATCATCATGACAAAATTGGCATATAGTCAAACACAAGTCAAACTCGGTCAAAGCAGGTCAAATCATCATAACCTGTCAAACTGTCAATTTTAGGCTAATCTTCTGATGTGTCCCTCTGAAAGATAACCTCTGTCACTCATGCCTTAGGATGTGTCCTTCCTAGGCATCATCACTGTCATTTAGCATTTCACAGGATCCTCTTGGCATCTAAGGATTGCTCCTCTTAAAATCAAATTTCTTCAGATATGTCTTTCTGAAGAACCAACTTTGGCATCTATGCCTCAAGATGTGTCCTTCCTAGGCATCATCATCATCACCGTCACATGGCATTTGGAGATCAATTCTCTTGGCATTCATATTATTCAGGATGTGTCCTTCCTAAATTTGACAAATTTGGACAATTGTCATTTGAGTAGCATCAAAGCTTTAATGCTCGGGCATCTCATCATCATTAAACCTGACATCTTGACATCAGAACAATGGATATCCAGACGTACTTGGCAAACACTTGACAATTGTCTTTTAGTTTTTATCATGATATTAGTTTTTTAGTGAGATCCCACTAAGCAGGATTTAGAGAAGCAGCAACGTATCATGACGATTGACATGCATGACTGCTAGTTTCTCAGTGAGGTCCTCATTTTGGGATTTAAAAAAATGACATATCATGGTAAGGACTCTATTTTTGTATTTTGACAATCATGCCGCTAGTTTCTCAAGGATGTCCTGGAAACAGGATTTAGAGAAGCAATGACGTTTCATGATTTGTCCTTGTCTTTTTCTGCTTGAGGTTGGTTATGACAAAAATACTGGGGCAATCATGCTCTTAGTATGAGTCATGATCATCCTCGTCTATGACTGCTTGTCTTACGTGATGGTACAACTTGGCACACCTTGATCTATGTCATATCATGGTGTTCTTGACCATTACAATAGTCTTCCCAATGATGATTAAGAGCAATAAATATTAAGGTCCTACAATAAAGCTTTGAAGGATTTGGTCTAGGAATTAACATGCATTTTCTTCAGTCTGGTCATCTACTCTTCTTCGGTCTGGTCATCTTCTCTCATTAGTCTCGTCATCTTCTCTCGTCCATCTCATGATGATATCCTATGACATTCAAAAACATAAGTGCATACATGATCATATAAACATTGCATTAGGTCCATACATACATCATCCATAGCATTAAATCATATACATAATCACAAGCATTGCATTAACATTGTCATCAACATTGCATCTTTTACTAAATACATTATGCACATCATTATCATTATCATCTCACATAAGTAAACATTGCATCATCATGGCATCATAGGACATCCATGCCACATCATGAATCAACATCATACATCATACATATCATAATACATTAAATCAAAGAGAATCACATAACACATGTAGGCCGCATCAAAACTGCATCATCATATAGTATCATCTCAAAAATGTACAATTTCACAAAATAAAGTTGGGGGATATCCCAAAAATGGAGCTCATAGGCTCAATAATCTATACATAGTATGTCATAATAATAAAATGCCCCTAGGGTAGACTCTCATCATCCCCTCGTGGTGAAGAATGTGGCAGATACAACTCTGAAACTGGGGCTAAACCAATAGGCGGACCTGTCACAACCTCTGCCTGTGCCACTAGTGGAACTGCGAATGAAGGCACCATCTCTATGGCAATGGAAACCTGTGATGTCACTGCGGCCTAACTCTAAGAAGTAGATGGATCAACCACCGACGGCTATACCTGTATCTACCTCTACACTGAACCAGTCAACCCATGACTGTGACCTGAAAGGTGACTCAGGTTGTGCTGGCGTGAGTGATGTGACCTATGCACTGATGTGTGCCTTGATGAGGTAGATCCTCAGACACTGGTGTGACTCCTACTGCCACTGGCACTGCCTGATCTATGGCCACTGTCAGTCCTCATCTTTGACTATGATAGCGTAGGATCCTATCGCTCAGGTGGCACTGCCTACTCATATAATGTCTGATACTATCCCAATCTCGTGCTCACTCTAGCCAACTCGCAAGCCATGTCCCTTACAAGCCCTGTGCATAATGCTATGAACTGTGTGCACCACTGAGCTGAATCCTGCTGGTGGATCACTACCTGATCTTGCTCTACCTGTGCCACCTCTAGCTCTCCCTATAGTGACCTGACCTGTGCCATGCTCTCATCTAATCTCCATTGTAGGTCAACCACCCTCTAATTTGTCATGGAATCTTGAGGCAACACTGAATTGGAGGGTATCTCCTCCTCTCCCTCCACCATCTGCCATCTGAAGAGTCTCTTGGCCTTGTCCATGGCATCATCCTCATCATCATCATCCTCTGCCACATCCTCTACCACCTCCTCCTCCTCTCCCCCCACATCCACCTCCTCCTCCTGTCCCCCCACCTCCACCTCCTCCTCCTATCCCCCCACCTCCACCCCCTCCTCCTGCCTCTCCACCTCCGCCACATCCTCTGCTATATCCTCTGCCACCTGCTCCTCCCATCTCTCCTCACCCTCTCCCTCCTGTCGAGGCTGATCCTCTCTCTCCCCCTCCTCACCAACCTCGGGGATAGCGTCTAATTCTACCCTCGCCACTCGTGGGCGCACCATCTGGACCTATCTTTGCCCATCCCGTCGTCACCTCTGGCCATCTCCACCATCATCCCCACCTCTACTTCCATCTCCACCATCATCCCCACCTCTACCTCCATCTCTACCCCTGCCACCTCGCCTGGCCTATGGCACATGAGGAATCACTGATCATCTGTCAACTAGTGCTGGCCCATCTCGATCTGTCAATGGCACTGGCCTGTGTGTCTGCCACCGTAAGTCATAATCAGTTGTCATCCCGGGATCGGCTACTGCTCCCCTCCATCCCCATGCCTGGGCTACTAGCCCATCAATCTGCTGCTCCGCAAAGGCCACTAGAATGGCTGGTCCCCAATCATACTCTCTGGAAGACTGGGCATACTTGGCTGTCCCTATAGGTACACCCTGCTGCTCTCCAAACTGCCTCAGGACACACTGTGGTAAATACATCTCAATAATCAGGGAAGTCTACACTGTCCAGCGAATCAAATATCTATACTGCCTGCACAGACTCAGGTGGTCTGCCTCATCATCCCACTATCCGCAGCCTCGATAGGGCCTCCAGATAAAGGACATCATCTTGTTAATCTGATGTCGCCACCAACCTATCTCACCCATCTGGGTCTGCTGTAAGGCACTAGCATAGTAATAAGCATAAGGCATACCGTCAGCTAGCTGTGGTCTGTCAATCAGTGGATGAAATATGGATATGTGCTCCCAGGCCCATATCATCATCAGTGTAGTCCCACACGAGATACTCTCTCCTCTCCTATAAGCAACATCATGTAGCTGATGGTAGAGTGTCCCTAGTAAGCAAGGACCCCAAGCATAAATGGTCTTGTCTTGTCTCATACCAACCAGGATGTCTCCCCAGCCAATAGGAAATCTGTGTCCTCGATGATCGGGAATCAGGATACCCCCAATCAGAGTCGCAAGAAATGCATCAAAGCGACCATAGTGCTTTGCCATGAACTCCCACCTAATCTCATAACCCTGGATGCCCAGTTCTGCACCCTGATCATGATAGTAAGCTCGAAAGGTTTGCTCGCCATACTGAGGATCGTAGACAATTCGCTCCCCTCGAATCGGCACTCGAAGAATCTGGTAGACATCCTCCAGAGTAATGGTAGCCTCACCTGTCAGAAGGTGGAATGAGCAAGTCTCTGAATGCCAACGCTCACATAGCGCAGTTAGCAATCCCCTATTTGCATGAATGGTGGGCATGTAGGCAACATAGAACAACCCTAGTCACATCAATCAGTGCTACTCTCGTGGGCTCAACTAGTCGGCAAATCGAAATGTGGTCAGTCTGCTCTCTCGTGTATAGATAGGGGAAAGTTGCCTTTGCAAAAAGGTGAACAATATATCAGTATTTTCTAGACAACTATCAGCAACATCAAAAGCATTAACGGTTTCACAAGTACCACAATCGGTCTCAGTAAAAGAAGAAATCAAATGCATCACGTTGTGTCAATTGCATCACAAATTTTTGAATGTGTCTCAAAAACCCTCAAATGTGTTGCAACATGACAATTGCGTCAATTGGTTGCCCAGATGCGTCACACTAAGGCAATTGTGTCATGAATTTTGGCAATTGCGACACAATATGGCAAATGCATTAGTAAAACGTGCAATTGTGGCACAAAATAACAATTGTGGCATTCTAGCACTCATATGCGACTCGGTTAGGTGATTGCATCACATCACCTCATCTACCCTACGATTAGCTAGACATTCGTGTCACGACGCATCAAATGCATCGAATGCGTAGACGATTGCAGCTTACGCAAACGCACTTGCGTCGCGGCGTAGTTGTTACTTTCCCTAGAAACTTAAATTTGGCATGCAAAACAAAAAAATTACAAAGCAAGACAAGGGTACATACCATAGGCTCTGAGCCCTCTGACTGTCTAAATGTTTGTACGATCTCACTGCGATGCTCTATCACTAGAATCACCGTCCTCGCTGCACTCCTTTTCACTTTGGGCCCTCGAAATTTGCAAAGTAAATAGTAGAAATGAATTGACTTTTACCCCTTTGTCAACCTATTTATAAAGTCAAAATGACATTTCTCAAACAAGGTTATTACTGGAGGCTCATTTGAACAACTTTGACTTCGTTAGCTCCTTTAGAAATTTTAGATTCGAAACCGACTGTGCCATTGTTTTTCTGGTCATCAAATTGATTTATCGGGACCCTTTACAAATTTTTCTATCGCCGACCCAAAATTTGAAAATTTCCCGAGGGGGCAATGATATTCTATACCTTTACTGGGGCATATTTTTGACTTATTTTCTATGTCACAATGTGACATCCGACATTATGACAAAGAGGGGAAAAATGTAGACACCTAAAAATGACCTACCTACAAGCTTCATTTTTACCACTTTCGTCCTAGCATAATTAAAACATGAAATTATGTCCTTGGTCCACATTCGACTATTGATTAAATAATTCATAATTATTTAATTAATTCATGTCATTTTATTCTTCATGATTATTAAATAAATCAATTACATTTATTTATTTGTCACTAACTGTCATACTTAAATGAATTGATTAATTTATTTAATTAATTAATCTTATCTGCTAAATTAAATAATTATCTTTAATTATTAAATAATTATCAAAATTTATTCCTCTCATTTTAAATAAATGAAATTATTTAAAATGTCATCACAATCTTAATTGTCTATCCTCTTTGGTAAATAATCTGAAAAAGATTATTGATTATCTCACAAAATCCATATTTCAATTAATTTAATTCAAAATAGTAACTAATCTTCCAAAAATCAAGTAATCAGGCAGATTCTTGATTTTCCAAATCTGATCTTCAGTCCAACTCTTATCTTCTTGATTTTTTGAATCTCACAAATCAGGCAGTCTTTATCTTCTTGATTTTCAAAAATCCTTATTTTCTAATTAATTTATCTCATTTATTCTCCACCGTCGATCCAATTATCTGATATATTATTTTTACCATTTGATTAATGAATTTTCCCTAACCCTAATTAGGGATTCTCAGATTTAATCTAGACCTTTTATTTTAGGTTTTCGTCATGAATTAATCTCATCCGTCCATTTAAAAGGGCATTTTCTATAAAATGCCATTTTCCTCTCACTTTTCGATTACACACGCACATATTATGGGCGTTAAACTCTTGCAATTGCACATTTAGGCTTTCCATAGCAATTATTGTCTATTATTTAATCAAATCTTAGCATTGTTTAGGCATAGACATTGTCATAGTCATAGGCATTTAGGCATTTATGAAAATCCTTCAAAGCTTGGTGTAGGACTTAGACATTTGCAGATTGCCCGCACAATGAATATGAGGGAAAAACTTCATCCAGCAAGCAAGAAGGTGTTACAAAAGTAAATCATGGAAGTCTTGACGATCAGGTATAATCGTTCTTTCATTCGCTTCCATTGTGTTTTGTAATTACTTTGGGTTTATTGTCATTTATGATTTATATGCTTTATTAATCTAACCTAAATTTTACCCTCAGTTACATGTTCAACCCTACACCCCCATCTATAGGACCCTTTTCAACTTATTCTATTGAATGGAAGCCTCAAGATGAAGTGCACAATTGTGAGATGGTTGTGTTGGAAGATCTTGTTCTAAAAATTTCAGGAGGTGAGGTGTGGTGAGGTGTGCAACCATAGCTTGAAAATGATCTGCATCAAGATTGGTGAGGATAGAAGATGAGACCAAGGCTTCTTCAAGATCTTCTTGTGGGTTGGTGAGATCTTCAACAACTCCATGATGGAGATTTGAGCTAGGGTTCTCTTTAATTGATCAAGGACATTATAGCCACTAGGAACAAATCTTGGGTTGGAAGTGGATGCTCTAGGGAGATGAGATGATCCTACGATGGTAACTTTTCCACCTCTTGTGGTCACTCCATAATTGGATTGGGCTCTGGTGCAGGAGCACCCATAGATTACTTTAGGTTGTCTAGGAGGTTCATTTAGGATAGTCTTGTTTAGAGCTAATAAGCAATCACATTTGGTTCATATGGATGTAAGCCTTAATGGAATTTTTGGTTGGGTTTTGATTAGATGAAGGTTATGTTGACCATAGAATAGGAGTCATTAGGTTCTAGCTAAAATAAGGTCTTGAATTCTTAGGAATTCTTGAAAAATGTTTGAAAATATTGCTCAATTGGAGCTACAAGCGGCCAAGAAGTGCCAAGGCGAGGATAAGTATTATTGAGACCCTCTTTAGGGGTGATCTCGACATGGGAGAAGGGTTGGAAGCATTTGAAATTGTTGAAGTTTTTGAATTCAAGAAGAAGCAACTGTGATTTTGTGAGAATTTTCTAATTTTTTCATTGTAGTGTTGCTTTGATGGATTGATCATATTACTAAGATCTGTGTAGGATGTAGAGTAGAGATTCTTCAAGCTTTGTGTAGCATTAGATAGCTCTTTTGTGCAGTTTTTAAGCTTAGTTTGTAAATAATTTGGTTTCCATACTGTTGCTTGTCTGAACCACGCAATTTTGAGAAAATGGAGTATTAGTTCACTTTCCCACCGTACAAATTGTACGAACCTTTGCGAATAGTGACTAGGCTCCATGGTTGTAAATATTGTAGAGTTAGGTTTCTTTGAAAGCACAAGAGTCACTGTGGAAGTCCTGCCCTAGGCAAGCTAGGGAAGTGCCCAGCTAGGAAGACTTTAGTGCAGAGCACTTAATTTGTAGGGGTGACAAATTCTAGACAAATTTCCTTTTGGATAAAGTAGGTATGAGTTTTCCCAAGACTTGGTAAGCAATAAGAAGCTCCATCCATCCATCTGGTGAGGAAAGAACTTAACAGTCGGTGGAGAGGTCAAGAAAGGCTTAAAAACCCTAGTATTACTCATTTTCAAGTTATGTCTTTGTACGAACAGTTGAGACCCAAGACCCCAAAAATATTTGAGAGGTGGGCATATGAACCAAGAATCCTAAGAAAATATTTGGGGTTCTTTGGAAAAATTTGGAGAACTAACCCGATTTCTTGGAGAAGGAGACCTAATTGGGGCTACTAGGGATAGTATCCTTTTTAGGCCTAATTGAGGGTTTGGGGGAAGCGACTTTGAAATGGAGCTAGGTGGACCCTCAAGAACCTAAGTAGGATGGATTAAAATAATTAGAAACACCTCTACACCCCTGCAAAATCAAAGTCAAGATAGAGGAGGATTGTAGCCTTTAGGGTGGATTAAGGGCTAAGGTTAGTTGCAGGTTTGCACCAAGTCTAGACTTGGTAGCTGAAATTATGTTGGTAATTGAGGTTGGCAAGCAAGACTAGGGGATCCTAAGTAAGGAAAGGTCCTATAGGTTGTAGTGGTGGAGTGAGACACCTTAGAGGTCTTCCAAGCAAGACCTAGAGCATGAATCAGTGATTGAGTCATCCAACCTCCCTATCAGATTGGTATCAAAGCAACAAAAGATTTGGGATAGATTAATATATGTCAGAGATTGAGTCTAGTGGTTCTACTGACATGGTGAAAAATGTAGAATTGGCCAAGAAGGTTGAAGAACAAGAGGAAGACAATAGGCTATTGAGGGAAAGAATAACCCAACTTGAGCAAGCAATAAATAATGTGCAGTTGGAAGGAGGGGTACCAAAGAAAGAAGAGGTTGCAGAGGAAGACAAGATCCCTGAACTTGACCTTGTTTTGCAAGAAGAGCCTTTCTTGAAGGCATTGAAGGCTTTGAGTGGAAAAGCACTTGAAGGTATACCACTGTTTAGTGGGAAAATGGAAGCTGATCTAGTCATGGATTGGATAGAGGGAATGGAAAACCATTTTGAATGTGATGGAGTCACTGAAGCACAGAAGGTGAAGGTGGCAAAGCCAATATTAAGAGGTTCTACCTTTACATGGTGGAAGTTCATTCAGACAGAGAGGGAAAAGGAAGGAAAGAAACCTATTTCCACTTTGAAGGGAATGGTTGCCAAAGTGAGAGAAGCATACATGCTAGATGATTATGAGATTCAGTTGCATAATAAAAGACAGAGCTTGAGACAAAGAGACCAAGATGTGAATTCTTATACTGAGGAGTTTCAAAAAATTTGAATGAGGTCTAATGTAACTGAGGATGAAAGTCTTAAGGTGGCTAGGTATCTTAACAGCTTGAAGTGGAACATTCAAGAGGAGATGACTCTTCTAAGTCCCAAAGCAGTGCACCAATGCTATCAATTGGATATATAGATTGAAGAGAGGAGTAAGAGGAAACAAGATTAGGCTTCTAAGAGTGGAGGAAAAGGCAGAGATCAAAGAGGACATAGAGGTGGATACCAAGGTAGAGGGACTGAACAAAGAAATCGGGGAGAGTCTAAACTAATAGAGCATGGAGGTGAAACAACTTCTAGAGGAGGATATAGAAGAGGGAGAGGATCTCAAGGAGGTTCAAATAGAGGAAGAGGAGCAAGAAGAAGTAACTCATACTTTGCTAGTATGAAGTGTTACAACTATGGTCAAGTAGGTCATCCAGCTTATAGGTGCCCAGAGAAAGCATCTTCTTCAAATACAAAAAAGAGAGTAGCATATGCTCAAGAAGATACTATGAGTGTCAAGTCACTAGAGGTTAGTCACATTGAGTCAAAAATGGGGGAGAATTTGATGTTTAGCAGGGTTCTAATCAGACAACCAGTCAAAGAAGAACCAAAGAAAAGGAGAGCCTTATTTAGGGAAAGATGCAAGATACTTGGAAAGGTGTGCAAGGTCATAGTGGATTCAGGGTCTACTGATAACATAATCTCTGAGGAGGCAGTGAGAAAGTTGAAGTTAGAGAAGGTACCCCACACTAACCCTTACAAGGTGACATGGTTGAACAAAGGGCAGAGTGTTCTTGTAAATGAGCAGACAACAGTGGAGTTCTCCATTGGAGGGTACAAGGACAAGTTGATTTGTTATGTGTTGCCCATGGATGCATGCCATCTTCTATTGGGCAGACCATGGCAATATGATAGAGGAGCCATCTATGATGGAAAGGAGAACAATATCCCATTCAAGAAGGATGGAAAGACATTGAAATTGTAGTCGTTGTCAGATGAGGAAGAAGGATAGTCAAAGACCCCTAGTGTCTTATTAAGTAGTGGCAAGGAGTTTATCAATACTCTACAACAAGGAGGGGAAGGATATGTGGTCATGGTGCAATCTAAGGAGGAAGATAAGACTGAGAAAATAGTCATACCAGAAGCAGTCCAAAAGTTACTTGAGAAGTACAAGGACATAGTCAATGATGGAACACCAGCAACCTTACCTCCAAAGAGAGCCATCAGTCATCAGATTAACTTCATACCAAGGGCTTCATTGCCAAACAAGGCTACATACAAGCTTACACCAGATCATAATCTAGAAGTAGCTAGACAAGTGCAGGAGTTATTAGACCAAGGACTAATTAGGAAGAGCATCAGTCCATGTGTAGTACCAGTGGTCTTAGCAACCAAGAAAGGTGGTAAGTGGATGTTTTACACTGATTCTAGGGCTATAAATAGAATTACAATCAGATATAGGTTCCCTATTCCTAGGATTGAGGATTTGATGGATTGTCTTGGAGGAGCTCAGTATTTCACTAAGTTGGATCTCAAGAGTGGATACCATCATATTAGAATCAAAGAGGGGGATGAATGGAAGACAACTTTTAAGACAACTAATGGGTTGTATGAGTGGAGAGTGATGCCATTTGGCCTCTCAAATTCCCCTAGCACATTCATGAGGCTCATGAATGAAGTACTTATTTATTTCATAGGTATATTTGTGGTGGTATATCTAGATGATATACTCATTTTTAGCAAGACAACAGAAGAACATCTAAAGCATGTGGAGTTGGTTCTTAAAAGATTGCAGGAGGAGAGGTTAGCCATCAATTTAGAAAAATGTGAGTTCTTCAAACAAGAGCTTGTGTATTTGGGGTTTGTGGAATCCCAAGGAACATTGAAGATGGACCCAAGCAAGGTGGAAGCTATCCTAAATTGGCCTACACCAACCATCGGGAGAGAGGTAAGGAGTTTTCATGGGTTAGCTCAGTTTTATAGGAAGTTTATAAGGAACTTTAGTGGTATATGTGCACCAGCACTTGATACAATCAAAGGTGGCCTAAAAACTAAGTTTAAATGGACTCTTGAAGTAGAGAAGGGTTTTGAGAAACTGAAACAAGAAGTGGAAACTCAACCCATCCTTTTGTTACCTAGTTTTGATAAGTTATTCACTGTGGAATGTGATGCCAGTGGAATTGCAGTAGGAGGATTACTAAGCCAAGAAGGTAGGCCTATAGCTTTCTTTAGTGAAAATCTCAATGAAGCTAAGACATAGTATTCTACCTATGACCTAGAAATATATGCTTTAGTGTAGTCACTTAGAAAATGGAGGCATTATCTCTTACCTAAAGAGTTTGTAGTGTTTACTGATAACTAGGAACTTAGCTACATCAACACACACGAAAAGTTGAGTAATAGGCACTTGAAATCAATGGAATACCTCCAAGCTTTCAGCTACATCAACACACAGGAAAATTTGAGTAATAGGCACTTGAAATGGATGGAATACCTCCAAGCTTTCACTTTTACCATCAAGCACAAGAAGGGACAGTTGAACAAGGTGGAAGATGCACTAAGTAGGAGGTTGTTGACAGTGCAGGAGATACAAATAAAGAGCATTGGGATAGAGAGTTTCAAGGATATCTATGGTGAAGATGAAGACTTCTTGGAGGCATATAAGGTATGTTCAGATTTTGAGAATCACTTTCATAGTCAATTCTCAGAGTATACATTGCAGAGTGGACTTTTGTTCAAGGGGAATCAATTATGTGTTCCAAAAGGTTCAATGAGAGAGAATCTTATCCAGGAGAAGCAAAATGGTACTCTTAGTGGTCATTTTGGTATCAACAAAACAATGGAACTAGTGCAGAGGTTCTATTATTAGCCCAGGTTGCTAAGGGATGTCAGAAGGTATGTTGAGCAGTGTGTAGTTTGCATGAAAGCCAAGGGGGGAGCTAACAATCCAAGTTTGTATCAACCTCTACCCATTCCCAATAGACCATGGGAATGTATTAGCATGAACTTTGTCGTAGGACTCCCTAAGACTAAGACAAGGTTTGATAGTGTCTATGTTGTGGTAGATAGGTCTAGTAAAATGAGTCATTTTATTCCTTGCAAGACCACCCATGATGGTAGCTATATTGCTCATCTTTTCTTCAAAGAGATTATGAGGATCCATGGATTTCCATTGAGCATTGTATCAGATAGGGATGTGAAGTTTATGAGTCATTTTTGGAAAACTCAATGGGGTGGATTAGGTAATAACTTGTGTTTTGGATTAGCCTACCATCCTCAGACCGATGGACAAAATGAGGTGGTTAATAGAGTGTTAGGTAACCTTCTCAGATGCCTAACCAAGGAGTATGGACAGACATGGGACTTGGTCATATCACAAGCTAAATATTCCTACAATGACAGTGTGAATTGGACCACAAGCAGAAGTCCTTTTGAAATAGTGTATGGAATGCCCCCAAGAGGTGTGTGTGAGCTTAGAGATTTAGGAGCTATGGAGTATAGGAGTGGCCATGCTGAGGATTTATCTTAGACCATGAAGGAGATTGAGGAGCAATTGAAGAAGACAATTACAAAGGCTACTCACAAGCTGAAAGTTAAGGTGGATATGTCTAGGAAAGATATACAATTTGTAGTAGGAGACTATGTCATGGCCCATCTCAAAAAATCTAGGTTGCAAAAAGGAATATCAACCAAGATGCAGATGAAGAGAGTGGGACCATGTAAGGTTTTAGCCAAGTATGGAAAGAAATCTTACAAGGTGGAGCTACTTGAAGACTTAGGCATTTCACCAGTGTTTAATTTGGCCGATTTGATTAGGTATAAAGGACCAGTCACTGATTTGGATAATAAAGGTTTGGATGTCTTGAAGCATGTGAGTAACATAGCCTTACCTCCTAAAGACAAGCTACAAGAAGAGAGGATCTTGGAATCAGGGGTAAAGAAGTCTACCCGGTATAAGGAATACATCGAACATCTCATCAAATGGAAGGACAAACCTAAATCTGAGGCTGCATGGGTGGATGAAGCTTAGTTCAAGAAGCAAGGTATTAATTTATCTCTGATCTCTCCCCCCAATCCTTAGTGTTTGGCTGAGGGGGAGAATGGTGCAGGAGCACCCATAGATTACCTTAGGTTGTCTAGGAGGTCTATTTAGGACAATCTTGTTTAGAGATAATAAGCAATCACATTTGGTTCATTTGGATGTAAGCCTTAATGGAATTTTTTGGTTGGGTTTTGATAAGATGAAGGTCATGTTGACCATAGAATAAGAGTCATTAGGTTCTAGCTAAAATAAGGTCTTGGATTCTTAGGAATTCTAGAAAAATGTTTGAAAATATTGCCCAATTGGAGCTACAAGCGGCCAAGAAGTGCCAAGGAAAGGATAACTATTTTTGAGACACTATTTAGGGGTGATCTCAACATGGGAGAAGGGTTGGAAGCATTTGAAATTGTTGAATTTTTTGAATTCAAGAAGAAGCAACTGTGATTTTGTGAGAATTTTCTGATTTTTTCATTATAGTGTTGCTTTGATCGATTGATCATAGTACTAAGATCTGTGTAGGATGTAGAGTAGTGATTCTTCAAGCTTTGTGTAGCATTAGATATCTCCTTTGTGTATTTTTTAAGCTTAGTTTGTAAATAATTTGGTTTCCATACTATTGCTGGTCTGAACTAGGTAGTTTTGAGAAAATGGAGTATTAGTTCACTTTCCCACTATACAAATTGTACGACCCTTTGTGAATAGTGACTAGGCTCCATGGTTGTAAATATTGTAGAGTTAGGTTTCTTTGAAATCACAAGAGTCATTGTGGAATTCTTTCCCTAGGTGAGCTAGGGAAGTGCCCGACTAGGAAGACTTTAGTGCATAGCACTTAATTTGTAGGGGTGACAAATTCTAGACAAATTTCCTTTTGGAGAAGGTAGGTATGAGTCTTTCCAAGACCTAGTAAGTAGGAAGAAGCTCCATCCATCCATCTGGTGAGGAAAGAACTCAACAGTCTATGGAGAGGTCAGGAAAGGCTTAAAAACCCTAGTATTACTCATTTTCAAGCTAGGGGATTGTACGGACAGTTGAGACCCAAGACCCCAAAAATATTTGAGAGGTGGGCATATGAACCAGGAATCCTAAGAAAATATTTTGGGTTCTTTGGAAAGATTTGGAGAACTAACCTAATTTCTTGGAGAAGGAGACCTAATTGGGGCTCCTAGGGCTAGTAGCCTTTTTACGCCTAATTGAGGGTTTGGGGGAAGCGACTTTGAAATGGAGCTAGGTGGACCCTCAAGAACCTAAGTAGGATGGATTGAAATCATTAGAAACACCTCCACACCCCTGCAAAATCAAATTCAAGATAGAGGAGGATTGTAGCCTTTAGAGTGGATTAAGGGCTAAGGTTAGAGTTGCAAGTTTGCACCAAGTCTAGACTTGGTAGGTGAAATTATGTTGGTAGTTGAGGTCGGCAAGCAAGACCAGGGGATCCTAAGTAAGAAAAGGTCCTATAGGTTGTAGTGGTGGAGTGAGACACCTTAGAGGTCTTCCAAGCAAGACCTAGAGCATGAATCAGTGATTGATTCATCCAACCTCCCTATCAGACTCCTTCAATGGTCATGACAGTGACCATTTCTTCTAGAGATGCAACAACATGGTCATACACATGATTCACACTTTTGAAGGTACCCTTTCCTTTATCATTTTTATTATTTCACTTATTGTGGTTGGGCATTAGATTCATGTAAATATTGAGATTTTGATTCCTAGCTGGTTGTTTCACATTTATGATTTTGTCGTCAATGAGGTATTGGATAATGTTTTTTAACCTCATGCAATTGGAAGTTTTGTGTCCCTTGATTTTGTGGAAATCACAAAGGTGATTTTCATTAGACAATGATAGTTTTACCAAGGGCTCTTGATAGTTGTTATAGGTGGGAATTGTGATGAGTTTTTCCTCCACCAATCTCTTCATGATGGTTTCAACTGATTCCCCAAGGGTTGTGTACTTCCATGTGGGGGAATTTTGGTTTTGCTGAGGTGGTCTTCCTTAATTGTCCACATTATTGAATATTTGGTTGTTCGGCTATTGTGTGACAATGTTGGATTATTTATTATTCTAATTGTTGGCTTGTGGTTGTTGAGGTTCTTGTGTATTTTGTCGAGGTGCACTGATGACAACTTTGGCATCGACCACACCACCATTGGTAACATTTCTATTTTATGCCCATGTGTGAGGTTTGTCATTATAGCTAGTAGATGGGTGACTTTCTTGATAAGAAGGTGTTCCCCTTGTGAGATAAGGGATCATTTGATATTAAGCGCCTTGTAGATCAATTGATCATAGGTTGTGATGCATTGCATCTTGAGATGGAAGGAAAAGTGTTCATCAAGATTTGTGATGATGGTGCACACTTGTTGTTCTTTAGGCATGTCCCATTTACTTATATTGGCTTTTGATTGCCATCATTACAAGAATGAAGCAAAAATTTCTCCCTTGGATTGTGTCATAGCTAATAGTTTTTCTAGGCTCACATCCATAGCTATGTTGAAGGCATAGTTTTGCACAATGAGTCCATGATTTCCTAGAAATTTTTTGATTCTTGAGAGATGAGAGAACCATTCAATGGTGGTACCTACCAAGCTCTAAGGGAATAGTTGCATCAGATAAGTTTCATCGTATGCAACCTCCATGCAATGTACTTGGAACTCCCTAATGTGATATTCATGGTTTTTTGTTCCACGATATTTATCAAATTTTGGGATCTCAAATCCCTTTGGGAACAATTTCATGGCAATGATCCTATTGAAGGGATAGGGGCACAAGTTCTTTGGTGGCTTTGAGGTTTTCCATCATACATCATCTCGAGGATCAAGAGGGGATGAAGGTGTTCTATGGTGGTTCAATCGCTGGAGGGATGGGTGGATTGGTTGTTGCGTGGGTGGATGGTGTTTGCACATTTTGTTGTGCCAAGTATGCTTGTAATTGTTGTTTTTCCAACAACACTTGCTATTGGTCATGTTGTTGTTGCACTAATAATGCCTGCTATTGAGCTTGTTGTTGTTGTTGTGCCAACAATTCTTATTGTTGGGCTGCTAGTTGGGCTACTTCTTACTACTCTTGGTATTGCTTCAACACTTGTTGGTATGCTTTTTGTTGGGCTACTTGTTGTTGTGTGACGTATTGTGCTTGTGCTTGTGCTTGTTCTTGTGCTCGCTGGACAACTTGGGTAGGTTGAGCAGCTTGAGCTACTTGAGTAGCCTTAGCGGCTTGAGCTATTTGAGTAGCCTGAGTGGCTTGAGCTACTTGAGTAGCCTGAGCAGCTTATTAGGCTTGTTGTTGTTGTAACAATGCTTGGGCTTGCACCTGGGTGGCTTCTTGTGCTTGTTGAGCTTGTGCATCTTGTTGCGTGACTTGTGCTACTTTAGCAACCTAAGTAACTTGTGTGGCTTGAGCAGCCTGAGCAACTTGTTATGCTTGAGTAGCCTGAGCGGCTTGTGCTGCTTGAGCAACCTCAACAACTTGTGTTGCTTAAGCATCCTGAGTGGCTTGTTGGGCTTGAGAAACCTGAGAAGATTCATTTGTTGTGCATCTTGGTATTACTAGAGTTCCTTTTGGTAGGCTTGGTGAGCTTGTGATGCTATACTATATTGGATTGTTGCATTTGGATTTGGCGGAAGTGGTGGTGAGTGGCTGAGATGTGCTTTGAGTGATTGTGGTGGATGGTATGATTGAGGTGTTGGGCCCTTAGGAGACCATGTTTATGGGTGTTGACATTGATTTCATTTCCTAGATGGATACAACTTGTTGTTGTGATATTGGTGGTATATTCAGAGGATTAGATGTGATGATTTAATTGGTGTTTAATAGATTTCCTTGAATTTATTGATTTGTGTTAGGTAAAGGGGGAAGCCCTAAACCAAGAATTGATATTGATGTTGTTGATGGAGGTAACAGTGGTGGAGGTGGTAGTGGTATTGGAACTGAAATTGGTGGAATACTTCTTGGAATGAGTAATGATGAGGCCCTGAAGAGCCTGCATTGTTCAAATAAACCCGCTTTTACCAATGGGAGTGAAACTTGTGGGTCAAGAGCATATGTTGGTGTGGTGTGGAAAGATGTGTTTTTGGAGTCATGGAATGTGAGTGGGACATATTGGTAGAGGGGATTTTGAGGCATGGTACTTGATGTACCCATGATGGTATTGGCATCCAAATTTTGATTATTGATAAGGCGATGTTGTTGAAGGGCATGGAGTAATGCACTCCCCTTGTTGACAATGGGTTGGACGATGCTTCAAGTGGGTGAGGTGAATGGTACAAGAGGCATGAAAGGCTTCTCCACAATAGTTCTCACATTGAAATTGGAAGGAAGTTTAGCTCCTTCTTTTATCAATTCAAGCATGTATTGGGAAGGGTTTAGTTTTATCATGGTCTTAACAAGTCTGTGGTTGCTGTGGTTTTGAAGCATTTCAGTGATCTCATCTTGGGTCATCCCCAAGTTAGTGATTCCTTCCACTTTCCCTTCCTCTTGAGGATCTTATGTTATGAGAGCAAGATTGGGTAGTGGGTTGTTGGGTCCAACAAGATTGATCTCAAGTGTAGTTTGACTTAGGTCACTTGAAGTTTATATTTCTTTGTTGTACTCCATGTTCTTGTGTTGCAATCTCATTTGAACCATAAAATGAGGGTCAAAATAGAAAAATATAGGATGATTAAGGATAAAAGTGTGATGGTGAAATGTGTGAAAGGTGGATGATATAGATGATTTGAACTCTTAGAAGATCTTGAGGGGGATGCTAGACTTTTGGGACTTTTTGGATTCTTGGATTTTTTATTTGTTCGATTTGATTCTTGGATTTTTCATTTTGAAATTGATTTGGATTTGGATTTTTATTCTTAGATTTAGATTGATTTGGATAATGAAAAAATGGACCCCAAGATGTTGGATGTTATCTATGGGATAAATTTTCTCACAAGATGATAATTTGGATAAATGTAGGGAGAAAGATGCATCTACCCACACCGAACCAAACAAGATGTTTTGATGATAATTTGATTAAGCATAGGAGAAGGATGCATCATCACATACCTAGCCAAACAAGACGATTTGATGTTGGACTCAAGGATTTTGATTCAAGGGATTTTTTATTCATGGATTTTCCCAAAAGTATAGCATAAATGATGGTTTCAAGATTTTGAAGAGTTGTTGGTGAGATGATTTTGATTTGATGTTTGAAAGATAGATGAAGGTTGACTTTGATCCTATGTGTACTTAAAAATACTCTTGTTTACAAGACCTTGGTTTTGAAGAACACACTTTACTCTTAAACAAGATGTTTAAACCTTCGAAAAAGTGTTGGATTTTGACAATAATAAAATGAGTACAAATTGGGATTGTTTCTTGAAGCTCTTCTTTAAAATTTGAAGACCAATATTTCACTAAACTCATAGAGTGTTGAGAGACTCTTTTGATGAGATTTTGGACTAAGAGCTTTGAAATTGGGTTTCTAAATTTTGATCTTTTTTGAAATCATTTGATGAAGCACATGTGTGGGGTTCAATTGTTCTTAGCTTTTCTTAATGACTTCTTTTTACCACAAACACACTCTTGATTAGCTTTTGAAACTAGATGTATAATGTCTCAATTTCTTCTCATCCCACAAAGTGCATTATGTGGAATTCAAGGAAATCAAGGAAAAAGTTACCTAATGTTTGACTTTAGTAAGAAAAATGAGATATAAATCCAAATGTTTAGAAACCTTTAGGGATAGAATCCCTAGGGCAAGCAATAACACTTAGATTTTTTCAATGGTATTTTCTTCGTAAAAGGGTTTGAAATTTGATGATGATGTTGAATTTATTTTTTCCAATGTTTACGATCAAGTGAAGTGTTTTGATTCCAAGAACATGCACAACCCTATGGATATTGAGAGAATATTTGTTGAATCCCCACTTCGATAAATCTAGCTACACGTACTTCAAGCGGATGATTAGATGCTTGAACACATAGGATTCCCCTTATAGTGCATTCACTTCTCAAGTTATCCAAGCATCAATACCCATGAATCTCCCATGGAATACTTATCATCTCTACTAAAAGCCATAAATTGTGGGGTGGCTTCAGAATGACCGTTCTTGCACCAACAAATAGATAAGGATTTTGGCATTTTAAACAAGGGGTTTTAATTAAGGCATTCCATTCATGGGGAGTCATATATGCGGTGAGAGACCATTGTTTCCCTTCTCATCAGAACAATCCTTGTGATACTTGCCTTTCCTCAAGTACCCACACTTAGATCCCGGGTGGAAGTTGCTTGGATTTAACGTGTTCCTGGTTGGGTCTTTCCCTTGGGTGATTACTTTTTCCCATAAGGAAGGCCCTCTAAGATAACACAAAAGTGAGCAAATACATATGTAGTTCGATCAATCTTTGTTGAGAAATGAAGAGAACACATGCGATATATTCCACTCACACTCACAAGATTTTTTCAATTTTAGGATCCAAATTGAAGTGTGTAGGAAATCACTTACACAAATTAATATAACCAAAAGCCTTTTGATTCTCAAGATCTTTGTGAGGCACAAGAGAAGTTCATACATCTTTAAGATGATATTATTATGGGTAAGTGATTACAAAAACAAAGATGCACATGTTCATTTCAAATTCTCAAAGAAATTATTTGATTATTTTTAAAGAAACAAAGAAAAAGATGAAAGTTGTTTGTTCAAGTGTTAACATTAAACAAAATCTAGTAAGTTTTCCTAAAGTTCTTCTTAAACCTTTTTCCTTTTTCATTTTAAACCCAAATTGAAATCTATTGAGTCCTAAAAGCTTGATGGGGTAAAATTATTAGACTTGGAATTATAATTGCTTCCAAAAGTGTCTAAAGACACTTGATAAAATGGATAAATGATGTTATACTTTCAAACTCCTCCTTGCTCATTCCTTGCTTCAACCTACAAGAACTAATTAATCCTAGAAAAACAAAGGCAGAAAACAAGTCAATAGCTCAAAATGATCAAAAGCAAAAAGGAACATGTAAAAAAAAAACTTAAATTTTGACCTTTTACCCCACCCCAATAACACAACCCACATATGTGTCGCTATTTGAGGAAGTCGACGGCTTTGTATAGCACTGCTAGGTCTAATAGTGATTCTCTTTAGCAAAACAAAGAACGTGATTGTGGTAGAGTTTTTTTTAGTGAAACAGTTTGAAATTTAAAAAGCTAGCATCATAAAATTAGACCAGTGTGGCAATCTAAAAAATTGAATTTTCTGGGTGGGAAGACTTCAGCAGCAGTGTTTGGAGTTTCAAGTGTCATTGTATGGAATTACTGGAAGGTTAGCGTCAATGTATGGCACCACTGGACTGATAGCAGTGTAGCTTCTTATAGACACATAAAAAAATGAAAAAAAAGCACAAAATTTTGTCAAAGATGTGTCAAGAACTTGAGATTTCCCCCCTTCTAGTGCAAATATGTGAACCCCAATCCTAGACCTACACAGACATAGCAAACAAACACATTATTAGATCCATATGCAAGTTAGAATTAAGATTCCCCATGAAATTCATATGCAATGCTCAAAATGGGAAGGAAAATAATGATCAAAACAAGAAAAGCAATGAAATCCTATTTAAACATGAAAAATCTCAATCCCATGCGGGAGTTGGTGCTAATTTGATGTGTAAATTGGCCCTTTCCCAACTCCTTTGCAAGCTTGATGATCTTGATGAAGATTTATCAACTTGGTGATGAAGAACAATGTGATTCCTTGATAAAAATCTGTAATAACCTAGCTATGTCAATGGAAAATGCTATGGGAATGGATGAAATTTCTGTAAATGTAAAAATAGTAACTTTTCTCTAAGTGGTGGATCCAAAATACAATGGAAATCCTTCTATTTATAGAAAGACAAGATGGAGGAATGAGCAAAATGAAGCAATCTGGGATCATTCAATATCCAATGGCCAAGTGCCACTTGTGAAGATGTGAATGGAGGAAACTTGAGCACATTTCGATGAATGTGCACAATAAATGATATCAGGTGGAATTTGAAAATCATGAAATGACTTGTTGGAGGGAGAAAGGAATGAATTAAATGCCACTTCGCTCAATGCACAAGAACATGTAAGAGAAAATGAATGCCTTGTTGAAAGAACAAATCCATTTGGAGGGATTTTCAAACTTGGAGGAATATTCCCTTTTTGAAGCCATTTTGAAATTAATTAGGGAATTATTAAATCAATGAAATGATTTATTGGTGCAAGTTGTAAAATCTTGAGGATTCGAGTGATTAGGATTAAATTAATCAGGATTTAATTAATTTAATACGAGAATAATTGATGTGACTATTTGATTTAGATTTTTGGATTGATTTAAATCAAAGTTGAGAGGAATATGATTTAGATTTAATTAAATAAAATATTTTGATTTATTTATATAAAGAGGGGTGATGTTAGATTAAATCAAATAAGGTTTAATTTATTTAATTTAATAAGATGACTTTAGAGATTTAATCAATTAAAATGAATTATTTAATTAAATAGAGACATAGGGTTAATTAAATCAGATTGATTAATTTAATTAACACAAAGATGAAACTTAATTAGATAAAATTGATTTATTCAATTAAGGGATGAAAAGTGATGACTAGCCAAGAAGATGATTCAGGACGAAGCAATGTTTAGTAAATCCAAATCAAGTGTGTCGGTATATTTTCCATGTCTACACTTACATTTTGCTCCTTGTGTGACCAAACTAAATGTTCCAACTTGTTTCAATGGGTATATTTAGGCTAGGAATGGTCCTTTTTAGTCCCCAAACATTCTTAAAGAATTTGAGTTACATTGTACTAGTGATATCCCTTAAGAGTCCCAAGTGAAAAAAGGAAACAATATTTGATGAGTTGATACTCAAGAACCATGTCATTTAGAAACATTACATTAGAGGTTGCAGGATCACATAGGGTCCTCTAAAATAACATCTCCCAGTTTTTCATATGTCTGAGGTGTTTTCCCATGGTGTCGAGTTTTCAGATGATGTAAAAAGTGTCAAATGTATGCAGTGTAAAGTTGCAAAGGCTTGTAACTATCAGTTTGCTTTTGTGTGAGAAAGCCAATAATTCCAACATTTATCAATGTGTTATTTTATGCTATGCATGGTCCTATTCTACATCCAAACATGCCAAAATTGTATGAGCTACATTTTACTAGTGATATCCCTTAAGAGTCCAAAGTGCAAAAATGAAAAAATATTTGACAAGCTATTAATCAAAAACTGTCACTTAGAAATATTTTTGTAGATGGTATGAAATCACATAGGGCCACTCTACAATAACCTCTCTCAATTTTTGATATCTTTGAGGCATTTTCTTATGTTTTTGAGTTTTCTATTGATGGAAATAGTGTCAAATGGACGTAGTATATAGTTGCAAAGGGTTGTAACTTTCATTTTTATCCTTGTGGGACTAAACTATCAGTTCCAACACATTTGGATGGGTACATTTAGGCTAGGAATGGTCTTTTTACTGACCCAAACATGTCGTAACAGTCTGAGCTACATTGTACCGATGATATTTCTTAAGAGTATAAAGTGGAAAAAGGAAACAATCATTGATGACTTGTTACTCAAAAATTGTGTCACTAAAATTTTTTTTGTGTAAGAGAGTATGAGATCATGTAGGAACCCTCTACAATAACCTCTATTTTTTTTATATGTATGAGGTGTTTTCCTGTGGTGTCCATTTTTTAGTTGATGTAAAAAATTTCAAATGCATGTAGTGTAAAGTTGGAAAGGGGTGTAACTTTTGTTTTGCTCTTTGTGCATCCAAACTGACAAATTCCAACACATTTAGATGGGTACATTTAGGCTATCCATGGTCTTGTTTCTCACCTTAAAATATCAAAATAGTCCAAAATACATTGTATTTGGTATATCCCTTAAGAGTCCAAAATATAAATGGGCAACAATCTTTGATGAGTTATTACTTAGAAACCATGTCACTTAGAAACGTTACATCAAAGGTTACTGGATCACGTAGGGACCCTCTATAATAACCTCTCTTTTTTTATATATATCTAAGGCATTTGTTTGTGGTGTTGAGGTTTTAGTTGATGGAAAAAGTGTCAAATGCATGTTGTGTAAAGTTACAAAGGAGTGTAACTTTTGTTCTACACCTCACTCATCCAAATTGACAGTTCTAACATGTTTTGGATTGGTACATTTTGGTTAGGCATGATCCTGTTCCACACCAAAACATCCCGAAATAGTCCAAGCTACATTGTATTAGGTATATCCTTTAAGAGTCCAAAGTACAAAAATGTAGCAATCTTTGACGAGTTGTTACTCAAAAATTGTCACTTAGAAATATTACATAAGAGGTTACCAAATCATGTAGGAACCCTCTACAATAACCTCTCTAATTTTTTATGTCTCTGAGGTGTTTTCCTATGGTATTGAGTTTTCAGTTGATGGAAAAAGTGCCAAATGCATGTAGTGTAAAGTTGCAAAGGGGTGTAACTTTCATTGTGCTCCTCGTGTGACCAAATGAATAGTTCCAACATGTCTATGTGAGTAGGTTTATGCTAGAAATGGTACTATTCTACACCCAAACATGCTAAAATAGTTTGAGCTACATTGTACTTGTGATATCCCTTAAGAGTCCATAGTGCAAAAAGGAAACAATATTGGATGAGTTGTTACTTAGAAACCATATCAATTAGAAGCATTTCATCAAAGGGTACAAGATCATGTAGGGCCACTCTATAATAATCTCTCTAATTTTTGATATCTTTGAGGTGTTTTCCTTTGGTGTCAAGTTTTGCGTTGATGGAAAAAGTGTCAAATGCATGCAGTGTAAAGTTGCAAAGGGTTACATAACTTTCATTTTTCTCCTTTTGTGACCAAACTAACAGTTGCAATATGTTTGGATGGGTAGGTTTGGGCTAATCATGGTCTTGTTTTGCACACAAACATGCTGTAATATTTTGAGTTACATTATATTGACGATATCCCTTAAAAGTCCAAAGTGCAAAAAGGAAAAAATATTTGATGAGATATTACTCAAAAATCATGTCACTTAGAAACATTCTATTAGAAGGTACAAGATCATTTAGGGCCCCTCTATAACAACCTTTCTCAGTTTTTGATGTATTTGAGGCATTTTCCTATGGTGTTTAATTTTTAGTTGATTGAAAAAGTGTCAAATGCATGTAGTGTAAAGTTGCAAAGGGGTGTAACTTTCATTCTACTCCTTGTGCAACCAAACTAAAAGTTCAAAAATGTCTGGATGGATATCTTTAGGCTAGACATGGTCTTTTTCTACACACAAACATGCTAAAATAGTGTGAACTACATTGTACCAATGATATCCCTTAAGGGTTTATAGTGCGCAAAGGAAACAATCATTCATGAGTTGTTTCTTAGAAAACATCCCACTTAGAAACATTATATCAAAGGTTGTGAGATTATGTGGGTCCCATCCACAATAACCGCTCTCACTATTTTTATATCTCTAAGGCATTTTCCTATGGTGTTGAGTTTTCAGTTGATGGAAAAAGTATCAAATCCATGCAATGTAAAGTTGCAAAAGGTTGTAACTTTTATTTTACTCATTGTGCAACCAAAATAAAAGTTCCAACACATTCAAATGGGTAGGTTTAGGCTATGAATGGTCATTTTTTGCACTAAAACATGTCATAACAGCCTAAGCTACATTGTACCAACAATATTCCTTAAGAATCCAAGATGCAAAAAGGAAATAATCTTTGATGAGCTATTACCTAGAAACCATGTCACTTAGAAACATTACAAAAGAGGTTATTAGATCACATAGGGATCTTCTACAATTACCTCTCTTAGTTTTTATATCTTTGAGTCATTTTCCTATGGTGTCGAGTTTTCAATTGATGGAAAAAGTTGCAAAGGGGCTAACTTTTGTTCTACTTCTTGTGTGATCAAAAAAAAAAATCCAACACATCTATATTGGCAGGTGTATGCTAGGTATGGTCCTATTCCACACCCAAATATATCGAAATATTTTGAGCTACATTGTATTGGTGACATCCCTTAAGAGTCCAAAGTTCAAAAAGGAAACAATCTTTAACAAGATGTTAGTCAGAAACCTTGTCACTTAGAAACATTTGTTAAGAGGCTACAAGATTATGTAGGCCTACTCTATAATAACCTCTCTCAATTTTTTATATGTTTTAGCTTTTTTCCCATGTTTTCAAGTTTTCAGTTGATGGAGAAAGTGTCAAAATGCATGCAATGTAAAGTTGCAAAGTGGTGTAACTTTTGTTCTTCTCCTCATATGACCAAATTGATAGTTCCAACACATTTAGATGGGAATTTTTAGGCTAGGAATAGTCTTGTTCCACACCAACACAAAAAAAAACAATCTAAGCTACGTTGTACTAGTGATATCCCTTAATAGTATAAAGTGCAAAAAGATAGCAATCATTGACGAGATGTTATTTAGTAACTATGTCACTTAGAAAGATTACATCAGATGTTGTAGGATCATGTAGGGACCCTCCACAATAACCTCTCTCAATTTTTCATATCTCTAAGGTGTTTTCCCATGGTGTTGAGTTTTTAGTTGATGGGAAATAGTTTGAGCTACATTGTACTCACAATATTCCTTGAGAGTCTAAAGTGTAAAAAGGCAACAATCTTTAACGAACTGCTACTTAGAAATTGTGCCACTTAGAAGTTACATTATGTCAAAGGTTATAGGATCATATAGGGATCCTCTACAATAAAATCTCTTGGTTTTTTATATCTTTGACGTGTTTACCTATGGTGTCAAGTTTTCAGTTGATGGAAAAATTGTCAAATGCATGTAATGTAAAGTTGCAAAGGAGTGTAATTTTTGTTCTGATCCTCATGCAACCAAACCGATAGTCTAAGCTAGGAATGGTCTTGTTCTACACCTAAACATGCCAAAATAGTCTGAGCTACATTGTACTAGTGATATCCCTTAAGAGTCCAAATTGCAAAAAGGAAACAATCTTTGACAAATTGTTACTCAAAAACCATGTTAATTATAAACATTTCATCAAAGTGCATGAGATCACGTAAGGCCGCTCTACAATAACCTTTCCAATTTTGATATCTTTGAGGCAATTTTCCATGTTGTCAAGCTTTCAATTGGTGGAAAAAGTGTCAAATGCATGTAGTGTAAAGTTGCAAAGGGTTGTAACTTTTTTTTTTCTCCTCTTGTGATCAAACCAAAAGTTCCAACATATTTATATGGGTATGTCTAGGCTAGGAATGGTCCTATTTTTCATCCAAACATGTCATAATAGTCTAAGATACATTGTACCAATGAAATCCCTTAAGATTCCATAGTGCAAAAAGGCAACAATATTTGACAAGCTATTACTCAAAAATTATGTCACTTAGAAACATTCTATCATAGGTTACATGATCATGTAGGGACCCTCTACAATAACCTCTCCTAGTTTTTGATATCTGTAAGGTGTTTTCCTATGCTATCCAATTTTTCAGTTGATGGAAAAAGTGTCAATTGCATGTAGTGTTGAAACATAGATTTTGGGAACCTAAATGTTAGCTCTTGCACTTCTAGGGTTTCACCTAAAAGGAGAGAGATTTACATCCAAAATACTTATGTAACACTCAAATTAGGATGTGTGCAATGTGGTATGATGTAAATGAACTTAACTAAATGCAATTAATTAACTGAAGTGAACTAAAACGAATGTAAAACTAAGATTTATGCTTTGTTTGACAATATAATGTGATATGCAAAAACATTGAAAATGATGAACGGAATGCAATTTTTCACTAAATAGAAGGATATTTCTTAGAATGTGTGCACCTGGAAGACTGTAGAGGACCGAATGACAATTTGAAAAGCTGATGAAATCTAAACTTGGCCTGACTGGGACTCATTCACCACCTTGGGCAAATAAGTTCCAAATTAGGACTTCTCTGCACGAAACTTGTTTTCTGATAGCAAGGGATCTGATATAGCATCTAACTCATATCTGCACCTTAGGTGGGACTCATTCACCAAGCATGGTGAATTACTCCTCTTTCTATTTTCTACAAACTCAAAACTTAGATCTGTACCTTCACACCTCCATAGAAAATTCTAACAAAAACTCAATCCTAGATCTCATAAAATTCCTAAAAAATAGCTTAAAAGAGTTGATCTAATGGGGGGTTTTCCTTGGTCAAACCCCTAGGTAGGTAATGAAACCTTGAATAGAGAAAAATCTGCATAAACCCTAGCCTTAGGTGTGTTAAATACTAGGAAAGGCTGAATGATGACAAAAACCCTATTCTATTGCTCTAGAATAAGACATGTAAGAATGATTGAAAGGATGCAAGATATCTACCCTAGAAACCTTACAACACATAAAACATGGATAAGAAATTACATGCAAATGCTAAATAAACACAATGAAAACCTTAGTCTAAAGATAGAGTAACAATGGAAGATGGAATCAATAGGAAACCAAGTCCTTAGGCATGATTTGGTGGCTAGTTGCACCTCTTCACCCTAGATTTCTTCATGATTCACCATAGGCATCCATCATCAACCCTTTGCAATGTTGGATCTTGAAAATATTAGGGAGCTTCAAGACTTGCAAAAACCCTAGTTTACTATCCTAAAACATCAACTTTTGCTAATGAAACTTGTTGTAAAAATGTTTTTTGCTCTTGAGATGATAAAAATAATAAAAAGACTGTTTAAAATGAATTAAAATGGGTATTTATAGGCAACATATTATTTTCCCACTAATTAGACATAAGAGGCCAACATTCACCAAAAATAAAAGTTAAATTGATTAAATTACCATTTAATTTTGAATTATCCCTCAAAGGGGACTCATTCACCGCCCTTGGAGAATGGGTCCCACCAGAGGGGACTCATTTAACCAAGGTGGTGAATGGGTCACATTACTGCTATTTGAAAGTGGGTTGTCAGGGTATGATTTTATTAAATTCTATTTGTTGGGTTTTATGTGATTTCACATGTGAAACAAGCCTCTAGATCGAAGTTAATAGATCTAAGGGGCCTATAAATTCTATTTTCAAGGGGAAATGATGTGAAGGGGTCAAAAGTGGGCCTAATTATGCATGAAATTGTCTCTTTTCTCAAGAGGGTCCAATTTTCTATTGCACATTTAGCCCCCACTTTAGCACCCATATGACTCCATGTGCATATGAAAGCTAAAGGACTCTAAATGATGCACCTTACTACATAAAAGGATACTCATTTAGAAGAAGAGAGAATGAAGCCCCCAATGTAGTTATCTATAAACCACAATATTATGAACCATATACTACAACACACATTCGTTAATTGTACAAAAATCCTTTTATCAACTCTTAGGAATCCAATTCGAGGGTAGATGTATGCCCCCTTTATTCTGCTCGCTTTACAGAGGTGGAATCAAGGTAGCAATCTAGCCATGTTGAAGAAGAAACACCATACTTTAGGGAATTTCCAAGTACCATGCCACATAATGATAGGTGAATGATGATGTCGGGTGTGGAATCATGAGTCCAATGCATCAAACGACATCAAAAATAGATTTTCCTAGTGTCTATTATGTCAAGGTTAAGAATAGCTATATTATGAGTTTCTCAAAAAAAAGATTATAACATTAGGTTAAAATGTGAGAATAAAAAGAGGTGAAAAGTAAGTAAAAGTAATGGATGAAATTAATTTGTCACTTACTATTCATTTTACCTTCATTATAGCTTGAGAGTGACAACTAGGAGAAGAAGATGTCGAGTAGATGAGATTACACACCTTCATACCTAGATGATCTTCGTGAGCAGGTAGCATGTGACGAGCGATATCATGAGGTGAGTCAATTCTGCAACTTTTGCTATGTGATTTGATGATATTGTAATGATTTTTATGCAAGGATAGGTTAATTTAGGCTTCTTGGAAAAAAATTTGTAGAGTGTCCCCTTTTTTCACAAAGTGTCCCATTTGTTTGCAAAGTGTCTCATTTCTTCGCAAAGTGTCCCATTTCTTTGCGAAGTGTCCTTGTTCCTTTACAAAATGCCCAAAAGTGTTCTAAAGTATCTAGGGCCATTAGAAAAGAACACTATATTAACTTTAGCACACTTGCATGATGAATAATATGAAAATTGAAAATTGTAGATGATTTTTTAGAACACTTTATGATGATTTTGATAGGTTCTCGCCCAGTCGTGGCAATGGATGGGGGGAAGATAGCTATCATTTTTGAGAGATTTATCACTAGTGCTATTAGTGGTAGATACAGATCATCTGTAATAAGTGGGTATCTATTGGGAATACATGATTCCACCCATGAGATACCATGATGTCATGCTGATGGCTTTATGTGAGCATTGGGATGCGGATACCTGTAACTTTCATCTTCCCACCAGGGAAATGATGATCACACTTGAGGATGTACATCATATTCTCCAACTTCCAATTCGGGGAGCACGGGTGTATTTCTAAGGGGATCAATCATTCCATGAGATGAAGAGAGATATGCAGTACTACCTAGGAGGATCGATGCATGATGAGAGGGTTAGAGCATAGATTAAGCTGCCTATGTTGTTGTACTCACGAGCTCCTATGGTGAGATGGATTATGATGCACATGGTGGCACTGGTACTTAATCCAGATGGATGAGTGACAAACTTTAATGGTTGACTGGTACACCTAGTATGAGGGATGTATGATCAACAGACAGTTTATGCATGGGTTCGCTGCATTCTAGCACTTTTGTACTATGATTTGAGGAGATTTTTATACTAAGATATTAATAGTATGGTCCATTGTATGCTTCTATAGGTGTGGTGCCTTGAATATCACATGTATTGGGCTTGTCGAATATCCATGTACTATAGCGTCAGAGTACCCGCAAGCATTCGACTACCCTTTGTGACTATTATTGTAGTTTGGAGATTTAGAATTTTGGAGGGTGAGATTTGACCAGTTGGAGGAGGATGAGATCTTCTAGAGACCTTACCTACTCACTTCTTAGTGGACAGATCCCAACAAGTAACTACAAAGGATGCAAATGGATAGATATCTAGCAAGGAGACATGACTACGTTGTATGACCATTCTATTATGGGAGAGTCATGTGATAGTTTGGACAGGTTCAAACACACCTAGGTCATGCCCCTTCATTAGATGATCAGTGTGGAGTGCTCGGAGGCTAGGGGATACTATCCGGCTGACTATAGAACATGTTTTTGAGAGTGATTCCAATGATTTAGATCACAACCATCCACCATTCTCTAATGTTGATGATGTCAGTAGCACAGATGAGTTTGAGGAGTGGTGGTCATATAAACAACCAACTCTTGTGTTTCCCATGGATTTCCCCCTAGATGAGGTAGAGGCAACAACATATGAGGGTGATGAGCTAGAGGAGAGAGCGAAGGAGGTACGATATAGGCTAGCAACTATTTTTACAAATGTGATCAATGAGGAGTACCAGTCTGATGTTGATCATGACTATGAGGACCAAGATGGAGGAGAGGATGAGGAGGAGGATTATGAGGAGTATTATTACAAGGAGCCACCCCTTAGTGAGGGTGATGAGGTAGCTATTGAGGATTGGTACGAGTATGGAGAATCTTCACATACAGGACCAGATCATGAGTAGTAGCTACAGTAGACATTAGCATGCAAATTTAGAGAGAGGCTAACACATCCTCCATGCCCCCCAAAGATAAGCAGGTTGATATTCCTCATGCATCTAGAGACATAGGTGATAACATTTGGTATTATGCATGTCCTTTAGTGATTTATGACTAATTTTTCCATATATATATCATAATGATGTGTTACTGATTGTGTACATGATCTATCTTGTAAGAGCGATGAGAGACTGGCAAGAGTTATATCATCAAGTAGCCATAGAGATAGTGCCAACATCCCTCAAGGAGGATGAGATAGATCCTAACTACATGCCCCCACTGATCGTGGAGGAAGAGCCAAAGTCACTCAGACCATTCACAAGGTTGCAAGCAATGTACGAGAGTGTGAGGAGGTGACTCTATCAGGCTTAGAGTGCACTAGAGTCAACATAGACCTTGGCAGAGGTAGGGAGACTATGTGTAGAGCTAGCTTAGGCATGAGCAAAGAGAGACTAGATGGCAGATGAGCAGCTTATAGCTATTGGACGAGTACAGGGTCTGGAGTATGCATTGAGACTCAACAATTCATGATCACGATCACATACAACCGTCTTACAATGTCTAGGGATTAGATCGCGAGTGCCAGATCCTGAGGGGTCTAGCTCTCATAGACCATTATGATGTGATTTTGATATGTATATAAAACTTTGATATGTATATATATAGACATGCACCTTTGATATTATGATGATGTATCATTTTGATATGAATGTTAAATGTTATGTGATTAATTAAAGGACTTATGGAAAGAGTATTTAATTAATAGCTACATAATTTGACAAAATCAATGTGATCTAATGTAAAACATATTGTAATTTTAGCATAGATACAACATTAGTAATTAGAAAGAGGATACGTTAAATTAAATACACTAATAAGGATCTAACTTAACATAAGAGGAATGTGAATAGTATGAAGTCTAAAGCAATTATAAAATGAACACAAATAATTACTTTAATGTTCAAGACAAACAAAAATATAGTTGTTAGGAACAAAGCAATGTGAAAGTTATTTTGAATAACATCAAATAACTCTAAACAAAACTGCTATACCAAATATACTATTCAAAGGAGATTAGAGATAATACTGATGCAAATGTGTGGCATTAATGGTTTCCCTAAGGGGTGTTCCACCAATCTACTTTAAAAGGTAAGCACCAAACCCATAACTAGTACCAACTATATAAGGTCCCAACCAATTAGGGCTAAACTTATCCTTTTCTTTGTTATCAGCACTACCATTTCGTTGATTTTCAATAAGAACAAAATTTCCCTTAGAAAATTATCAAGGGGTAATGTGAACATTTTTTTTCGTTGTAATTGTTTGATATGAGCTTGTAGATGTTCGATCGCGTTAATGCACTATTCATCGAGCATCTCAAGTTGATCTAATAGTTGAGCCTTATAAGTGTCATCATCAAAAAAATCTTGAACAGCAACTCAAAAAGTAGGAATTTATAACTCCAAGGGCATAATCGCATCAATACCATAAACAAGGCTATAAGGGGTATTTCCAGTGGATGAACGAACATTAGTTCTATAAGCCCAAAGCACATAAGAGAGTTTTTTATGCCAATATTTATGATTATTTCTAATAGTTTTCTTAAGGATTTGTTCAATAATTTTATTAGTATTCTTAGCTTTTCCATTGGATTGAGGATAGTATGGTGTGGAAAAGCAATGTTGAATGTTGAAGAGTTGGAGAAATTGTTGAACTTCATTATTCTTAAAGTGTGTTCCATTATCTGAAACAATTGAGGAAGGAAGTCCAAAGTGAGCAAATATGTGTTCCATGAGGAAACAACAAATTACTTCAGTAGTTGTTGAATGGAGGGGGATAGCTTCAACCCATTTTGTGAAATAATCGGTTGTGGTTATAATAAACATGTGTCCAGCAGAAGGAGGTGAAATTTTTCAATTAAGATCTAATCCCCATACTGAAAATAGCCAAATGGGAACATTGGCACGAAGCTCAGTAGTAAAAGCATGAATCAAATTGCTATGTTCTTAGCATTTGTTGCATCATTTAACTTAGGTGAAACAATCCTTCTCCATATGTCTCTAATAATAACCCATACGAATAAGTATTTGCACTAATGAATGACCTCCAAAATGGCCTCCACAGGCACAAGCATAAGCCTATTCGAGCACTAAAAGGATTTCAAAATCCATAAGACAACATAGTAGGAGACCATTAAAAGATCTTCTATACAATGCATCTACAAGAATCACATATTTAGTTGCGAGTTTTCATAAGCGCTTTTGAGTATTCGTTGTGGTCAGTTCAGGAATGGTACCATACTTTAAGTAATTATATATCGTATCATACCACTCACATGAAAGTGCTTAAGTTATTGCTAAAATGTGTTCTACCAAAGTATCGATCGAAGATTTCATGATGGTATGAATAATGAGCGTGAAATTAGTAGAAGGATCATGTGGGAATATGAGAGAAGTTGCACTAGCCATTGCATCTGCATGTTAGTTATATTTACATGGGATGTTATCAATTGTGAATGAATCAAATTTGTCTAATAGCTTCGTGATAAGGTTTTTGTATTTTAATAATTTTTCATGTTTAGTTTGATATGTTCCATTGATTTGTTTGATGAATAATTGTGAATCACCAAAGATCTTAATATGTCAAACATGAAGAGATAAAGTAACTTGCAATCCTGCAATCAATGCTTCATACTCAACCGTATTATTTCTACATATTAAATTTAAATAATAGGACAAGGGAATAGGGTTACCTTCGGGTGGAATTAGGACCACTCCAACACCAAAACTTGTTCAAAACTTAGACCCATCAAAGAATAATTCCCATGGTTTAATATCAACAGTTAAAACATGATCACTAGGAATGGAATGAATGGTAGGTAAAGCAAAGGGAGAAGAAGCATCAGCTAAGTGATTGGTTAAGGCTTGACCTTTGATTTTTTTTTTGTGAAAAAAAATTAAGATCAAACTCAGTTAACAACATCACCCACTGAGCTAGGCATCCAGAGAGATTGGTTTTGTTGAAAAGATATTTAAGAGGATCAAATTTTGTGACAACTTGTACTTCAACATTTAGTAAATAATGCTGCAACTTACTAGTAGTGAATACAAGAGCCAAAAAAAAAAATTCAATTGGTGAATAGTGTGTTTCATAATCAATTAAGGTGCAACTAATGTAATAAATAGGGTTCTCTTTACCATTATCATCTTGTTGAGCCAATCATGCTACAAGAGCATGAGTAGATGTAGTGATGTACAAAATAAATGGTCTATGTGGCACAACTAGTTGTAAAATAGGTGGAGTAGCTAAATATTCCTTTAGACTCTCAAAATATTGTTTACAATTGTCATCCCAATCAAACAGAACACCATTTTTAAGGAGACAAGTGAAAGTTAATTTGTGATTGGCTAAAGATGCAACAAAATGACGGATAGCTTGAATGTGTCCTTTTAATGTGCATAACTAATAATTTTTTTTGGAGGTGGCATTTTAACAATTGCATTGATTTTCTGTGTCCACCTCACTGCCTCTATGATATATGACAAATCCTAAGAGTTTACCACTATCTACACCAAAGACACATTTTTTGGATTCAATCACATGTTATATTGTTTGATTCATTGAAAGATTTTGTGAAGGACATTTACATTGTCTTGTTGGGTTAAGGATTTTGCAAGAATATAGCCAACATAGTCTTCCAATATTTTGTGAATTTAATCATGAAATATTAATTTCATTGCACATTGATAAGTTCCACCAGTGTTCTTTAAACTGAAGGGCATTAGAACCCAACAAAATGTTCCCCAAACAATTGTGAATGCAGTTTTGTATTGATCTTGAGGATTAATATGGATTTGATTATAACTAGAGAATCCATCCATGAATGAGAAAAAAGCATGTCCAGTAGTTGAATCCATGATCATGTCAATATTAGGAAGTGGAAAATCATCATTTAAAGAGACTTTATTCAAGTCTAAAAAATCAGTGGACATCCTAATTTGATTATCAGGTTTTGTAATTGCCACAATGTTTGAGATCCAAGGAGAATAATCAATACGTCGAATGAATCCAACATCAAGAATTTTCTCAAGTTCTTCTTTAATACACAAGGCCACATTAAGGTGCATTTTACGGATCTTTTGATGAATAGGTTTAACATTTTTATCAAGGACAATATTCTGCATCATAATTTTTAGGTCAATTCCTAGCATATCAAAATATTTCCAAGCAAATATTTTAGGAAAATCATGAAGTAAAGAGGTTGTATCTTCTTGTTCTTCATCATCGAAGCACATCCCAATTTTAATAACTTTCTCTTTATCAATAATGTCCATAAGCAGATCAATTGTATCTCCTAAAGGGAGTGCATTGGATTTAAGACTTTCAGATTCCAAAAATTCTCCAGTGATATCACTTTTTTCTTGCTCAGTAATGTTCATAGCATGAGTAAGGTGTTTAAGGGAAGTA
Organism: Sequoia sempervirens; assembly: GCA_007258455.2. NCBI lineage: Eukaryota > Viridiplantae > Streptophyta > Pinopsida > Cupressales > Cupressaceae > Sequoia > Sequoia sempervirens. Next base: position 114,980,266 of record VDFB02168118.1, on the reverse strand, counting down.
GGCGAGGATGGGGTATCATAAACACCAAATATGTTTTTCAAGGCCTCATCACTATTGGCATACAAGCATGAAGGTGGGAGGGTTGGATCAATCAACTCAGGATGAGTAATGGTGAGTTTGTGTTGCGGTTGACATGTGATCACTTTAATGTTTAAGGATGGTCATTGAGTACCTTTAGTTGTTTTAGAAAAAGAATATCCAAAAATCATTTCCATTTCTTGTGTATTAGGTTCAATAGGGACATGGATACCTTTTTCATGTTTTCCACACCCTTTTCCAGTATATCCCAATTTTTTTTACAAATTTATAACCTTTCCCATAAATTCTTTCCATTTTGCGCAAGGTAGGTGGGGATTGATAATCTATCTCATCAAAATTTGTTGTGTATGTTGCATTTTCATCTATATTGTAAGAGATAGATGTTTGATATGACTGTTCTAAATTTTGCGTTGATATAATGGTTGGTTGGTTAGGCTTTTCATCTTTCTTTTGTGTAAGTATGTATCCACCCATAAACAAGGGTGTTAATTCTAAGGATCCCCAATCATCACCAAATAATTTAGAGACCAATTCCATGCTATTATGTTCAATTTCAAGAGGATCAATGTTAGAGGTTGAAATCAATGTTTTCTATGAACCAGTGAAGTTGACCTACTCTAAGTGATGCAAAACAACACGTAAAAACAAGGAAAACAATACTAACACCTCGAGATAAGCCTAGTTGAATTAAAAACAAAGAAAGATAACAAAAATAAGATATTTACCTTGTATTGAATTGATCTTTTGGTTGGCCCTTGATGGTTGATTTTGTGTGCTCCTTCAATGGCAAGATGTGGTAAAAGTGGATTCAAAATGATCTTGATGAAATGTAGATTGAAATGAGATAAGTGGGTAGTTGAGGAGATGAACAAGATAGATGCAATGAGAGCATGAAGATGAGCAACAGTGGTGGATGGAGAGATTGAGATAGGATGAGAGTATGAGAGCTTGAAAATTGGTTGAATTGCAAGTGTGTGAATGAAAAGTATTTTTATGCATGCATAATCCTCTGAATGAAAGAAAAGTCCTTCATTTTATATAGAGAAGTCCTAGGAAATAGATGGTTGATATCTTTCCACCATGGGAAAGATGGATAAGGACACATGAGGTGGAAGATGACATGTGATGGGAAGGTACTAGTAAGTGCCTTGGAATAAGGATGATGTGACCTCTCAATGATCACATGGGGAAGAAAAGAATCTTGGATAAATAAAAGTGAATGTAAAATTCACATGATTGGGAATCTTAAGGATAAGACAAGGTTCCCAAAAAGAGAGGTGAAAAGTACCTTGGATAAGAGAAGGTCCTTAAAAAGGTAAGTACTTACCCACATGTGACTTATATCACAAGTTAAAGATTCTACAAGAATTTTACACATGTGAGTGATGTGACAAGTTAAAGGTTCTAGAACTTGCATGGGAATAAGGAGAGACTTGAAAGGATAAAAAGGAATAAAAAATTCCTTGGGGGATGGGGAGTGTTGACTAAGGTATTGATTAGGCTTAACTGATTAGTGATTAGAATGCTGATTAGTGGCTATCAAAGATTAAGAGCCAACTTGCAAAAGCTGGAGGATGTGACACATCCTAATCATGGATTAGCCATGTGCACATTCCTAATGATGGGATTAGGAGATGTATTAAGATTAAGGAAAAGTGATGGAGAATGTGACATGTGAGGAATTAAATAAATTTCATATTTATTTAATTCATTTGATGAAAAGCGGAGTAAAGGGAGTAAGGTATTTAACTATTAACTAAACACCTTAGGGATTTAGAAGGATTAAGGGTATTAATTAGATAATAGCAATATTTCTTAATTAACATGAATAAGGGGATGTTTAGTTGAAAAGGGATAAATTTGGACCAATATAAATGTCCAAATTTAGGTGTCTAAATTTTTACCCTATTTGAGATGGTGCTACAAAGTAGTATCATTTCAAAGAATATTAAAACATAGAACCTAGACAAAGATGGTTAGATTGGAAAAGATGCCCCAGTCATTCAAAGGAGTGACTAGGAAGAAAGATGATGGGGGTGAAGATGAAGATTAGGGATAAAGGATGCCCCCTCAAGAGGACATGCAAGTTCAAGAGAAAATGGGTGTGCTCTCAAAATGGATGAGACGATGTGAAGGGGATATGAGGAAGATGATGCAAAGTGATGGATAGGAGATGGATGAAGCACAAATGGATGTAAGGAAAAATGTGATGTTTCCAAATGATAAGTGATAGGAGATGAATGAAGTACAAATGGATGTAAGGACAAATGTGATGTTTCCCTAGTCAAGCTACAAGACAAAATGGGTTGATGATGGATGGACTTTTGTCGATGAGGGAATGATATATCCAAAAACAACACAAGAATAGGGAAATATTACTCCTAATGATGATGATGATGATGATTATGAAAGTGTTGTTGATGATGGAAGGATACATCCCAAAACAACATGAGGATAGGGAAGGATAAATCCTAAAACAACACCAAAGGATAGGGAAGGAGACATCCCAATGATGATGACGATGGTGATGATTGGATCAAGGCTTTTAGCAAGGTTGGGAACAAGACCAAGGATGTGATTAGATGATTTGTGTGAGATTGAATGGATGAGGATTGGATTGAGATGTGTGATGGATGAAAAGAAGGAAAATTATGGGGGACAAGATCCTTAAAATAACCAATCTATATTATTCTAAGAAGATTGAAGAGATGATGATAAGAGAATGGATGGATAGGGGATGTAGATTAATGAAGGATGAATGGATGGGGGGATTTGTGATAGATGAGAGGATGGAATGGGAAATGAAATGCAATCCTGATGCAATTTTCCATTTTTGAAGAACTAATTTTTTCTATAGCATAAGACACAAGATGCTAGGGTATGAAGAACCAAGGCCTATTTGTGTTTGGTGCATTAAACAAACACAATAGACAAGAAGGATATCCCAACACCCCAACATCATGAAGACCTTTGTCGAGCCAGACATTGGGATAACCAAAAGCACAAAAGGATGCCCTAACATAACACAAGACCTCAGGGGTGTTGGTGGGTACTACATGGAACAACCTAGAAGACAACAACAAAGCAAAAAGATCAAGATATGCCCCTATGTTTACCATTCAAAGCACACCATGATACGATGGATCAAGGAAACCATGAAAAGTGATGATAGGGAGCTCAAATGATAAACAAAAGCCAAAAGCATCAAAATATTGCAATCAATTTCAAATGTCCTTTTCCATAGAACCAAGGGGATGGATGGAATTGATGAGGTCTATTAGTAAGGATGCATCTTGTTTAGATCAATGATGGATACTAAACTAAAAGATGAATATGATGCAAGATACTTGGAATTGATTGGATCTAATGATACAAGTGGATCTCATTTGTGAAGAACTATCTAGATAAGGGTGTAGCTTGATGACACGACACAAGAGAGACAAGACATGAGACTGACACACCCTAAAGACCTAGGGGCTTGGAGGCCAATCAAAGATTAACCTTGCCTATGTGAAAGCACAAAGACCTCATAGTTAAATAAAATGCTAACAACTAACCATGGATAAAAGTGGAAAGAGGCCGATGGAGACCTCGATGGATGACAAAGACAAGACAGACAAAATCCCAAAGAGGAAAATGATGACCAATGATAGATGATAAAGGATCCCTAGGGGTAGATCAAATGATCGACCTTGCCTACATAAAAGCACAGGGGTAACATAGTTTGACTAAAGACCAAATACAAATGATGGATAGAGGATGACGAGATAACACTGATAAGCGGATAAAATGATGGGACAAAAATGATGAGATAGGATAGACCTATTGGATAAGATAGGATGATGGTAATGACATGAAGCTTAGGTATGGGATAGTTATCGAAATCATCAAAAGATGAATTGGGAGAATGACATGATGGAGAGATGAGTGATGAGAAGTAACAAGAGATTGGAAAGATGTGTGAATGAAGTGGGAGTAATGACGATAAGATAGATGGAATTGAATTGCATGGGGAGTATCCTATAGCTAGATACCAATGACAAGGGATTATGAGATGGGATGAGGATAAATATGGATGGATAGATAAAGATAGGGATATGGAAAGATGCTAGGATGGATGGATAAAGGGATTGTTTGGATTGGTAAGGAGACAAGGATAAATAGGAAGATAAGGATGGGGAGATAGAAGGGATGCTATGATGGATGGATGGAAAAGGATTGTTTGGATGGAAAGATAGAAAGATAAGGATGGGGAGATGGTAGTGATGTGGTGATGGATGGATAGGAAGATAAGGATGGGGAGATGGAGTGGATGTGGTGGTGGATAGGAAGATTAGGATGGATAGATGAAAGGCATTGTGTGGATGGATAGGAAGATAAGGATAGGGAGATGAATGGAATTGTGTGGATGGGGAGATGCAAGGGATTGTTTGGATGGATAGGAGGATAAGGATGGGGAGATGGAAGGGGTTGTTATGATGGATGAATAGAGGGATAAGGATTTGAATGAGGAAAAGGTTACCAAATGGATAAATGAAAAGGGATGCTATGATGGATAGGAAGACTAGGATGGTGAGATGGAACGGATCATTTGGATGAATGATGTTTCCAAGGATTGATGTCTCCAAGGACTGATCTCACAATGAAGGAGGTTCCCCCACTCTAGATATGTCATGTATAATGACACAAGAGGGATGGAGGATAAAAGGATAGGATGCATGGATAAGGAAGGGAGATTCATTTTAGCAAGATGGGAAGACAAGGAAGATACATGGATGCGAATAAGGACTAGGATAATGTATGGATGAGGGGAACGAATTCCAAGAGGTGTCCAACACAAGTTTATCTATTTTCCCCTATCTATATCAAGATCACAAGGAGAATGGAGGGATTGGGAGAAGTGGAATATGACAAGTAGGATGTGTAAGATAGGTTGGATGGAGGAGATGGGTGAAGAGGATGAAGCTTCCCCCAAGTGTGGAAGGAGACAAATGGGGATTTATGCATGATGCCTATTTTCCAGGTTTTCATCATGGTACTTATCCAAGGTGCTTGTTTGCCAAGTTTTCACTATTGAACGAATTATTTCTCTTTATTATGTTTATTTTTTTATTTTTTTGGATAGAATGCGGATGGAGATGGATAAGGATGGGGATGTGGATAAGGGGATTTAGAAGATACGTGATAAGGATATGGATGAAGGACTCAAGCATCAAGTTCCATATGAGCTATTAAGAGCCCATGTGTGAAGCGATTATTGGATGGTTATACAACCTTATTAGGTTAAATGGATTATGCAAGAGGACGAATTAGAGGAATTTGATGGGGAAGATATGTGGGATAATGGATGGGATACTAGAAAGTGTAGACACCTAAAAATTACCTAGGCCTGTGAGCACCATTTATACCACTTTTGGCCTAGTATAATTATGACATTTAATTATGTTTTTGGTCCACATTCGACTATTAATTAAATAATTCATAATTATTTAATTAATTCATGTCCTAATTTTCGTCATGATTATTAAATAAATAAATTTTATTTATTTATTAAATACATCTTTAATTGTCTAAAGTCTTCCTTTAATTAAATAAATTTGTTAATTTATTTAATTACCCTTGTTCATTTATTTCTTTTTTATTATTAAATAAATACATTTGATTTATTTATTTAATATGTCACTAATTGTCATAATTAAATGAATTGATTTAATTATCAGTCATATCTCCTAAATTAAATAATTATATTTAATTATTTAATTATCGAAATTAATATTCCACTCATTTTAAATAAATGAAATTATTTAAAATGTCATCACATTCTTAATGGCAGTCCATTTTGGTAAATAATCTGAAAAACATTATTTATTATCTCACAAAATCATTATTTTTAATTAATTTAATTCAAAATGGTAAATATTCTTCTAAAAATAAAATAATCGGGAAGATTATTGATTTTTCAAATTTGATCTTCAGTTCAACTCTTATCTTCTTGATTTTTCGAATCTCACAAATCAGGCAGTCTTTATCCTCTTGATTTTTGAAAATCTTTATTTTTGAAATTAATTATCTCATTTATTCTCCAATGTTGATTCGATCTTCTAAGATGCAATCTTGACTACTCACTTAAGGATTTTTCCCTAACCCTGATTAGGGATTGTCAAATTTAATCTGGGCCTCTAATTTTAGGCTTTTGTCGAAAGTCGATCTCGTCCGTCCATTCAAAATGGAATTTTCTATAAAATGCTATTTTCCTCTCATTTTTGGATTGCACACAGACACATTACACATTTAGGAATTACATTATTATTCTAGCATATTTAGGCATAATCATTTCATTCATATCATCATAGACATTAGGATTTTAAACATTGATCAAATCCTTCAAAGCTTGGTGTAGGACTTAGACACTTATTTCCAGATTGCTCGTGTGTTTGATCTAAGGGAAATATGTCAACCAACAAGTTAGAAGGTGTTACAAAAGTGAATCATGGAAGTCTCAGTGATTTACAAGTATAATCGTTCTTTGTTTTAAATTTCATTGTGTTTTGTAATTGCTTTGGGTTTTGTGTTTTGTATTTATTTGCTAACTCTAATCTAACCTAAAAATAACCCTTAGCTACATTGGTCAACCCGACTCTATTTTTTGTTATCTTTTATGTACGTCTTTGCATGTTTTCTATTGTTTTCTAGGTAAAGGAACGGAACAACACAATTGATTTTTTTATCGTGACACGTCAGATGCATCGCGACACATTCGAAGACCCAAATGCTGCAATCGATCTGTCATGATGTATTTGATAGACATAGCGATGCATTTGTGATATAAAGTCGCATTTGAAAAATAGAGTGACACATTCGCTCTATCATGACGCATTTGACTGGTAACATTTTTTGGTGATTTGCACTCAGGTTTTTTGTATTTTCTGTGTCCTTTTTATTCTGGTTACTTTCTGCATTCTGTCTAGCATAGGTTTTGTGTTACTAGTCAGGATTTGTAGCATTTGTTGGTTACTTTTCATGGGTCAAAGGAAAACATTCAAACTACTAATGTGTGGTCTTGCAGGTTTGAACATCAAAGACTAAACATCAAAACAATGTGCCTGTCTTTTATTTAGTCTAATACACATTTCATTTTGGTGCCATTAAAATGAATTTGTATTTATACTATGTCTAAGTGTGTTTGCAAAATGGTAGGTGAGTATGCTCTCACCTTGTGAAAACTCAGTGATTAGAAAACCAAACCCTTTTTTATCTATTATTACCCTTATGATTTGGTATATCAGAGTATCCTCTCCCCTTGCGTTCTCGGGCAATCTTGGGTGTTAGAGAAATGGTTACTAACTCTAGAAATTGGGCCTACCTAGGAATTTCATCACCCCAACGTGACTCAAACCAGAAATGGAGCTAAAGCCAATCTACCCTTGACTGGTATATAAATGTAAATCTTAAGGGAAAACCTAAGATTATGAGTGCGGATGTGTCATACGAACAGAGTAGTACTCACATAAACCCTGTTGAAGTTAAACCTCTTCAGGCTGGAGTGCCACCTATTTGGTGATTAATATCTTGCCCCATGTATGGCCACTCAAACAGGGTCCTAAACTAAACACCTTTGTGCAGTAAGCCATAAACCTTCTATTTGCTAGCACAGCACCGGTCGGTGTGAAGGCATCCACATTTTTGCAGTCTGTAGTAGAGGTGATCAATCTACCATGGGAGTTTCATGGGGGTTGGAAGCTTGGTTGGCCTGAGAAGAGAGTGCACTGTAAGGGGGAGCCCATGCATCCAAGCTTCTAAATTCACACACTACTGATATGCAGTTGGGGAAACCCACGTGGAATCTAGCGAATATTGTCTTGGCCTAACCTAGGATTGTACTTATCTTATGTGCGCTTGTTTACATTAAAAACATTGTTCTTGTCAAGTGCTTTCTGGATTCACCACATTTACATTTTTGAGTAGAACATTCATCATTAGACAGATCATATTTTCCATTAAAACAACAACAAACTCAATTTTCATAAATTTTGTCACATCTTTCGAACCGCATTCTCATTACTGAGACACAATCGCTCTGATAAACCACATTTAACATTTCAAACACCACATTTTCCTACATCATGATGCATCTAAGATTTACATAGCCACATCTGAATAACCGAGTCACATTTGTCAGTCCCTGAGCCGCATTCGCTCAAACTGAGCTGTATTCGTAAAATCGTGACGCATTCGTGGCCTAAAATGATGCATTTGCCTATCATACTTAAACATCACACAAAGTCAGATCTAAAGTTTACACCTTGTCAAACATTGTTTCCAAAAGGGTTATGTCAGAAACCAATTTTGAAATTGCTCAAACTTTCGACCATTAGTTGCATTCTTCACCATAGGTTTCACCCTTCATTTTTGTTAGTTGCATACATTAGGAATTAGTTTGTCTCTAGGTCCCAAATCTCGCCTACTTTGGATTAGGAAAATCTTGGCATAATTTGCAACATCATTTCTTTCGAAACTAGGTTCTCTTGGACTAAGTTATCAATCCCTTTTCTTTAGTCATTGTCCCTTTTGTGAGATTTTCCAACTCAACAGTCTAGTTAGGAAAACTCACTAGTCATTTAGACCTTTTCATCTTGTCCTTTTCAACAAAGTCCTTTAGCAACCAAAATCAAAAACAAAGATTGAGCTTAGAAGTGCTTAGGTATCCTTGTCTTAAATTGCATCATAAGTGTAGACATTGCATATTTTATTCCCAAAAATCCAAAAACATTATTCATCCTAGTCATCATTTTGAACTTTGATCTTGCTTAGTGTCATCCTTGCATTTAGTTGTCATTTTCCTTTGAGCAATCTCATTTTATGGTGGAAACTAGACTCCAAAAATAGAAATGGCAAATGGAAAATTTTGGACAAAACCCCAATTCCACTATCAACAACCCAATGTATGACCCAAATTGGACATTTGATGACCCATTTGGCAATGCAAACAATCAAACTCTCACATCCTCATCAAATAGTCCCTTCGAAACTTTCTTACGCAAAGATGAATACAGACAAATACTTGAGGAGAACCGAGAGGTCGCGGCACAAGATCTAGAGGCCTCTCAATTTGTGGAACAAATGGTCCTATATGACAAAGACAAATGCATAGCCATACTCTTAAATCAAGGAGCCAAGTTACCACACGGATTTGACATCAACACATTGAGACCAACATCTTATGACCCCAATGACACCAACGCACATAACATGTCACATAGTGGTTAGCCACAAAACACTACGAGCAATACTTTCTTTGACACTACAACAATAATGCATGCTACCCCCAACATCCCAAACACCTCCAACACAATAAATGGTACATCCATGGGAGGATCACAATCTACCACAATACTGTCACAATCAGCTGGAACCACTTGTGGCTCCTTGGAAATATGGGAAAGTTATTCAAACCCTCTCTTTACCACGATAATAAATGCCATGGGGACATCATTAATTCATAATAATCCCCCCCTTGACAACCACATCTATTACCATTAGCACACCTTTGACATATCCGCTCATTGGTATTTCACAAAATCCTTTGGGAGGCGGTAAAAGGCATATCTATGTCCAAAGACAACCATAAAATGTTAACATGACAACACAATCACATGTCATCGCCTCCCAAGGACCAAATAAAAACATTCCCCTTGGACAACCTCAACAATTTTGACAAGGTGGCCAAATAACACAACCCATGGCATGAGTTGTACATCACAATGTTCATGGTCACCATGTTCCCCAGATAACGACACAAATGGCTGGGGGACACATCCCAACCTACTCATCTCATGTTCATACTCACCAACATACATCTAATCCAATTTTTCAACACCAACAACACATCAATCCAAACACATCATATATGTCACAACAATCCATACCGCCACAACACACCAATGTTCACACACATCAAACAAGGACCTATGGTGTACCAAGCAATCCAATGTACAAGACCACAAATGACCCTGTTATGGATGACTTTCAAACAAGATTGATGGGTTTAGAGAAAACTATCCAAAACATATAGATCTCAGGAAAAAAATCAGAAATATCATATGATCTAAATGTATACCCATTCGACATGAGCTTATACATGCCTCCATTTGCTCCAGGATATGTGTCACCCAATTTCACAAAATATAGAGGCAAGACAAACCCCATTGAACATGTTCACGAATTTCCAACCAATTGTATGGATGTCACCTATGAACAAACGTACTTGATGAGTCTCTTTTCCAAAAGTCTCGTAGGTCCTACCCTTGAGTGGTTCTCCACCAAAAAGATATCGAAACATGGGATGAGCTAAAACAAAAGTTCATAAAAAATTATGCATACAATATCGATATGGACACCTCTATTACGAGCTTGTGCAATCTCATGCAAGAAGATACTGGTGATACATTCATCCCATTCTTTCAAAAATGGAGAAGCCTCGCTAGTCGGTGTCACATTGACATACCCGAAAGGGAAAAGGTGGACATGTTTGTTCAAACACTTTTGGGTCCCTTAAAATATGCATTGCAAGTACATTGTTGCACAATGTTCATGGACCTAGTTGAAAAAGGGGTTTAGATTGAGAAAGCCCTTACTGCTAAGGGAGAACTAAGATACAGGTCTAAAAACACAAGTGCTAATCCTCTCGCTGAAAAAAATAAATTTTGGGTAAAAAATAAACATGTCACAAATGACGGTGTTGTTGACACCAAGGTCGCAAACAATGTGGGTCCTATACTGGCCCTAAAAGGGTTTCAACAATAGAACAAACCAACAACAACATTTATACCCCCTACCAATGTCCCTTCAAACAACCAGAATAGTCAACACAATGAAGGACAATACCGTCAGATGAGACAATTCCCTAGGGGTCACACATACACTTCTTTGGGTGAATCCATTGAAGAGGTCCTCAAGAAATGCCTCTAGAATGGTGTCATCACACTTTTGAAACAAAAATCATATGACCCAAGGAAATTCAAACTAGCATGGTGGGATGATAATGCATTTTTCAATTATCATCGAGCAAAAGGACATAAAACTTCTAACTATCGACAACTAAAAAACCTAGTGCAAGATCTTATTGAAAGTCATATCATTGAGGTAGGTGGATCGCAATTTACCTCCAATTTAGACCATACTATTCATAAGAATCCACTACAAGACCATGGTTCTCATAATGCCTCCACATCAAGTCCACAGATGAACAATAATCAAGCTAACTTGGCCAGAGCTAAGTACGAGTATTCTAGTGGACCTATTATAAACAATGTCCAAACTGATGAAAAATACATCAATACCATTACAATCAAGAGAGCACCACAATGCAATGCCACTACTTGAAGTGGAAAAGTAACCATAGCTGGCCTGCCTCCCGCTAGACAACCCAAAATCACCATACCTAGCCCATCTACTAAACAGCCAAAAATTTTCCCGACCACAAAGGAGTGGTAACCCAAAATTTAGTTCAACCTTATCGACCAGCTAGGTAAGACTCCTGCACAAATCTCTATACTTGAGTTGCTTTGTATATCTCCTGCACACAAGGATATACTAGATAAAACCCTACTATAGTCGTCAGTCCCCAAGGACATTGATGTCAATTAGTTTGAGACCATGGTGGGATACCTCACTACGCCTCACTATGTCACCTTCTCAAATCAAGACTACTCATCACCTAAGACCAACCACAATGATTCATTGCACATAGAAAATTTTGTCCACAAGCACAAAGTTAGATGGGTTTTAGTAGATGGAAGAGTAGGGTTGAACATATGCTCCCTCAAATTGGTTAAGGCTCTAGGATTCTTTGATGCGTGCGTAGACCCGACAAAGAGTATAGTGATCAAAGCATATAATGATGAAGAACACTCTTCACATGGCATTATCTCTCTCCCTATCAGAGTGGGACCAGTCATTGTGGACACAACTTGCCAGGTACTAGATTTGGAACTACCATATAACATCTTGCTCAGCCGTCCATGGATTCCTTCCTTAAAAGTCGTTCTGTCCACATATCACCAATGCCTACAATTTCCATTTGATGGCACAAAAATAACCATATACGAAGACCCTGACCCTTTCCAATATTGTACCAACCTAAGGGGTATTTCTGAAAACCGAGTGCCTATTAACCAAGAAGAACCTAGCTCCTTGTCCTCCAGATATATTGATCCATCCACACTCACATCATCTTCCACATCCACTCCATCCATGTCTTCCGTCACACTACCACCTTCCGCAAACCCTAAGGCTGAATCCACTATCAAGATCCAAGACTTTGGCTCTGGGGAGTTCAAACAACATATAGCATATAGTATAACAACAATACTCAAGTCTTTGAAGGTCTATGGTCGGCCATGTTTCAGAATGGAACCCAAGGAAACTTTCAAAGTTCCACCAAAAACATTTTTTATCAAATGGGGAGACATGAGTAATGAGGACCTTGCTGATATCATAGGATGGATCTATAAGGATACTATCGCACTACCCCCATTACGAGTTCAAAAATATGGCAAGGGTTATCACATAATGAAGGATAAGGGCTACGATGGTACTAGTGGCCTAGGAAAAAATAAAACTGGAAGAAGAGAACCCATAGAACCTTTCCAAATTCCAAAGTATCTTGGATTAGGGTTTGGATCGCCCGATAATGATGATCGTTGTACAATCAAACTTTCGAGTGAGTGAGTACATGCTTTGGAAAGTGTCAAGACCACTAAGAACACCCTCACTCAAACTGACTCCCAAGAGTGGGAATTTGACTCAGAACGATCCTTAAGTGATTGTTGCCTTGATGCTTTGTTTGTTGAAGCAGGGGAACTAACCTTTGAACAAATATTTTGGCAAACATTTAAAATTGAACAGGCACCAAATAGTCAAAGTCCCATTACCACTCCCCATGACATACAAGACACACCATCTGAATCCCTTCACTCCAATCCATCTGAAGTACCAGATGACACTGACAACCAGGACTCTAAGTCCTTCAACCCTTATTTTTCCATCAAATATGAGACTAGTGAAGGGGAATATTGGATAGAGTCCAATGTCGAATTAGATGATGATAGTCTCATTTATAACATCACTAAATCTGTATGCATGCTTTCCGCATCATCCCCTCAATTCACCAACACTGATGATGGAATTTCCTTAGTTTATCCTCAGTCGATTGGGACCAACAAGGCCTGCTAGTCTCAGATACATTTCAGAATGATGAGGCAATTGCATAATTTATGGGATTACGTGAGGGCATACCCAGTGGTGATCATAATTCAGGATTCACCATTGATTTAGATTGCACGACATACCTTGGTGAGACTGCTCCATCCTCCAGTGGCAAAATTAAAAATAAAAATAAAATGAAAAATGAAATGTCTCTAGGTAAAAACTGAAAGGTACCTTTTGATGACAAAAAGTAAAAACAAAGGAAATATCTGTAGGTGAAAACCTCTCTAAGGCGCCCAAAGATGGAGGACTAGACTTTCTTCTCGTACAACAAGAGAAATTAGCTATGCTTATAGAAGACACCATTGAGCATAACATATCAACTGCAGAAGATCCAAAAATGGTCCTTTTTGTTGCATCATTGACTGAAGAAGAGAGACCGGAATTTCATAAACTCTTTGCAGAACGTAAAATCAACTTTGCATGGTCCTATGTTGACATGCCAGGATTGGACCTAGAATTGGTTCTGCACCATCTGCCACTATTGCCTAATGCCAAACTAGTCAAGCAGAAGTTATGCAAAATGCACCCTCAAGTGGCTCTATTGGTCAAGGCTGAGTTAAAGAAACCGCTAGACGCTTGATTCATATGGTCTATTGACTACACCGAATGGATATCTAACCTGGTGCCCATAAAAAATCCAAATGGGTTGATCTGCGTCTGTACAAATTTTAGAGAACTAAATAAACCATGCCCAAAAGATGACTTTCCTTTACCGAACATTGATATTATAGTTGACCTCAGAGTAGGATATGAGATGTTGTCCCTCATGGATGGTTTCTCTAGCTATAATCAGATTCACATTACCCCTGAAGACCAGCACAAAATGGCATTTACTTTCCCCTGGGTACATATTGTTGGAATGTCATGCCATTCGGGCTCAAAAATGCAGGCGCCACATATCAAATGGCTATGACCACAATCTTCCATGATATAATGCATAAAATAATGGAAGATTATGTAGATGACCTATTGGCCAAATCAATAACCAAGAAAGATCATCTTAAGGTACTAGACACAATTTTCAAGAGACTGGAAGAATTCAAAGTTCGGCTAAATCCTAAGAAATGTGTCTTTGACGTCACATCAGGTAAACTCTTGGGATACATAGTTTCTCGAAGAGGCATTGAGGTTGACCTAGAAAAAGTAAAAGCCATCATAGACATGCCCCTACCAAAAGGAATCAGTGAGCTCAGAACTCTACAAGGTAGGGTACAATCAATTCGGCATTTCATAGCCCAATTGGCTGAAAAATGTCACCCATTCCAATATCTGTTGCACAAGGGTATCCCCTTTGTGTAGATAGATAAATTTTAAGAAGCCTTCTAGAAAATCAAAGATTACCTATAGTCAACACTAGTCCTCATGCCTCCCATTCATGGAAATCCATTGATCCTATACATCTCAGCAACTAATTCAGCACTGGGGGAATTGTTAGCGCAAAATGACCACAAAGAAAAAGAAAGAGCCATATACTACATCAGTCAGACATTGGTCGGGTATGAACTAAACTGTACATCAATTGAACGAGCTTGTTTAGCAATTGTCTTTGTAGCACAAAAGCTAAGACATTAGTTATTAAGTCATCAGACACAACTAGTAGCAAAGATTGACCCACTCAAATATTTGTTAAGTCGGGCAGCACTAACAGGATGTCTAGCAAAATGGGTCATGATTTTGAGCGAGTATGACATTCAATATGTAGAAAGGAAGGCCATAAAAGGACAAGTCATAGCAAATCAGTTGGCGGATACACCTCTACAAAGTGATAACCCATTAGTGGCAAATTTTCCAGACGAGTCAATATTCCATATGGAACCTAAGGCACCTTGGTGACTCTACTTTGACGGTTCACACACAAATCATGGCTCGGGGGCAGGAATCCTGTACATCACCCCTTAAGGAGACTCCATTCCTAAGTCTTTCTGTATTTCCTTTCCATGCACAAACAATGTGGCAAAATATGAGGCACTAGTTACAGGACTAAGAATGGCCATAAAATGGAAAATCAAATCATTACATGTCTACATGGATTCTCAGCTCGTCATCAACTAGGTTAATGATGACTATGACACAAAATATGAGAAGTTGATGACCTACAAGTGGATGGTGGCCAACTTCCAGACATATTTTCACATCGTAACTTTTGAACAAGTTCTGAGAGCACAGAACAAAGCAACAGATGCCATGGCTACAATGCGCTCTCTCCTTGACATACCAAGCAATATGCCTTAGCTCGAATTTCTAATAGAACAACTGTTGGTCCCCACCTATGACATTCCAGAGTCAGAAATGGTCTGTGAACTAGTTGGTCTTGATTCTCCCTGGTACTAGGATATTTATGATTACCTTAAATCTCAAACCCTTCCACCGAACCTGGCCAATAACCAAAGGAAGTCCTTCATCTGAAAATCTGCAAGGTATTCCATCGTCAGTGACACCCTTTACCGCCGTAGCTTTGACGATGCCCTCCTTAGATGTCTCGACACCAACGAAGCATGTACAACCTTACACAAAGTACATGATAGTATATGCGGATCTCATTTGAGTGGTCCTACTCTAGCCAAGAAAGTAATGAGACATGGGTACTATTGGTCGACAGTTGAAAAGGATGCAATACAATATGTCAGGACTTGTTGCAAATTCTATATTCATAGTGATTTGATCCATGCTCTAGCACAGGAACTTCAGCCGATCACCTCTCCTTGGCCCTTCGCCTAATGGGGACTCAACCTCGTGGGTAAGATCCATTTGACCTCGTCCAATGTCCACAAATTCATCATCACCGCCACTGAGTATTTTATGAAGTGGATTGAAGCCATCCCTCTCACATACATAACCAACAAGCAAATATCCAGGTTCATCCTTAACTACATCATTTTCTAGTATGGCCTTCCACAATCCATCATCACTGACAATGGACTTCCATTTTAAAACTATGATGTTCATGAGTTGTATGAGCAATTTCATATCCCACATCATTTTTCATCTCCATATTACCCACAAGGAAATGGTCAAGTAGAGGCGTCAAATAAAACCATTGTCAAAATTCTCAAAAAGACTGTCAATGACGCTGGCCATGACTGGCATATCCAACTCAACCTTGCTCTGTGGGCTTACTACACTAGCATTCGTACGCCTATAGGAGCTACTCCATTTGCCCTAGTCTTTGGAGCTGAGGCTATCTTTCCCATTGAGGTTGAAATTCCTTCTTTATGAGTCTCCTTGAAGGGTCTAACAGATGAAGAAGAATATAGACAGTCACGCCTACACGAGCTAGAAATGTTAGAAAAAATAAGGAAAAAAAATTGAACCATCTCTAAGCATCTTAGAACCATCTTTGTCGCAGTTACAACAAGAAGGTTATGGTAAGGAAATTTGACATTGGTGACTTAGTCCTCATGCAGAACCCTAAGAACCAGGCTGACAGAGAAAAGTCAGGAAAGTTTAAACCAAACTGGTTGGGTCCTTATGTCATTATATCTTCTTGGTTCTGTGAGCCTATCAGTCAGTGACACTAGATGGAGAACAACCGATAGAGCCTATCAATAGTTTAAATCTCTTTAAATTTCACGCATAGCATTGGGAGATCAAGCCAAAACCGAAAATACAAAAAAAGAAAATTGAAAATGATAAAAAAATTGTTACCTTGATGAAAACCTAGCAAACAGGCATCTTGGTGACACCAAAAATATATCAAAAATGACAAAAATAGTAAAGAGAAATAATTCATCCAATAGTGAAAACCTAGCAAATA